>CM035121.1:113149668-113732814 GCA_020205555.1 Panax stipuleanatus | reverse complement strand
ATAATTGGATTGAAGGAAGTTTGTTTAGTTGCTATATGGCTTATATACATGTTTGAACTGGAATGTAGTTGTTTAAAAATTGTTTTCGTGAAGCTATTTTGTGAGTTGGGCTAGAAACTGCCGTAGCTGCCTGCTGTCTAGTGCGAATTAGTAGTGGCGCAGCTGTGCCGGTTTAAGCCTGGGATGCGGCGCAGCTGCGCCGGCACCCTGCTCCAGTTTTCTGCAATCTGCTTAAATCCTGTTGTGTGTTAAGTAATTAATATGGCTTAAACCAGCATGCTAGCTTGTGTAACATATATATATAAACATAATGAGGCAATGTAAGCATGTTTTAGTATATTAGCATGCATGGTTAACAAAACAACATGTAGTTTGGAAACGCACTTAAAGTTTTCAAAGGGAACATAAGGTTGCATGTTAATATTCTGACTTTCGAGACACGTTAGTACCATCTAGAAACACATGAAATGAATGTTGACTTGTGTATATGTGTTTCATAGTATGACGTGAGCATGCTAAACCTCGATCAGTAAACATTTCGAGCGAAAATATAAGTTTTTAAAGGCAAACCTTAACATATAAAGATCATATATATATATTCTAATTTTCGGGTATGTTTATATGGCCTTGACATACATGTCGGACACATTAACTTACGTATATAAATTTCATAATGTAGCATGAACGTGTTAGGGCGTATTAGCAAACTTTATTAATGAAAGTATAAGTGTTGAACGTGAACGTCGACATGTTACATTGAGATTTGAATTTCGATACTTATGAACATGTTTGATAGAACTTGTAGACTTTCTAAGGTATCATTCATGTTTTCCTACTGTGTTACATGTAGTGAAATCAAATTTGCGTAAATAAAGCATGTTTTCAAACTAATGATAATGATAGTTGCATATATGTGATATGAAAACTCATGAACTTGTTTAATGCAAGTTATGTGAATAATTTAAGTGTTTAAAAAAAAAAGCGAGCATGTTAGACCTTATGAGTTCGTATCCTTGAATGGCTTTAAGTTATTGAAAGTATTGACTTAGAATCCATATCATATATATTTGAAACGAGAAAAGGTTGTATAAACATAAAAGTATCTTTTAATATGTTTATATGCTATGTGGTGTTGTTGGCTTGCATGACCGAACAGAAACCATAAGGCACAGCTCAGCCTTGGCTTGGCCAGAAAGCTGCGCAGCTGCACTGGCCCTAGGCTTAGCCATGGCGCAGCTGCGCCGGCCTGGAATCAGAAGCCATGCAGTTTGATAATCTGATTTTTGGACAGATAGCTTATATGATGCCTACATTGCTAGAAATGGTTTACACCCTACTGATATGTGTACATAGGTGATGATTAAGTAACAAGATAATGTTTAACTTATATAATGGAAGCCCATGGGTCAAAGGATCATAGCTACTTGAACATGATGAGTTGCTATAATATCATTTATGTTATAACTATGTACTTGATTCGTAATAACATATAATCTGATTTCATGTCATATGAGAATAAGTATGACATGTGACTAAGATAGTAACATGTATATATATTGAGTAATAAGTTGTGTAACGGATGTGTTAACTAATGAAAATCCTATACATGTAATACATTATAAATAGGATTCCAAAGTGTTGGCTAGCTTTACGTGAGTAAACTACGCATAAGGCAAGTATCCTAAACCCTTGCATTACTTTATTCAACGGATATCGTAAGCGAGTATCTAAAACTTATCTCTTTGGATACAAGTATTCTATCTTTGTATATTGCGAACTAGTTTCCTACTTAATTGTTTGAATTGAATTAGCATACTTGAACTCTTATTTCATTAAAGCTATTATTCATGTTGAACTTAGTATTGTTCTTGAATATTGTGAAAGTGTCTATGCCATTTGATTCGGCTAGACTTATGTTATTGAAAAATGACCCAAACTAATTGATTGGTGCGGGATCTTGTATTTGACTGAGAAGAACAACCTTCTTTGAAGGGAATATATAATTGTCGGAGAACCGACGTGCACACTTGAGTATGATTGATTGTTATGCATAACGATGGTACTTTAGGCTGATCACCTGTTGTACCTGTTTTTATTGGATTTTCAGTTTATTACTGTCAATTCTAGTAGAAGTTCATAGTCCTTTCTGACTGCTCAGTATTCAGTTATTTGAAATCTTGAATTGACTTATTATTGAATCATATTGATATTATTCTGTCCATAGCGACTATTATTGAAGACTGTTGATATTCTTGTTATCCTTGAACTATCAAACCTTGTTATACCCTTTCGAGAATTAAGAATTATATCACTTACCCTTATTATATATTAGTTGCTGGGCAATTTGTGCTCATTCTTGCTTTCCCTAAAACATTTCAATTAAGGCAGAGCAGGGCGAACCTTCGGGCGTTGATAAGGGCAAGGGCAAGGCTACCAACTAGCTTGTCTCTTTTATATGTTTTTTATATATTTTAATGTTGTATTAAGATGATGAAGTAAGACTGGATTTGATTATGTTTAAGCTTAAGTTAGATTATGTAATAAGTCGTTAATTGATATTATTATGTAATCTATTAAGTACTGTAGGTTGCGAGACTTGGGGGAATAATTATAATAAATCATTGTAAATTATTCTAGAATAGATTTTCCGCTGTGATTGTGTGATATTTAGTTATTATTATTGTGATGTATTACCATGAGCACTTGATGAACCGAATTCGAGAGACCAAGTGGCGGTCCTGGAATTTGGGGGCGTCACAATAATAAACTCCCTGCTGTCTCTTAACTTAAGTAATACGTGGTCTTAGTTAGAACTTATATGATTTACTGCTTTCCTTAAATTGAAACTGGTTTTTCCCCTAAGAAGCATAGTATGTGATTTATTTGTTCAAAGCATGTTTAATGGTTGCTAGGCACGCAACGCACATTGCATCAGTGCTGACAGATTTGGATTTGCAAAGTTATACTTTTGATCTTGTCTTCGGTTGATTATCTGTTTGACTGGATGTGGTTTTTCTGAGGTAGTGAACTTGAATATCTATTCTGACAAAGACCTGAATTCGCTTTCATGCTAGTGTAGGTTGTATGCATTCTAGTTATTTGAAATGCATCTGTGTTTTGTTTTGTTTGTGTCACTTGAGGGCAAGCAACGTTTAAGTTTGGGGGTATTTGATAAGTGGTTTTATAACCACTTATTTAGATATCAACTCACTTCGATTGTTGTTTAATCTCATGTGTGATCGTAGCTTTTCATCCATTTTTACCTTCTTTTGTAGATTTCTATAGTTGGAACTCTTCGGGTGTATTTTGAGCTGAAACGGATAAAAGAATGCTAAAACGGGAACAAAGTGCATGAAAAGGGGCAACGCTTAAAGAAGCAATGGGCATGGGGGTATTGACAGAAGCCATGAGCAGCAAGGATCAAGGAGGGAGTCAGAATAGGGCAACAGGAACAATGCACCAGCAAAGCTGCAGAATTCCAGAACCTGAAGCCTGCGCAGCTGCGCCGGCTGCAGGCCTATAACCTGCGCAGCTGCGCCGGTCTCCTCAGTGGCCAGTTGACTTTTATTTAATCGACAGCTTTGGTTTGTTGGGGGCAGCAAGGCAGGCTCGGCTGATAAAGGCATATAAGGGCATTTTGGCAACAGAATATATATATCTCCCTTTAAGGGAGCTTAGCCCTAATTTCCTTCTTCTATTTTTCATTTTCTTTTACATTTCTTGTCTAGGAGTAGATTAGAAGTAGAGATTAGACTAGTTTATAGTAGTTAATATTGTAGGGTTTTATTAGACTTGATTGCTGAAGCATTTGAAGAACATCAAGGATTCGTATTTTGATCAAGAGGAATCAGATTTGCATTTCTTACTCTTATTTTCTCTTTGATTCATATTTGTGTTCTTACGATGCTTATTCTACATGTGGATGGTATGTTTGAGTTATCTATGACTTAAAGTATACCTTCAGGTTCCAATGGAATCTAATGAGTAGTCTATATTAATTTCTCTTCCATGTTGGTTCTTATTAATTATTTTGTGATTGTCTACTGCGATATTTATTTTCATTTCTTAATTGAGTCATGACCAATTACTGTGATAACCCACATGGGATTGAAAGACGAAATGTGGGTTTAGATCAAATCGTAGTAGCGAGCGATTGTACGTTCACATGGCGTTGGATGTATGATTTGTGCTTAGGATAGACATATACCGAAGCGCCGCTCGTAACCAATAGAGAACTTGACCTTAAACCCTAATTATTTGTAAATCACATAGACATATAGTGGTTTAGGTAATGTGGGTGTTCACGTGCGTTCTATCATCTGTGGATTGCAAGTGATATGGATTAGGTGCATCGAAAGATGGCCTTCTCTCACTTTTGTGTTCTCGGCTAGCACTCTTAACGATTAATTTGACCTAATTGGAAGCGAATTGACTTAGATGAATCATTAGGGGAAATTGGAGTCTCATGCCTTCATTATCTGATTCTACCTTAGGATTATTTATTTTAATTCCTTACCTAGTTAACTTAGTTTTAATTCCAACTCTTTATCTCTCGTTTAAATAAGACTGAGGCGATTATGTGCTAGTGGTTTGGCGACCTTTTATTTATTAATTCTCCGTGGGAACGATCTTTACTTATCTTATATTACTTGTTGACCGCGTATACTTGCGCGTTAATTGTCGTTACATAAATCGAACAACACCCTTCTCATAATCTTTCAGCTGACGTGAAGTGTACGCAATGACCCTGCCGTGTTGCATTAGTACACAGCCAAGACCCTTGTGTGACGCATCGCTATACACTACGAACCCTCCCGTGTTATCCGGTAAAGCTAACACAGGTGCTTGACTAAGCCTCTTCTTCAATTCTAGGAAACTCTCTTGACATTTCTCCGTCCAAACGAACTTAACTGTCATTCTAGTAAGATTGGTCAATGGCGATGCTAATTTCAAAAAATCCTGGATGAATCTCCGATAGTATCCCGCTAACCCTTAGAAACTCTTGATTTCTGTTGGCGTCAATTGATAACCGCTTCTACCTTTGCTGGATCCACTAAAACACCATTCTTGTCGAT
Organism: Panax stipuleanatus; assembly: GCA_020205555.1. Lineage (NCBI taxonomy): Eukaryota > Viridiplantae > Streptophyta > Magnoliopsida > Apiales > Araliaceae > Panax > Panax stipuleanatus. Next base: position 113,727,739 of record CM035121.1, on the reverse strand, counting down.
AACGTGCCCCAAAAACTGCACTCTCTGCAACCAAAATTCACACTTGGAGAATTTTGCATACAGCTTCTCCCTCCTTAATGTCTCCAACACTATTCGAAGATGCTCAGCGTGTTCTTCCTCCGTCTTTGAAAACACCAGAATGTCATCGATGAATACGACAATGAACTTATCCAAATACTATTTGAACACTCTGTTCATCAAGTCCATAAATGATGCCGGTGCGTTCGTCAATCCGAATGACATTACCAGAAACTCAAAGTGTCCATACCGAGTTCTGAATGCCGTCTTTGGAATATCCTCCGGCCTCACCTTCAGTTGATGATAACCGGTCCTCAAGTCAATCTTTGAAAAGTACTTTTCCCCCTTCAAATGATCAAACAAATCGTCGATCCTAGGCAATGGGTACTTGTTCTTAATGGTGACCGTGTTCAACTCACGGTAGTCGATATAAAGTTTGAGCGATCCATCTTTCTTCTTCACGAATAAGACTGGCGCTCCCCACTATGATACGCTCGGTCTAATGTATCCCTTATCCAATAACTCTTGTAATTTAGCCATTAGTTCTTTCATATCTACCGGTGCCATACGATACGGCGCTTTGTACACCGGTGCTGTTCCCGGTGCCATATCAATAACAAATTCAATCTCTCTATCCGGTGGCAATCCCGGAATCTCGTCTGGGAAGACATCAACGAAATCCCTTACAATAGGTATCTGACCCAGTTCACCCTCGACTCATCGAGTATCAACCACGTGAGCCAAATAACCTATACAACCCTTCCTAAGCAATCTCTGTGCTTGCATCATCGTCAGATAATGAGATTGTCTCGGCGATTTACAACCATAAAATACCACCTTTGACTTATTCGGAGTCTTAAGGTGTACGCACTTCTTCTTAAAGTCGATAACTGCTCCGTGATTCGATAACCAATCCATTCCAACGATTACATCGAACTCCCCCAAACGAATCGGTATCAAATCCACTTTGAGGTTAAATCCTCGCAATTCGGTATAACATTTCCTATGAATGTATTCTACAAGAATAATTTCCTTGTTCGCTACTTCTACGTTCATAGGGTGTTCTAATCTTTCTCGGGGTAAATCTAATCGTTTAGCAAATTCTTCAAAAATAAAAGAGTAGGTAGCACCCGAATCAAATAACACATAAGCATCAATATCATTTACCGGGATGATACCTGACACCACGTCCTTAGACTCCACCACATCCTGAACGGTCATGTTGAACGTGCATACCGTTGGTCTGTTGGCTTGACTGGCTGGCCCTCCGATGCTCAGTCCATTGTTGTTGTTGTTGTTGTTGTTGCGATTGCCGCTAGCTGCATCGCCCTTTCTCTTCGGGCAGTCCTTAATTTGATGGTCTAGGGCTCCACACGAGAAACACCCTCCTTTCTACTTATTTGGACACTGAGGAGCCATGTGCCCCGGTTGTCCACGATGGTAACACACACTCTTTCCCTTCATGCACTCCCCCGAGTGATTCCTCCCATAGTTGTTGCACTTTACACTTTTCTTGGCCTCTCCCCCAGACTTGTTACCCCCAGAGGATTGGCTCTCCATCCATTTACGTTTGTTAGGGTTGCTGCCTCCGCTACTTAAACCTTTCGGTCCTTCATGTCCGGTCTTCTTTTCTTGTTTAAATCGAGCAATGGCTTCATTGCCTCCTTCGGCAATGATAGCCCTTTTCCAGTAGATCTGAGTAAGTCTTAATCTTCAATACTGCGACTGCTTTCTGCACCCATGGTTTTAGTCCTAATTCAAACCTTCTTGCCTTCCTGGCTTCCGTGTCCACTTGATGTGAAGCAAATCAGGCCATCTCGTTAAATCTTGCCGCGTACTCTACGACAGACATACTACCTTGCTTTAACTCCAGAAACTTAACTTCCATATCCTGTTGCATATTCTCCGAGAAGTAATTCTAGAGAAATAGCTCCTTAAATTTATCCCAAGGAATAACTCCTTCGCCTGCTCGTCCCTTATTGGCCTTCCACCAATAGTTAGCTTCGCCATTCATCATGAAAGTGGCAAAACTCGTCTTCTGTGCTTCAGCCACTCGCGCGACCTCAAACACTTTCTCCATCTCTTCTATCCAGGTTTGGGCCTCGATTGGGTCTAAGGTTCCCCGGAACTCTGGTGGTCCTACCAATTTAAAGTCCTTAAAGCTCGCCAAGTGATGTCCTGGCTGCCCTGCTGCTGGCTGGGGTCTGTTCTGCATTGCCTCAGTTAACAAGTTAACGAAGTTCTGCATAGGGTTGACATTTTCCCCTCCACCATTATTAACGGATCCTTCCTCCCTCTGGTTCCGCAGTAGTCTCCTAGGCGGCATGATCCTGAGGAAAGGAAGAAAACATTAGGCTTTACGTGATATGCTATTAATGTTAGCATTAAGAAGTTTAAGACATCTATTAATCATATGTGATTCAAATAAACAACTTCAGTATCACAATAAAACCCGATGGATCTCCTCAACCCATCACTTACATACTCTACTTGAGTTTCTACTAAGGTTATAACCTAGGTTTCGCATTCCTAATGTTTATAACCTAAAGCTTTGATACCAACCTGTGACACCCCCGAATTCGGGTCCTCTGACCCCGGTCTTGTCGTTATGAAACAATACAAATATCCACCTCTAAACAACATACAATAACTAAATGCGGAAATATAATAAACGTATGTCTTTCATTCAAAAGGTGTTACTAGTCCCAAGATTCGATAACCTTAATACAAACATACAAACATACCCTAGAATAGTCATTAGGGTTCATATTACATAACAGTAATTTAATTAAACATAAAGATAAAGTTTGCTCCTTGCAAACTAATTCTACATCTTCCCTTTACCCTTGTCCTTCCCTGAAGTCTCGGGCTTAACTGCAATATAAGTCATGATATAGCAAGAATGAGCAACAAGTTTGCTCAGCAAGTTTAAATACCACAATAAAGGATATATCATAATGAATAGAAAATATCTGACAATGAATTCAACAATATGAATATCGGAAGCAAGAATAATGATTTATTTTAGAATAACTGATAGTCAAGTAGACTTCGAACTATAAAACTCCAACGGAATCAATAGCTGATTGACCCTTTGGTTACTGGCTCCAGAATAAGTACTTGAGGGGATCAGCCTCGCGTACGCCATGTATATGCATAACATTCAACTCTGCTATTTGTATCTTTATATTAGATACTTGGGGAACTCCCCTATATATATAAGGGGTGTTCTTTCAGTCTAAGAATCCTTACCATCAATTGGTTTGGATAGCTTTTATAAAATTTCATATACTTGTCTGACCGAACAAAGGTTCAGACTCTATCTAACACAGCTCAAGAATTATTGAACTTTACAAAATGTACAAGTCCAAGACTGTACGAACTCAAATGCACTAAGTGTGAATATCAATAATATCGATGTGGAATAATTGTAAAGTAATTAAACCACCTAATAGCATGCTTGGAAATAAAGTTCAAGCTTTAAATAATTAACCGTCAATACGATAATAACCTGCTCAATACAATATGAGAAGGATAGGAACTTGCACAATAAAGAGTGTAAGGGAACTTGCATTCAAATCAAGTGAAGTTTAAGAAACTCGCTTACAACGTTCCTTGAGTAAAGTAAACACAAGGATAGGATACATGCTCAAGTAAAATAGTAAGAATTAAAGGACTTGCCTGTTCGCTCAGCTACGATTAAGTTCTAGCTTTAATTAAATCTCGCTGAAATAACCTAACATTAATAAGTCGGTATTCCAATTAGTATGTGTAAACTAATACGAGTCTACACTTACAAGAATCTGTTTATCATATTAATCTATCCATAATTCACGTAAGTCAATCTAATCATGTCATAGATTTAATAACTTTAGATTATCTAGTTTCTATGCATCAATATAGACTTGAACACATAATACTTCAAGTTATTTATATTTAATCAACATACATGCTTTATGATTATAATTTCAAGTTTGAAAACCTAGCATGCTCAACCTAATCCTAATTTAAAGTCATATGCTCTCATGTCGGTAATTCGTATACTTTACACAATACAAGTTCTTACTTCATGTTATCACATAACAAGGTTATACATAACATAACATGCATGCTTATGCGTATACTACACACATATACTTTAATCACGTAGTTCATGCTTCAGAAATTCATTTCTTATGAATACGTGCATATGCGAAATTCAAGCTTTGACCAAACAAGGTCTATGTTAATATGCTTATAGGTATAATGAACGTTAATACACATGCTCGCATGATCATAATATCATTTTCATGGTAATCGACGCTATTTAGTTTTCACTTTCTAAGTTTTCTTTCAAAATTGCACTAAGTCCATAAAGGCAACATAGAATATGCAAAGCATCTCGTGGTCATTACTCACATGTGTTAGGACACACATATAAGTCATATAAATGCTCTCATATGGTCAGAACCTGCAAGGCATCATTTTGGTCAAGTTCGTTCCCTCAAGGTTCTTAAGTTTCTTTCTTTGAAATCGTTGAATCTTGCAATCACATATGCTAGTGTGTGAACACACTTTAAACATGCATTTCATGTCAATATAAACTATACGATCATGTTTAGAATATCAGAATATATACATGCCCCGTATGTGTCTAAATTCATAATTAAATCTATAAGTTTCATTACAAATCATAAGTTTTCCTTTCATGGAGTACATACTAACATAGTTAACATTATACATGTAGTATCAAGAAACATGGTAATAGAAGTGATACTAATTTTCAGGCTTGCCTTAAACCATAGCAACAAGTTATCATATAACAGGCCTTAACAGGAAGCAGGAAACAAAAACTGGCAACAGGGACCTGCGCAGCTGCGCAGGCACCAGGTATAAACCCGGCGCAGCTGCGCCGGTGTCCGACCAGTGCTTGAGCAGGCTGTTTTCGGCAGTAACCAAAAACCCAACATAGAAGTTCTTAATGAATTCGATTCTATTGCAGCTACATTATATAACTAACATGATTATAACCTTATATAACACTTAACAAACATGTTTCAATCACTTAATTAATCAATCCATGATCAATTCAAAAATCAAGAATTTAAAATTTTACAGAAACTGAAAAAATGGAGTTATAACTCTGTAATTGGTTTGCTTGAATTACAAATCTCCCTCACTGATATTTCACAATAACTCACTCTCTAGCAATATAATTCTCAGCAATTAAAAATGAGAAGAGGATGAGCTTATTTATAAGCAATTTGTATATCCGGCTCTTGATTTTGCTCACCAAATCAAAACAATGGATTACATGATTGTGTATTGGTTAATGAATGGTAGTTGAGAAACACTGTGTTGCCCATTCCCCTTGAAATCATTGGCTATTTTTGCTAAAATTGAGAAGAGTTATAGGGTAGCTAGCTAGCTCGTCACGTGGGAAGAATGAGATGGGCACATATATGGGACAAGGAAAGAACTCAGCATTGTAAAATATAATACAACACTTGGTCTATATCATATGTATATACATAATATACACTTTAGTTATATATATACATCTACACACATTATAAGTATACTTAAGTTATATAATATACACACACTTCATTCCATGTATACATAGATTATACATTTAATTAGTGTTACAATGTCATTTCAATTGAGCAATTAATAATACAATGCATTGAGTACGTACATATATACCAATCATATAATCCATGCACATTATCTATTAACACCAAATATACTATAATTGTGTATTGCTCATTATTCATTACCATAACTGTTATTATCATAATAACTTAATGAAATCATTATCAATTGATAATGTCTATTGGTATTAATATAAGATAGTAGGGTGTTCATTAAAATTCTACCCACACATACCATGTTACATAAGTCATACTATTATGTCACTTACAAAATAAAATTACTCTTACCATATAGTCAATATATATAATATATAGTCATATTGATGTGTAACCCACCATATATTATAGGTTTACATATCACATGCTTGTATAAAAAAATAAATCAATTAAATATAATATTATTATATTATCAGTTCTCTTACTCATTAATTATTATTTATTCATAATAATAATTAAACAACACATTATCGATTAATTAATCATAATTGAAATTAATCAATATGTTCAAATCTTGCCACTATATTCAAATAAATTGAATATTTAATTATTAATAATCTCATACATTCTTTGATATTAAATCCTTAAGGTTAGTCCACCAATTTAAATAACTCATTAGTGACTTCCTTTAATCCTTTCACAATTCTCACCCCCACATAAGGTTTAAATAAACTCACAAAAATTAACTCATTAAAATTAAATCATATATTTAATAAATAAGGAGTTTAAAATTCATGGTCGTTACATGTGCTTAATCATCATTGGTTCATTAATGGTTTGCTCTACGAGAACGAGTTGGTTATTTGGTTCATCAGATATAGAGTGTTGGGACTCTGTAACTGGAAATTGATGGAGTGGATGCAGGACCACTTCCAACCATTTGGGCACTTCATAGAACTGATTGAAGTGTGATGATGGAGTGTGGTTGATAATAAATGAGAGAGGAGTGGAATATATCTCATGCTCAGGCTCTAAGGTTGAAGCATTCTTGATCAGTTTCTGAGCAAACCTCTTTTCTCTTGGGAATCCATGGGCAAGCACTGAGATTGCTGGATATGCCTTGAAAGTACAGAATATGTGATCCCAGGAGTTGAGAATCATAGCTCTATGATATGGCATCATGGGCAAATAATTTACCAGCTGATTGTAGTTTGCTGTTCTTTCACCATCTTGTCCCACATATATGACCTCAAGATCATCTTCTTCTTCTTCATCACTCTCTGCATCATAAACTTGCACTACATCAATCATCTCATCATCATCTGCAATATTCACCATTTCTACAGCAGCAGACTCTACGATTTCTTCATTTACTAAAGGGACTTCATTATTATCTATTTGTAGCTCCCCCTCAGCTTTAGCATTCTCTGTCTCTGTCATTTCTAACTGCTTCCCCTCAGCTGCAGCATCTTCTTGAAAAGGAGCTTCTAGAGTCCCTTTTTTAACATTAGTAGAGTCTATTTCAAGAGCTGCTTCTGGTACTTCACCTTCAAGATGAGTTACATCTTCTACCAGAACCTCTTCAGAGAAAATTACTTCTTCATGCTATACCTCCTCCGCAGTGTCAGTAAGAACTTCATCAGGGCTTATCACATCTTTAATGATTCTGGTCTCTTGTGGAGTTGGATCAGATGCTTGTGGCTTAGTGGACTGTTCAGTCTTTTCTGCAGCTCTTCTTTTATCATCTTTTTCCAATATTTCTTCATTGGTAAGAGCATACTTCTTAGCCAACTTCTTCACCCTCTTCTTTGGCTTGGGCACAGCCTTTACATCTTCTTCAGCTTCAGTCTTTTAAGTTTGCTCAGGCTGAGAGGCTGTTGCAGCTTCTCCTTCTGCAGTGGCAGCTAGTCTGGACTCTACGATTTGTGATGACTCCACAATCGTAGTGAGTGTAGACTTCCCTATTTTGTGGCTCTGTTTCTTCTTTTTATAAGGTGCAAAACTACCTTCAGACTTATCTTTACTCATCTCCCTCTTCTTCTTCTTCTTTTTTTCCTTCAAAACACCCTCTGATGAGTTAGGGGTGATGACTCTGTTGGAAGTAAGGCTTATGCACTCCATATCAGTACCAGGATCCTCTTGGAGTGCATCAGTGGTTGAGCCTTGAAGCTTCTCAGTTTCTTGAACCCTTTCATACATTTTCTTCTTCCCTTTACTCTTTCTGGTCAGAACTACAGCTTTTTCTTGGTTGGCCTCTTCTTCTTCCTCCCTGGCTTCCCTTACAGCAGATGAGGTTGCAGACATCATCTTTATATTTTTTTACAGGATTCCTTTTCTAGTTCTAGAACAGCTGCTGCGTCATCTTCCTATTGGGATTGATTGAAATACCTTCATTGTCCCCAATTTTGTCACCTAGTGCATCCTGAATAATAATGCTGATAAATCTCCCATAGAGCATTTTGGCAGTGCTCTTGGTCTTCTTCGAACTTTGCATCCATTTTTTGAAACAATCCATCAGTAAGGCTCCATAGTTGAGTTGGACTCTAAAGCGGATGACTGTCATGAACTTCAGTTGCTTCTCGTTGACAGAATCGTGACCGGAGCCCTTGCAATATATACATTTTCCAATAATGTCAGCTAGGGCTTGAGGAAATTCTTTCTTCTTGTAGCCACTCTTCCATTCAATTTTTGTATAGTTCATCTTCTTCAGACCCTTATGGAAGTCAATAGCCTCCATGGATGACATACCTTCACTTTTAAAACCTAGAGCTAGGTTTATGCCTTCAGTGTTGAGTTAGATTGGCACATCTTTGACTTTGGTGAGAATGGAGTCTTTATCAACACCTCCATTGCAATAAAACTCCTTCACCAGCTTTGGATATATCAATGTGCTGGTGCTCAGAGCATTCTTAAGACCCGCTTTCTTCAGGAGTGAAAGGACTTTATAAATTTCAAGTCAAGCCTTCTCGAATCCGTCAAAGCATAGTTGATAGCCGAAAATAACATTTGAAGAAGCCATATATTTGTTTGATTTTCATGTAGTGAATGGATATGGCTTAGCTTTCTGAAACTTAGGGTTTCGTTTGAGAGAGAGAGAAAAAATAGTCTTTTGAAATTCAAAGATGAACTGACACATGATAGTTTAAAATTGATTTATAAACTTACCTTCATGTTTTGCATCTTGGGAAATGTGTCAAGTTCAGCAGGACTCCACGTTTTTAATCCATGTGGAAGGTTCCTTTCTGCACTTAGCTCTCCCAGAGCTAGTGAGTCCTTGTGAGAGGACTATAATTTTTGAGAACCACTCCACGATTGTTGAGTTTAGATACCTTGATTTCTTCTTAACCGTCGACTCTACGGTTTTCTGTGATTCATTCTGAAATGACATCCCTTCTGGTTTAAGGTTGCTCAGGAAGGGCCAACCTCTTAGTTTGACACTAAGGATCAGATTTGTCCCTGAGACACTTATCAGAAGGGTTACTTGGCTTGATGATGCTACTATCACAGTGCGCTTTTTTTCCTTGACTGGATCACTCCACGATCGTGGTTTCTCTTTTTTATCTCTATGATTTTTACTTAGCTTTTATATCTGCAAGGTTAGCACCATCTAGAGCATAGAGTTCATGGTTGCAAATTTAACATACCTAACTCACTTATCAGTTTATTAAATCTGGATTCATCTAAAGGTTTTGTAAACACATCAGCAAGTTAATTTTCAGTAGGGATGTATTGCAAAGATATTGTTCCATTTTGAACATGATCCCTAATAAAATGATATCTTATTTCTATATGCTTGGTCCTAGAATGCATGATAGGATTATTTGTTATTGCTATGGCACTTGTGTTATCACAGTGTCTGAGTATAGATTTGAAATCAAACCCATAATCTGCTAGCTGGTTCTTCATCCATAGGATTTGAGAACACCAGCTGCCTGCAGCAATATATTCAGCTTCTTCTATTGAAGTTGATACTGAGTTTTGCTTCTTGCTGAACCATGACACTAGTCTATTCCCTAGAAGTTGACAAGTGCCACTGCTACTTTTTCTATCTATTTTATATCCTGCAAAGTCAGCATCTGAATATCCTGTCAGTTCAAATGAGGACTCCTTGTGATACCATAGACCCAAGTAGGGTGTACCTTTAAGATACCTGAAATCCTTTTTACAGTAATTAAGTGTGATTCCTTAGGATTAGCTTAAAATCTAGGACATATACATGTTGCAAACATTATATCTGGTCTACTGGCAGTTAAGTAGAGAAGGGAGCCTATCATACCTCTGTATTGAGTAATATCAACACTTTTACCTTTCTCATCTTTGTCAAGCTTAGTTGCTGGAGCAATTGGTGTTTTCATGGGAGAGGTTGATTCCATACCATACTTCTTAAGTAAGTCTTTGATGTATTTGTCTTGGTTAATGAAGATACCTTCATCAGTTTTCTTCACTTGCAGTCCAAGGAAGAAATTCAGCTCACCCATCACGCTCATTTCAAAATTGCTCTGCATAAGCTTGGCAAATCTCTTGCACAGATTTTCATCAGTAGAACCAAAGATAATATCATCTACATATATTTGAACTAGTAAAACTTTATCTTTGTGTTTCCTAAGAAATAGTGTAGTGTCTACTCTACCTCTAGTGAATCTTTTTTCAGTAAGAAAGTTTGTTAGTGTTTCATACCATGCTTTAGGTGCTTATTTAAGTCCATATAAGGCTTTATCTAATTTATAGACAAACTTAGAGAGGGTTGGATTGACAAAACCTGGGGGTTGTTCCACATATACTTCTTCTTGAAGTTCACCATTTAGGAATGCACTCTTGACATCCATCTGGAATACTTTGAACTTTATGTGGGCAGCAAATTCAAGGAATATTCTGATTGCTTCAAGTCTGCCAATTGGTGCAAAGGTCTCATCGTAGTCTATGCCTTCTTCTTGAGAATAACCTTCAGCCACCAGTCTTGCATTGTTTCTTGTGATCACCCCATCTTCATCCATCTTGTTTCTGAAGACCCATTTGGTGCCAATGACTGGGTGATTCTTTGGTCTTTGAACTAGTCTCCAGACTTTGCTTCTTTCGAATTGATTTAGTTCTTGTTACATGGCTTCAATCCATCTTGCATCTTGCATTGCATCTTCAATCTTCTTGGGCTCTATTTGAGACAGAAAACTCAAATAGAAACATTCATTCTGAGTTGCAGATCTTGTTCTGATTCTGGCAGTTAGATCACCAATGATCATATCTTGAGTGTGATCCCTTGCCCATCTGTTCCCTGTTGAAACATCAGTTCTGGTGCCTTCTTGTTTGAACTCTTCAAGATTGACTTCTGGCTCTTGTTGACCAGAATCGTCGTCTGGTTCAGCTTTCTCTACTATTTCTTCCTCGGACACTACGCTTTTTTCATCAGGAACTAAGGTCGTAGTGTTAGGCTCAACTATTTCATTCGTAGTGTCGATATCGTCAATCGTAGTGTCTTATGATGCAGACTTATCCGATTCTATTTCATCAAAGATGATGTGGATCGAGACTTCAACACTTAATGTCTTTTTATTAAACACTCTATAAGCTTTGCTGTCTGTGGCATATCCAAGGAAGATTCCTTCATCTGACTTGGGTTGGAACTTAGTCAGATATTGCTTTCCATTGTTGAGAATGTAGCATGAACAGCCGAACACATGGAAGTAACTGACATTTGGCTTTCTTCCTTTCCACAGCTCGTAGGGAGTCTTCTTCAACGTAGAGTGTACAAGAGATCTGTTCTGTGTGTAGCAAGCAGTGTTGATGGCTTCTGCCCAGAAGTATTCAGGCAGATGAGTTGTTGCTAGTAGAGTTCTTCCAGCTTCTATAAGTGTTCTGTTCTTCCTTTCAGCCACTCCATTTTGCTGAGGAGTTCGTGGTGCTGAGAAGTTGTGGCTGATGCCATTGCCTGCATAGAACTGATCCATTTCTGAGAAGTCGAACTCTCTTCCATGATCACTCCTTATTGCCTTGATAGTCTCTCCTTTTTTCATTCATCACCAACTTTAACATCTTTATCAGTTGGGAGCTTATCTCATCTTTTAAGTTAAGAAAGAACACTCATGTGTATTTGGTGTAGTCATCCACTATAACTAGTGAGTATCTCTTTCCTCCTAGGCTTACAGTTGGAATTGGCCCAAAGAGATCCATATGTAGTAATTGAAGGGGCCTGTCATTTAAGTTGATTGCTTTGCCTTTGAATGAGCTCCTTGTTTGCTTTCCAAGCTGGCATGCCTTGCATAGTCTTTCTTTGATGAAGCTGAACTTGGGTAAACCTGCTACCAGATCTTTAGAGGCCAGCTTTGACATGCTCTTGAAGTTGAGATGAGATAACCTTCTGTGCCAAAGCCAACTTATTTCTTCAGTGGCTTTAGCAAGGAAGCATACTGTCTCATCAGAATTGAGCTGAACAAGGTTGATAGTGTATACATTTTCTTCTCTTGTTCCTGTCAGCTTGATAGAGGATGTCTCCAGATCTCTGACTTGACACTGATTGTGAGAAAGGTAACTTGATGACCTTTATTGCAGAGCTGGCTGATGCTAAGAAGATTGTGCTTTAGACCATCAACATAAGCCACTTTACTGAAGGACACCGCACCATTCCCAACTGATCCATAGCCTCTTGTCTTGCCATAGCTGTTATCTCCAAAGATAACTGTTGGTCCCTCTTTCTCTGTGTAGTTTGACAGGAGAGCTTTGTTCCCTGTCATATGCCTTGAGCAACCACTATCAAGATACCATGTTGTAATCGTGGTGCTCATTTCCTGCATGCAATTTTATCGTTCATGTTGGTACCTAGACTTGCATGGGTCCTGCAATGTTAGTACCCTTAGGAACCCAAATCTTCTTGACTTTGGGTCTCCCATACAAAGTGTTATAAAAGCATAATGCAGATTTATGACCAAATCTTCCACATGCAAAGCATCTAATATAATTCATGTTAGTGTGTGGATTCTTTCTCCATTTGGACTCGTGTGGATATTTGTTGGCCTTACCCTTGCATTGCATCTTCTTTTTCTATGAGGCTTTGATATTCACGTTTTGTGTTGAGTAAACCTCAACACCACGATTCCTTCTAGGTTGATTCGTGGAGCCAGTTTTACTTGACTCTACGATTCGTCGAGGTTGGGCAGTGGTGATTGAGTCACTCTTTATCTTTCTGAATCCTAGGCCATCATAAGATCCGCAGTGTTCAAGAATATATCTTGGATCAGAAAAGCAAGGTTGCACTGGTTCATCCTTTTGTATGGACTTTACAAATGTAATACTTCTATTTAAGTTAGAAGCACTACTTATGTTAGTTTGCTTTGTCTTTTCCACACTAGGTTCTGAGGTAGATTCCTCAAACCCTAAGCCTGTTCTATCAGAGACACTTCTGTGATTAGATATCAAGGAGTCCATGGATGAAGAAGATCTGTTCCATAAAGAGATAGTCTTTTCTAACTCCTTAATTTTAGAGGTTAGATTTAACTCTCTTTGCATGCTCAGTTCATTTATTTCTCTCAAGATTTTATTCTCAGCTTCAAGCTTAGAGAGAGAGAGTCAGAACTTAGTAGAGCTGCTTCCAGCTATTTCTGAACTTTCCCTTTCTTCTTTTGAAGATTAGTATAATCTTTAGATAGAACTCTTAACCATCTCATGTTTTGATATAGATCAGTTAACATATCACGAATGCCAGTTCTTAAATCATCAATGTCTATATCAGGAGAGTTGAAATCAAATACCTCATCTATGACTGCTTCAGCACTTTTCCTACTGAGTGCATCTTTGGCCATCAGGCATATGTTGGCTTTTTGAGGTGCTTCATCATCTTCAGACTTAACATTTGTGTCGTTGTCTGAATCACTCCAAGAGTTTCCAGCTATAAGCCCTTTGTCTTTCTTCTTATTCTTTTTGTAGCCTTTGAGCTCCTTCTTTGGATTTGAATTTCTTTTCAGCTCTTCTCTGATAGGCTTGTTGCAGTTGGCAATGAAATGACTAGGCTTCTTGCAGTTATAGCATAGGTCACTTATCTGCTCCTGACTGGTGTTATTGAATCTTTTAGGTTTGCTGCTTCTTCCTTTGAGTATGAGCCTTCTGAATCTTCTGGTCAGCATTGTTGCTTCATCATCATCTTCCTCTGAGTCAGGTTCATCTTCAATATGAGCAACTCATTTATCTTTCGTTCTTCCTTCTGACAGAGTTTCTACTCATTGAGTCAGTTCTAGCTCGTAGGTAAGAAGGCTTCCATAGAGTTGTTGAACTGCCATCATATGCAGATTTTTTGACTCTCTAATTGCAATGGTCTTGGCATCCCATCTGCTTAGAAAGGACCTCATGAAATTGATGACTAGATCTTTGTTTGGATAAGTCTTTCCATAAGCTCTGAGAGAGTTGAGCAATGTGGTGAATCTCTTATAAGTGGAAGTAACGTTTTCTCCTAGAACATGAGAAAAAATCTCATATTGTTGAGTCAGTAGAGATTGCTTGTTTTCTCTGACTTCTTCAGTTCCTTCATGCATAATGAGCAATGCTTCCCAGACTTCTTTTGCAGTTTTGCAGTTGACTACGTTTTCAAACAGATTGTCTTCTAAGGATTGGAACAAGATATTCTTAGCCTTCTTATCAAGCTGAACATCTCTCTTCTCATTTTCAGTCCATTCAGATTTAACTTTAATCACAACTCTGTTTGGTTCTTCTGTAGTTGGTGCAAGCCTTGTTGGAACAGAGGCCCCATTCAGAATAGTTTCAAATAGATCATCATCTATTGAATCCATGTAAGCCTGCATTCGAACTTTCCAGTTGGCAAATTTATCTTTGTTACACATTGGTGGCTTGCTTCCTCCACCTGTCTTGGTCTCGCTTATCAGTTGTGCCATTGGATCTACTCAAGCTTGAATGCTTAGTTGAGAGAACCTGCTCTGATACCAATTGTTAGTTCCCAAAGGCACGTTAGTTATCTAGAAGAGGGGTTGAATAGATATTTTAAAATTTCTTTGTTTAAAATACTTTGTCAGTATTGATTATACTGACACCAGCAGAATATATGTTTTGTTCCCTTTCAAGATATTGCAGTTATGGTTTGATAAGCAGTTATGGCAATTATAACAGATATAGCAGTTATAACAGTTAATGAGAGACAATGAGACACAAGGTTTTAAGTGGTTCAGAGCACACAAGGCTCCTAATCCACTCTTCTACTCCACGAGTAGGAAATCCACTAAGGATGTCTCTTACAACTTGAATCACTTAGATTCCTTCAAGGCTAGCGGCCCTGAAACTTCTCTTAGTTCACTTAGAACTCTTCAAGTCCTTTAACTTGGTACTTCTCTTAGTTCACTCTTGAACTCTTCAAGTCCTCTGACTTGGATCTTCTCTTAGTTCACTTTTGAACTCTTCAAGTCCTCTGACTTGGTTCCTCACTTGTATTGACAGTAGTTGTTTGAGGAGTGCTACTCAGTTGCAATTAAGCATCAGTTCTAAAGAACTGAGTAGTGAAGCAAGCTATCCTCTTTCAGGATCGTAGAGTTGATCGTTGAGTGTTCTTGAGCTTTTCTCAATGTATTCTTTCTTTTCACGTCTTACTTCCTTTTTCTAAATCCTTGTCTGATTTCCTTATAAAAGTGTCATCCAAAATATATCCGTTTGAATGCTCCCGTTGTAGCATTTAATGCTTCAGATGTTTTTGTGCAGTTGATGTGACATCCTTCTTTCCTGCAGCACTGTAGACTGGCCCACTGACACAGCAGACGGCAACTTTACCTAACACTTGAAAAGGTGTTTTCTGTAGGAGGTTTAGTCCTTTCCTTAGCTTCTCCAATACGCTTCTTCGATTTGAACTAAGGATGAATATGGAATCATTGGGACCATCAAATTGTCAACGGACATAAGCCTTTCTTCATTTGTTGCTCTTCCTCCATTCATCAGAATTACGAACTTTGATGCTGACTGGAGGAGCACTACGATTATGGTTCTTAATGTGGCATCCAAGAGCAGACTACGATTCTGATACTTTCACTTAAGCTCCACGATTCTGCCTTGTCTTCTGCAGACTTGATTCTCTTAGCAGACTACGATTATGAACATCTTCGTTTAAGCTCCATGATTCTGCCTTGTCTTCTGAATGCTACCTTTGACAGACTACGATTCTGTCAAGGCTTTAACTTTTACGGCTCAAATAGATCAACCTAATAAATTTGATCTTTTCTTCTATACATTTATTTACATAAATGATAAACATTAAAACTCAGATCAACCTTACATTTTTGATCTATCATCTAAGTCCTTGTACATTGATTCTCTTAAGGACTATACACTTAAGCATTTATATTTACTTTCAATATCAAATATGAATATGCAATTCCCAACAAAGTGTTTACCCTTTTTCATCAAATCACTAAAAGAAAGAATATTAAATCTTAGTAAAATAGGTTTATACATTTGCTTGAGCTTCCTCTTCTTCTTCTTTCTCTTCCATGGAACACTTTTTCTCCTTCTTCCTCTCCCTCTCATGGTCGTCCCTACTCTTTCTCTCCTCTCACTTTGTCCGAACTCCCTTTTTTCTTTCTGTTGCTTGTTACATTCTTTGCTTAGCTTAGTAAATGAGATAAGAGCAATTGATATATTAAATATACTTAGTTAGTAAAAAGGTGAATAGATAAGATATATATCTACCCATATCTTCTCCACATCTTTATCCTCTCTCTCATCATTACTACAAATGGTTGCTTGCAAGCTAAAGATAAAGTGTTGGCTCCTTTTAAAATGTGACACCTGGCAAGGTGATTTACCAACTAAAGTTATAAAATCATTACATGCACTCCTCCCCTTCTTATCTCTACAAAATCTGGCCAAGTGGCTTGACTTGCCCCATTAATTTGTTTTATTAATACCTCCCTTAATGACTATACTACCCCTCCTTACTTGAGCTAAAGTCTTGGGCCTTCATTTAATACCTTTGGGCTTGCACTTTTAATTTACTTACTAAAATAAATAAATTTGGGCTTTCCCCCATAATTAAATTTGGCCATCATAATATTTATCCCATACTTGATATATTGGGCTAGCTTAATAACTTAATTGCTATTAAATCAATTAGCTACAAGTTCAATGCTTAAATAAAATAGTTGGGCTACTTAAATCACTTACTCTCCTTAGTCTATTAAATCTCTTACCACTAGAACTAAGGCTCAACATTTTTGATATTTACCTATTCTTAATTATCTTTATATACAAAATAAATGTATACACATTATATAATGTATATTTATTTAATCATACACATAATTCACATAATCATCTAATAGGTTGATACATATTTCATAAATCTCTTAGATTAGGTCACTAGTATATAGTTAAGATACTAGGATAATTAAATAAGGATAACACTTGAGGTTATTTAATTCAGATACCTAATTTATAAATTAGATCACCAAACTTGATAGATATCGTAGTGCCTTATCCTTAATATTCCTTCAAATACATATAGATGAAATTTATAGGGTTTAGAAATTTTGTAACCCGTATATTCTATATTCCCATTCGAATAATAAACCATATAGATTATACCTAAAATATTTTAAATTATTCCTCTATTTCCACTCTAGGTTTTATCCTTTAACCATTATTTTAATCATTTAAGATCTTATAAATTTTTGGATTGTCACATGCCCTCGGTCATCTAAGATTGGAAGAGCTCCTTAGATATCTCATATCTAGCAGTCATACTTTGTTCACCATACAACTCCTTGAGGTGAAACAACATAGTAGGAGCATCCATGTTTTCCTGCTGACGCTGAAGCTCGTTATTCATGGATGCGAGCATGATGCATTGAGCCACAGATGCATCATCTTACCACTAACAATGGTGGCAATTTCTTCCTCAAAGGTTGATTCTGGAACAGTTCCGGGGACAGGTAAATTTAGCACATAAAAAATCTTTTCAGCAGTGAGAACCAGTCTCAGATTTCTTAGCCAGTCCATATAATTCGGCCCGGTAAGTTTATTAGCATCAAGTATGCTACGCAGTGAAACTAGTGATTTTGACATTTTTAAAATTCTGCATGTGAAAAGATAATATTTTTGCAAACATTCATTTAATTAATTTTACATACCAAAATAAATTTAGGTCTTTATTTTAAATTGGTATCTCCTAATATTTTCATCAAACTATATTACCCTTACTTATATAGTTCGGCGACATCTAATTAAAGATTTGTTAGTGAGAATAAGGATTCCATTTTAAATGTATATAGCCTTGTGGATAGTATAACAAACGATATATAAATAAATAGGTAGACAACTTTTGTCAATTACATCAACATGTAACTCTTTGTTAATTTGCCTCTTAAATCATAATGGACAAGTGTGGGCACATCAGAACTAAAATAATTTAAGTTAAGTCCAGCCTAGCATTTTCATAAATTCAAAAAAGAAAAATGTTCGTCCTTGTGGATAGCACAACAAGACTATATTGTTCAATTTTCTTGATAAGCATCAAATGTGATTAATTAATATCTTAAATACGCAATACTCGCCTTATGGATAGCACAACAAGCTCATATTAAATATTTATTAATTTATAATGCTAGAAGGCGACGTTCAATATTCCAAATATCATTGAACGCTTCAAACTTAATATAATTTTTTTGAGGGATTTGTTATTATTTATCTCATCTTGTTTAACGCGCATGCACGCACGCACACACACACACACACACACATACACACACACACACACACATATATATATATATATATATATATATATTTAATACGCGTCATTTTATTAAACATGCGAAGCATGTTTGTATAAAATATAATATATATATATATATATAATATTTAGCATGCACATATAGAATACTATATTCTACCCGGATATATTATAGACTTTTATTCTAGTTTGGTTCACTAGAGCCACCATGTGAACCAAAAGATCAAACCTAGGAGTGCAAGAATTTAAATTTAAACGTAACTATTACATTTAAACTCGGGCTTCATACAAACGGGTCTTCACGCGCTCCTTGTTCCTTGGTCTCCAGTTTCTTCAAGATAATTTCAACTATTTCTATTACATAAACTATTTAAAATTAAATAAAAACCTTGATCGGCAGTCAAGGGAAAGTACATAGGAGGGAGATAGAATTTACATCGAGAAAAACCAGAGAAGACGAGGTATGCAAACTCTATTTAATAAAAATTATTTATTCATGCATTCAACTAAAATAAAATCCAATCACATTGGTCAATAATCCATAATCAACCCCATTTATTATCATACACATCAACATATGCATCAATAAATAACCATTTATCTTATGAATAAGTAAAACCATTCCATATATAGATCGATGTCATTTAATGGACAAAAGTTTGCTAAATTTCATTTTTAAAACAAAATAAACAATTTTATTTTAATCAAAAACAAATCTAAATTAAACTCCTTTAATTTTAGCAATCTGAAATCATATTTCATATAAAATAAACATCTTTATTTTCAACTTTCATAAACTAAATATACCATTTACTTAATTAATAAAAATTAGAATTTCAAATTCTGTCCAAGGACTGGCGCAGCTGCACCCAGAATGAATTGGGCAACGGCGCAGCTGCGCTGCCTTGCTGAACGATGCAGCTGCGCTGTTCATCGCAGAATCTGCAGAATTCAATTTTTATCCAGAAAATTCGATCCAATCTCACATCAATTCATACATGGAATCATAAAATTAATAACTAGCACAAAGTTAGGCTCTGATACCACTGTTGGGTTTGTACGTAATGCATACATGTAATCTAATTACATAAATAAGGGCGGAAGCTTGATAATTAAGGTTTTAAATTTTTTCATACAAACCTATGCCATGATCATACTTTGTGCTCAATTATTAATAATAAAAAATTATGAAGATCAGAATCATACCCTTGTAGAATCTAGCTTCCACAGGTACAAGTTCTACTCCTTGCTCTCCTTGGATCTCCTTTAATTTCCTGTAGTGGCTCCTTCCTTTGATCAACGTTAGCCACCCAAGTGTTTGGCCTCTAGAGGTGATCTACCAAGGAAGAGGAAGAACTCAGGAATATGGGTGGTTGGCTAAACCCTTTTCTATTCTCTGTAGAAATTGTCTTGTACTCTCCAACTCTTGGAATTCACGTATATATAATATCTGATATAAGACTCTCTTATATAGATATTAGGTTAACCTTACTAATCTAATTAGAATTGGATTTTAATTAATTAATTAATTAAACTCTTTTAATTAATTTGGCTTCCCAACATATTAGGATTTAATTAATTAAACTCTTTAATTAATTTGCCTCCTAATCTCATTAGGATTGAGTGAGAGTACTTATATTAAATTAATTCCTAAACTTCTTTAGAATTATAATAATAATAATAATAAGACTCCTCTTATTAATTTATATACTTAATATTTCTAAAATATTAAATAATAAACATTAAGCTATTTAATTTATTTTATCACCATAGATTAAATTAATTACACTTAATGTATTATTACGATTATGCCATTTTCTTCATAAATAATTCTTCTTTCTTTTATGGTGTGACCCTTTAGGTTCTCCATATTAAACCGGTTGTGAATAAATCAATTAGAACAATTCTAACCTTATTTAAATAAATAAATTAACTAATCATCTATTTAATTAAATAACATTTATTCTACAATAGGGATAAGCCTCCCTAGCGATTAACGACTTTTCAAATAATATAGATTTTAACATTAATCATAAAAGAACTTGTGAGTTAATAGTTACCGTACAATTCAATCCTTCTACCGTACAATGTCCCAATTAAATATAAGACATGGATTTACTATCAAGTCTTATTTTATTTAATCAAATGTATTTCGATTAGAAAATGCACAACTCCATTTAATGCAAATTAGAAACTTCTTTCTAATTTCATTCCACATTGGCCAAGGATTCCTGGGTTGTCATTTAACGAATTACATAGGATATATCTCATCTTTTACTAGAGATGGTAGATTCTTTATTGATCATTCATTATCTTCATATGTAACTCATTATACCCAAGCATACCATTTTATATACCTAAAGGCCTTAAAGAATAAGTCAAAGTATAATTCATTACATACAAGATACTATGACGATCTCAAGTCCAAGGATAACTTGTACTACTATCACATTAGGAATTCCAATTGACAGGCGAGTAAAACTCTATTAGGTATTCCATAGCGAGTCACGTTTAGTGAACTTATTCTCCAATAAGCACCTACATACTTGCTTTAGTATCTGTACACAAATGACCATAAGATCAATCATCCTCATCCAATGAGCAAGCAACATGTGTACCAATCAATCCGGATTTACTAATCCCACGATTGGAAACTATTTTAGTTTTAAGCTTTCTAAGAATTTAAATCTTATTAGCATGATCAACATTATGATTCTAAAAGCATTGCTTAAAACTATGGGTTATTTACATATTATAAAAATAACATCATGTAGATAATTAAATGCCTTTAATGAATTCTTTTATTAATAAATAAATAAGATTATTTACCAAGTACGTGCTTTATCATCATACATGATTGGCTTGTATGCACACTACTATCAGTCTGCGTACCTCGTCTTCTCTAATGTTTCTTGATGTAAAATTCTATCTCCCTCCTATGTACTTCCCCTTGACTGCTGATCAAGATTTCTATTTAAATTAAATAGTTTATATAATAGGACTAGTTAAAATTATCTTGATGAACTGGAGAGCAAGGAGCAAGGAGCGCGTGAAGACCCATTTGAATGAACCCCGGGTTTAATTATAATAATTATGTTTAAATTTAATTCTTGCACTCCTAGGTTTGACCTTTTGGTTCATTTGGTGGCTCTAGTGAACCAAACTAGAATAAAAATCCATAATCAATCCGAGTAGAATACAGTATTCTATAAGTGCATGCTAGTATTTTATATATATATATATATATATATATATATTATATTTTATGCAAACATGCTTCGCATGTTTTAATAAAATGACGCGTATTATATATATATGTGTGTGTGTGTGTGTGTGTGTTCATGCACGCTAAACAAGATGAGACTAATAATAACAAACCCCTCAAAATAATTATTTTAAGTCTAAAGCGTTCAAAGATATTTGGAATATCGAACGTCGCCTTCTAGCATGATAAAATTAATTGAGCATTAAATATTTAATATGAGTTTGTTGTGCTATCCACAAGGCAAGTATTAAGTATTTAAGATATTAATTTATCACATTTGATGATTATAAAGAAAATTGAACAATATTGTTTTATTGTGCCAACCACAAGGACAATATTTTTCTTTTTTGAATATATGAAAGTGCTAGGTTGGACTTAAATCAGATAATTTTGATTCGGATGTGCTACCACTTCATCAAAATAATCTAAGAGGAAAATAAAAAGAGTTACATGTTGATGTAATTGACGAATAGTTGTATACCTATTTATTTATATATGGTTTGTTGTGCCACCCACAAGGCTATATACATTTGAAATATGATTCTTATTCTCACTAGCAAATCTTTAATTAGATTTTGCCGAACTATATAAGTGAGGGTAATATATTTTGAAGAAAATAGTGGGAGGTACCAATTTAAAAAGACCTAATTTATTTTGGTATGTAAATAATTAATTAAATGAATGTTTGCTAAAATATTGTCTTTTCACATGAAGAAATTTAAAAATGTCAAAATCACTAATTTCACTACGTAGCATACTTGATGCTAACAAACTAACTGGACCGAATTACACGAACTGGATAAGGAATCTGAGAATAGTTCTCACTGCTAAAAATATTTTTTATGTCCTAAATTCGCCTATCCCTGGAACTGTTCCAGAAACAGTCTTTGAAGAAGAGATTGCCACTATTGTAAAGTGGCAAGATGATGCATCTGTGGTGCATCATACTCGCATCCATGAATAACGAGCTTCAGCGTCAGCATGAAAATATGGATGCTCATACTATGTTGTTTCACCTCAAGGAGTTGTATGATGAACAAAGTAGGACTCCTAGATATGAGATATCTAATGAGCTCTTCCGATCTTGGAGGACCGAGGGCACTTGTTCAGACTCATTTCCTAAGGGTGATCAATCTGATTGAACGCATTGGACAGCTTGGGTTCGTCATGGATGGGGAGTTAAGTCAAGACTTAGTCTTGCAGTCACTCCCTGAGACCTTGTCAAATTTTTTTATAAATTTTCATATGAATAAGTTGGATGTCAGCTTACCTGAATTACTTAACATGTTGAAAGCTGTAGAAGGTCACTTTCCATTTAAAAAGAACCATATCTTAATAGTGGATGATTATTCCAAGAAAAGGAAGAGGCCCAAGGTATCTTCTGAAAAGAAGAAATCTAAGAAGGCTAAGGGCAAGGTGAGTAGGAAAGAACAAAAGAAACCTGATCCATATAGCAAAGAAATGTGCTTTCATTACAATAAGTTGGGTCACTGGAAGAGGAACTGTAAGGATTTCCCTGCAGAACAAAAGTAGAAGAAGCTTGGAGAAGCTTCAAATCCTAATCAAGGTTTGTTTATGATTGAAATTAATTTTTTAGAAAGTTAAAATTCTACTTGGGTATTGGATACTAGCTGTGGTTCTCACATATGTAATACTATGCAGGGACTGGTCAGAAGTAGAAAGTTGAACAAGGATAATGTTGTCCTACAAGTGGAAAATGGAGCAAAGGTTACTGCATTAGCTATAGACACTTATTGTTTAGCACTGCCTACGGGCAAGTCCATTAATTTGAATAATTGTTATTTTGTTCCAAATATCATTAGAAACAATATTTCTATTTTCGTATTAGATATGGATGGATTTGACATTATAATAAAGAACAACAATTGTTCTATTTATAATAACAATGTTTTATATGGTGTTGGTAATTTGCGAAATGGACTTTACATACTTAACTTGCATGAAAATATATTTCAAATTGAACAAAATAAGAAAAGAAAGAGAGATGATGTTAATTATACTTATATGTGACACTGTAGACTCGGTTATATCAGTGAAACAAGATTTTCCAAGTTGCATAAGGATGGGCTCTTAGATATATCTGATTATGAATCATATCTAACTTGTGAATCTTGTCTCATGGGTAAAATGACTAAATCTCCTTTTAGTGGAAAAGGAGAAAGAGTTACAGATTTGTTAATCTTGGTTCACACAGACGTTTGTGGACCTATGACAACGAATGCACGGGGGGGGGGGGGGGGTATTCTTATTTTATTACTTTCACTGATGATTACTCAAGATTTGGATATGTGTATTTAATGAAATATAAATCTAAATCATTTGAAAAGTTCAAAGAGTTCAGAAGTGAAGTAGAGAAACAAACTGGCAAAAGTATTAAGATTCTTCGATAAGATCGAGGTGGAGAATACTTAAGCGGTGAGTTTCTCAACTGTCTCAAAGATAATGCTATAATCTCACAATGGACTCCACCAGTTACACCACAGTTAAATGGAGTATCTGAAAAGAGAAATCGAACATTGTTGGACATGGTTCATTCCATGATGAGTTTTACCGATCTTCCAATTTTGTTTTGCGGTTATGCCCTAGAAACGGCTGCATACCTACTTAACAAGGTGCCTACCAAATTCGTCCCAAAGATCCCATATGAGATGTGGAAAAATCTTAAGTATGTTAAGATTTGGGGTTGTCCAGCTTATGTCAAAAAGTTTGAAAATGATAAGCTACAGACTAAATCTAACAAGTGTAGATTTGTGGGATACCTTAAAGAAACACGAGGGTATTATTTCTATCATCTAACTGATCAAAAGGTGTTTGTTGCAAATCATGATGCCTTCTTAGAAAAGGAGTTTATCCATGAAGGGGTCGGTGGGAGTAAGATATATCTTAAAGAAGTTTAAGAACCACAAATTACTACGGATCAAAGTCAGGTACCTAATCCAAGTAGATGAACCTACTGTATAACACCCTATTCATAAATCTGGAAGAGTACCGAAGATACCTGATAGGTATGGATTCGTCATAGAGGATGATGATGAGGTACACATCAAAAATGATGATGATCCATTGAATTACGAACAAGCTATGAGTAATAAAGACTCAAGAAAATAGCTAGAAGCCATGAAATTCGAGATGGACTCCATGGATGAGAACTAAGTATGGACTTTGATTTCACCAACTGAAGCCATAAGCCTATTGGGTATAAATAGGTCTTTAAAAGAAAGACTGGAGCGGACGGCAAGGTAGACACCTATAAGGCCCGACTGATTGCAAAAGATTTCAAACAAAGACAAGAAGTTGACTATGATGAAACCTTTTCACCAGTAACTATGCTCAAGTCCATTCGGATTTTGCTTACGATTGCAGCTTATTACGACTATGAGATCTGGCAGTTGGACGTGAAAACGAACTTCCTCAATGGGAAACTTGAGGAGATTGTGTATATGACACAGCCAGAGGGATTTATTTCAAAGGTTGGAATAAATCAAGTCTGTAAGATGCAACGATCCATTTAAGGATTGAAGCAAGCTTCTCATAGATGGAATATCCATTTTGATGAAACAATTAAAGAGTTTGATTTATCAAAAACGAGGATGAACCATGTGTCTACAAGAAGGTTAGTGGGAGCGCTGTTTCATTCATTATACTTTATGTTGATGATCTATTTCTTATAGGGAATGATATTCCTATGCTACAATCAATCAAAATCTGGTTATCTAAACACTTATCCATGAAGGACTTGGGAGAAGAATCCTATATTTTTGGGGATAAAGATATATAGAGATAGATCTAAAAGGATGTTTAGCTTATCCCAAGGATGTTGATGATCTATTTCTTATAGGGAATGATATTCCTATGCTACAATCAATCAAAATCTGGTTATCTAAACACTTATCCATTAAGGACTTGGGAGAAGAATCCTATATTTTTGGGGATAAAGATATATAAAGATAGATCTAAAAGGATGTTTAGCTTATCCCAAGGAACGTACATTGACTCGATGCTAAAGAGGTTTAGCATGGAAGATTCTAAAAGAGGTCTCATGCCGATGAGCCATGGAATACATCTCTGTGATGAACGAGAATTTTGTAATTTAATTTAAATAATTATCGAATTAAATAAATATTTTTGATGATTTATTTATTGAATTATCGATGTTTTAATTATTAAGTTAAATAATTATTTGATGGAATTGTCGTAGATTAATTTAATTATATGTGTTACATTGATTAAATTAATGTGGAGAATTTTTATAGTTCAAAGTGTGTATTAAATTGAGTTTATTCGATTAAATGAATTATTTGATAAGCATAATGTTATTCTGATTAATTTAATACTTAATTAGAGATCTAATGATTTGACATAATTAATAAATAAAAATTTTAATTATGTAATAATGTGACTTAATGAGGATTATTATATTTTATTTAATTGAATTTAAATAAGATTATTTGAGTAATTAAAGTGTGACAATTAAACTATGTAATAACACTTTAATTAAATTAAAGGGGAAATGAGTTATTAAAAGGACAACCAAACATGGCCTTAAGTTAGTGGAGCAGTTAATCAATTATGGAGATTAACTGACAACCACTAACTATCAGTTATATATATTATATACGTATATTAAATCAGTTAAATTATATATACGTGAAAGCTATAACAGTTAAGCCATATATCATATTTATCAAAGAAGAAAATACTGAGAGACTTAGAGAGAAATTGAGAGAAGGATTTAGTGAAGAAGTTCTGAAGAATCAAAGTAAGAGAAGTTTATATCGTCATCGCAAGTTTAAATTATGTTTTCAAAGTTTTCCATGAACGTATACTTTCAAGTTCTCTATAAAAGCCTACTTTGTGATTAATGCATGAATTGATAAGGTGCGTGTTACTAAATGATTATAACATGATTTCTACCATCTATGTATATTTTAAAACAATCAATTTCATGTAATCATACCTTAATTGAATTTTCATGTTACAGAGTATGAAGAACATGAATATGGCCCCTATGTACAATTTTTCATGCTTTAATTAGCTATTAAACATTAAATTGATAGTTGATTATGATTATGCATGTTTAAACAAACAAAACAAAATTTAAACGGACAAATTCGGAGTTATAACAAATCTGTAACGTTGAATTTCTCTCGAAACCTTGCAAAATACCAAAAACTGTGAATTTAAGTGTTTTAATTTGAGTGATTATGCCATCTAAAGTGTTAAAAGCATGCTAGAATCATTGTATGATGTTTTTGTGAAGTTTATACTTCTTGGGTAACATTAAAAATCATCGTGTTGGTTTAATTTGGATTTATTTGGGCTACGAACTTTGAATTTCACGAACTACTGTTCTTCACATAAGGGACCCCCGCCCCAACGGGCCTCCTACCGAGCACACCCCCGCCCCAACTGGCCCTAACCCCGGTCCCGGTGGGGGGTACAGAGATAAATAATTTTTGGTCTTTGCGTGTTGATCCATAACATGACAAGTTAGTTTAACATAATGATCCTAGCATGATGAGCATGTAATACAGTACTATAACATGTTGTTAACATGTATAAGATAATTTGAAGCTTCAAGTTAACAAGTTATGCGTGAACTTGGATATCGTTGTCATAAGGTTGATTATGATCGTTTAAGAGTTAATATTATGTGGTATGCATGTTGTGGTTCAGATTCACGTTATGTGGTTAGTTAACAAGTTAAGATTTGTGAACCAAGTTGTTTAGTTGAACTTAAGTGAAAAGTTCAACAGTTAAACGTAGTGGTAATGGAACTAATCGATATTATAAATGTAATGTAATGTGTAGGACATTGAGGAAGTGAATTGTAATTGTAATTGTAGCTTGTGCACGTGGTAAGTATTCTATCTCTGATTTACTATTGTGAAGCAAGTTTACTTACCCTAACTCGATTACGATTACACAAGCTTTCTAATTTCACTCTTTATATTGAGCAAGTCTTAAGCTTATATTTTTATACCGAACGAGTTCTTATCCTTGTTTACTCAAGTCAAGATTTCATATGAAATGTTGTAATTCTTTTAAAACATGATTTCAGTTATACAATACTTATTTGATTGTATACCTCTTGAGATTCATTATTCAATTTGATTATCAGTCTATTGTTGCACCTTGTAAGACTAGCGAACCCTTATTGATTTAACTAGTCCATAGTTGATGAACATTTTAAATTCTAGAACTGTTATTGAGCTTATCCAAACCAAACTTCCTTTGGTGTGGACTCTGATGTCAAACTGAGTTGAACAACCTTTTTATATGGGATTATTTACGCGTTAGCGTTGAGATATTGTGCACAATATGGTACTAAGGGCTGATCCCCCTAAGTACGAGTAGTAAAGTCTATATAGTCTAATGACTGTTAAAGGTTTAAAGTACAAATACCTAACAACCTGGGACATAGTTCAAGGTCTTATGACCCTCAGACATACTTTTGATTCTTGTTATTCATTCTTGATTCAAAAGTCGAGCTTTCTATTATTTAGAACTCTTTAACTTATTCGCATGTTATTATTACGATTTTATTGTTATAGTTGTTGGCAATTGTGCTCACTCTTGCATAATAACATTGCAGTTAAGAACGAAAGGTCCGACGAGCCTTCTACTAGCAAAGGCAAGGGCAAAGTTAACAAGTGATGAAGACTTGTTATTTATTTGAGATTGTGTTGTTTTAAGACTATGATGATATGTTAAGATTATTTGTTTCTTTTATTCTGCACTTGATGTATTAAGGTTAGTATGACCTGGGATTCAGTTATTCAGATGTTGTAACCCCTTAAGGGGAGGATTTTTATTTAATTATGTTTTTGCATTTATTATGGGTAGATTTATTTGTGATATTTGTATAGTAAACACCAAATCCCGTGGAAATTGAAGTATCCGAATTTGGGGGTGTCACAAGTTGGTATCAAAGCTGTAGGTTATGAACCTTAGGTGGGGGAAAAACCTTAGGGTAGTAGCCTTCGGTAACATAGTAATGATAAACTCTTATCGAGTTATATGAAAGATAATAATTACTTTATGTGCTATATGTTTATATTTATGTACTTATGCGAGTATCGATTAGCATCACGTAATAATCAAAGACTTAAAATTTTGATTATCAGGATGTCAGATGTTGGAGGATCCAGTCAGCCTAGGGAGGTTGTACCCCGAGTGGCTATTGAGGAGAAACCCCAAGACATTCATACAGTCTGGGAGAAGTTGGTTCGCAGAGAGCCATCTCCTTTGATCACTATTATTGGTCGGAAGCATGAGCCTGTGTTTGACTCAGAGGAGGACTCCGAGGAGATTAAGGCTGAGGCTGAGGCAGCTGAGGAGGAGGATGAAGACCCTGATGAGTTTCCACCGAACTCTATCAGTGCTGAGATGTACGATGAGATGTATGAACGTAACATCGAGTTACAAGATACGGTTCGGGAGCTGAATGAGGAGACAATTAGTCAGCGAACTACAATCGAGTAGAAGGATGGTGAAGTTGAAACTCTGTATACACGTCTTGGAGACGTGGAGTGGAGTTGGTTCATGAGAAGGGCCAAGGTGAGCAGAAGTCAGAGGAGATAGAGAAGTTGAAGATTAATTTGCGAGAGGAATCAGCGAAGCGTACCACAGTAAAGGATGCTTGGATGAGGGCTTCACGACATGCAGATCTTGCTGAGAATAATGATCGGGCAATGAAGGCTAAGATCAAGGAGACAGACTATACGTTTTAGACTGCGATTGATAAGGCCCAAAATTGGGTTATGTGCTATCCAGTGCAGTTCGAGGATCTACCTTAATATATGCTAGATCGCAGGACGATGTTCCGCATTATGGAGAAAGAACGCAACAAAGCTGTTCGACGCCTTAGTAGGCCATGATACGAACAGTATGATTATGTGAATATTTTATGTTAGTTAAATAATGTAAATTCCGATATGATTATAACCAAAGAAATATTTTGATGATTTAAATCTTGAAGATTCCTTATCTTGGGATAGTTGATGTAAATAGCAGTGATGCTATCTTATTTTGTTTAAACCTTTTGATTAAATAAAATATCAGAGTTTATTTGAGATGTTATGTGTTAAGTGTTATCTTAAAGTATTTAAGTTAAGCCTTAAATATTTAAAGGATTGAATAAAGATCTAACAAGCATATATCTTAACAGAAATATACCGCTGAGAAGATGCCCTAACCGTCAACAAGCCCAAGAAGGGTTGACTAATAACGACGACGCCAATGCCAACCCCGTTCAACAGTTGGTGAATCTTTTAACAGGAGTTCTGAACAACCAGTCGCAAGCTCCACCGAATACTTCGTTCAAAGACTTCAAGGCGGTGGGACCGCCAAAATTTAAGGGATCCATGAACTTAATAGAAGCATATACTTGGGTCATGGAGATGGAGAAAGTTTTTGACGTCGCTAGGGTCAGTGAGGATTAGAAAACCGCATATGCAACATTTATACTAAAGGAGGAGACCAATTATTGGTGGCAGGCAAACAAGGTCAGGGGTGAAAAAGGTGTGATCACCTGGGCGAGGTTCAAAGAAATGTTTTTTGAGATGTACTTCCCGACAAGCTCATAGAACAAAATGGAGGTGCAATTTCTGGAGCAAAAACAGGGTAACATGTATGTACCAGACTATGCAGCGAGATTTAATGAGCTGGCTAGGTTTGCCACATACCAAGTGCACAGTGATGAGAAGAAGGCTAGAAGATTCGAACATGGACTGAAGCCCTGGTTGTATAGCAAGGTGTCGATGTTCTAGTTGAACACCTTCGCAGGAGTATTGGAGATGGCTATCATCGCTGAAGGTGGAAGCGATGCTATGACCAAGTACAATCAGGAGCAGAAGAAGAAGAAGAGCGAAGTAGAAGGTAATAAGGCGAGTGGTAGCAACACTGGGGGAAACAACCGTCAGAAGAGAATGTGGAATGACAGCACATCGACCAAAAATCAGCAGGGAAACTAGAAGAAGAGAGTTGAAGCATGTCTGACCTGCGGGAAGAACCACCTGGGGGTCTGTATGAACGGTAAATGTGTCTGGTACAATTGTGGTCAAGAAGGCCATATAGCACCTAACTGCCCTAACCCTAAGAAGGGCGCCTGCTTCACGTGTGGATCTAAGGACCACTTGGCAAGGGACTGTCCCAAGAAGGTATCTGGAGGGACCGGAACAGAGGGAAACAGGGGAAGCAGTGGTGGAAATGCTCTGACGATTACAAGACCAACCGCAACAAACCGACCTACTACTTGGACATTCAACATGACAGTGTATGATGCTGTGCAGTCTCGTGATGTGGTGTCAGGTATCATTTCAATCAATAAAGTTAATGCATATGTATTATTTGATTCGGGTGCTACTTGCTCATTTATATTCGATGACTTTGCTAAGAATCTAGAATTGCCTAAGGACGAGTTAGAATACCCTATGAACATAGAGATTGTGAATAGGGAAGTGATTCCTGTTAAGTATGTACACAAGAACTGTAGGGTGGATATTAAGGGTAATGTGATGAACGTAAATCTTATTCCGATTAGACTTGGGGAATTCGACGTTATTCTTGGAATGGATTGGCTATCCAATTATGGAGCGATAATTGATTGCCAGAGGAAATGTATTAACCTTATGACTCCATCAAAGGTTGTGTTTTATGGCAGCAAGTCACCTAGACAAGCGATTTGTTTGACGATGATGCAGGCCAGGAAGTTGTTGCGACAAGGTTGTGTAGGATATTTAGCCTACATAGTCGATAGTCGTAAAGAGAGTCCAAAGTTAGAGGAGATACCAGTCATAAGAGACTTCATGGACGTATTTCCGGTTGATTTGCCAGGACTTCTGCCAGACAGGGAGGTAGAGTTCATGATCGATTTAGCGTCAAGAACGGCTCCTATATCGAAGGCACCGTATCGTATGGCTCCGGTAGAGATGAAAAAATTAATGGTGCAGCTACAAGAGCTTTTGGACAAGAAGTATATATAGCCGAGCGTATCGTCGTGGGGAGTGTTGGTGTTATTCGTTAAGAAGAAGGATGGGACGATGCGGCTTTACATCGACCATAGAGAGTTAAACAAGTTCACGATTAAGAATAAGTATCCATTACCAAGGATTGACACCCTGTTTGACTAGCTAAAGGGAGCGAGATATTTCTCGAAGATAGATCTAACAAGTGGTTACCATCAGTTAAAGGTGAGAACAAATGATGTTCCGAAGACAACATTCAAGACTCGATATTGTCACTACGAATTTTTGGTGATGCCATTTGGCCAACGAATGCTCCTGCAACATTTATGGACCTAATGAATAGAGTATTCAAACCGTTTTTAGACAAATTTGTGGTGGTTTTTCCGACGACATTTTGGTATTTTTGAAGACCAAAGAGGAGCACGTAGAGCATCTGAAGGTGACATTAGAGGCGTTGAGAAGGGAGAACTTGTATGCCAAATTTTCCAAGAGCGCAACTCCACTGACGAATTTGACTAGGAAATAGGTGAAATTCATTTGGATGGAGAAGTTTGAGGAAAGCTTCCAAGAGCTTAAGAAGAAGTTGAGTACGACACCTGTGTTATCTCTTCCGGATAGCACATGAAATTTTGTGGTGTATAGTGTGCGTCGTATAAAGGACTAGGTTGTGTGCTCATGCAAAATGGTAAGGTCATTGCGTATACGTCATGATAGCTGAAGGATTATTAGAAGGGGTATTCAACCAATGACTTGAAATTGGCCGCGGTAGTGTTTTCTTTGAAGATCTGGAGACATTATCTCTACGGGGAGAAGTGTAAAATATATACAGACTACAAAAGTCTGAAATATATTTTTACACAAAAGGATTTGAATATGCGCCAGAGGAGATGGTTGGAATTGATAAAGGACTATGATTGCGAAATCTTATACCATCCGGGTAAAGCGAATGTTGTTGCCCACGCCTTAAGCTGAAAAGGTCAGGAGAAGTTGATGATGTTGACTGCTCATGAGGAGCTAATTTCAGCAATGGAGAAACTGAAATTAGAAGTGAGATATCCTATGGAGTCTGGTGAAAAGCTGTTCTAACTGGGAACTGGTACAACTTTGATGGATAAGGTTAAGGAACCAAAACTTCAGGATGAACACTATGAGAAGATAAGGAAGAAGATATTTGAAGGGGATGAACAAAAATTTAAGATGGGCAG
This sequence comes from Panax stipuleanatus, assembly GCA_020205555.1. Classification (NCBI taxonomy): domain Eukaryota; kingdom Viridiplantae; phylum Streptophyta; class Magnoliopsida; order Apiales; family Araliaceae; genus Panax; species Panax stipuleanatus. The sequence goes on along the minus strand of CM035121.1, from coordinate 113,694,983 downwards.
TGAGGGACTGTTAATATTTGAGAGCAGAGTTTGGGTACCGCCAGTGCCAGAGATTAAAGAGGACATTTTGAGCGAGGCTCATAGTTCACAGTATTCGATTCACCCCGGGAGTACCAAGATGTACCAGGATCTTTGACAACATTTTTGGTGGTCGAATATAAAACGAGATGTCACCGATTGTGTTGCCAAGTGCCTGACTTATCAGAAAATAAAAGAAAAACATCAGAGGCCAAGTGGGTTGCTACAACCACTAGAGATCCCAGAATTAAAATGGAAACATATTACTATGGATTTCGTAGCTAGCCTTCCGATAACTCAGAAAGGCTACGACACAGTATGGGTTATCGTTGATAGACTAACGAAATCAGCACACTTTCTTCCAATCAAAATCAGATTCAACCTAGATCAGTTGGCAAAACTGTATGTAAAGGAGATTGTTTCAAGGCACGGAGTTCAAGTGTCGATTATTTTTGATAAGGATCCGCGCTTCACGTCAAACTTCTGGAAGCGACTACAGGAATGCATGGGGACGCAATTGAGAGAGTACGACATATCACCCTCAGACCGGCAGGCAGAGTGAAAGGACAATCCAGACACTAGAATATATGCTAAGAGCGTGCATCATGAATTTCAAAAGAAATTGGGATGATCACTTACCACTCGTTGAATTCGGTTACAACAATAGTTACCACGTAAGTATTGGCATGCCGCCTTACGAAGCGTTGTACGACAGAAAGTGCAAAACCCCACTATAATGGGATGAAGTCGGCGAAAGGCAATTGCTAGGTTAAGAATTGATACAACAGACAGCCGAGATAGTCAAGGTGATCCGAAAAAGATTGGTAGCAGCTCAGGATAGGCAAAAGAAATACGTCGATCCACACCGCAAGAACATAGAATTTGAATCAGGTAGCTTTGTATTCTTGAAACTATCTCCTTAGAAAGGAAAGATCAGATTTGGCAAGAAGGGGAAATTGAGCCCGAGGTTCATTGGACCCTTTGAGGTGCTGCGAAGAATCAGAGAAGTCGCGTATAAGGTAGCCTTATCTCCAGCGCTAGAGCATGTCCACAACGTCTTCCATGTGTCAGTGTTGCGGCCATATAAACCTGATTACAAATATATGATTTAATATGAACCCCTGCAATTTGAGAAAGACTTATCCTATGAAGAAGTTCATGTTCAGATTGTTGACAGGAAAGAACAAGTTCTCAGAACGAAAGTAATACCTTCTGTTAAGGTAATATGGAGGAATCACAACGCTGAAGAAGCTATGTGGGAACTCAAAGAGCATATGATGAAGACTTACCCACACTTATTTGCCTAATTTATGTGTAAGAGATTCTGGGGACAGAATCTTTGTAAGGGGGGAGAATGTAACAGGACGAATTTAATTGAACCGCGATTTTGGGGATAGAATCCTTTTTAAGGGGGGAAAGATGTGACGAACGAGAATTTTGTAATTTAATTTAAATATTTATCGAATTAAATAAATATTTTTGATGATTTATTTATTGAATTATCGATGTTTTAATTATTGAGTTAAATAAATATTTAATGGAATTATGGTAGATTAATTTAATTATATGTGTTACATTGATTAAATTAATGTGAATAATTTTTATAGTTCAAAGTGTGAATTTAATTAAGCTTATTCGATTAAATAAATTATTTAATAAACACAATGTTATTCTAATTAATTTAATAATTAATTAGATATTTAATGATTTGACATAATTAATAAATTAGAATTTTAATTATGTGATAATGTGACTTAATGTGGATTATTATATTTTAATTAATTGAATTTAAATAATATTATTTGAATAATTAAAGTGTGACAATTAAACTATGTAATAACACTTTAATTAAATTGAAGGGGAAATGAGTTATTAAAGGGACAACCAAACATGGCCTTAAGTTAGTGGAGCAGTTAATCAATTATGGAGATTAACTGACAACCACTAACTATCATTTATATATATTATATACGTATATTATATCAGTTAAATTATATATACGTGAAAGCTATAATACTTAAGCCATATATCATATTTATCAGAGACGAAAATATTGAGAGGCTTAGAGAGAAATTGAGAGAAGGATTTAGTGAAGAAGTTCTGAAGAATCAAAGTAAGAGAAGTTTATATCATCATCGCAAGGGTAAATTCTTAACCCAGTTAAAATTATGTTTTCAAAGTTTTCCATGAACGTATACTTTCAAGTTTTTTGTAAAAGCCTACTTTATGATTAATGCATGAATTGATGAGGTGCGTGTTACTAAATGATTATAATATGATTTCTATCATCTATGTATGTTTTAAAACAATCAATTTCATGTAATCATACCTTAACTGAATTTTCATATGTTATAGAGTATGAAAAACATGAATATGGCCTTTATGTATAATTTTTCATGCTTTAATTGTCTATTAAACGTTAAATTGATAGTTTATTATGATTATGCATGTTTTAAAGAACAAAATAAAATTTAAACGGACAGATTCGGAGTAATAACGAATTTGTAACGTTGAATTTCATGATTTCTCTCGAAACCTTGCAAAATACCAAAAATAGTGAATTTAAGTGTTTTAATTTGAGTGATTATACGATCTAAAGTGTTAAAAGCATGCTAGAATCATTGTATGATGTTTTTGTGAAGTTTATACTTAATGGATAATATTAAAAATCGTTGTGTTGGTTTAATTTGGATTTATTTGGGCTACGAACTGTGAAATTCGCGAACTGTTGTTCCTCACATAAGGGACCCCCGCCCCAGCAGGCCCTAACACCCGCCCAACGAGGGGTATAGAGAAAAATAATTTTAGGTCTTTGCGTGTTGATCCATAACATGACAAGTTAGTTTAACATAATGAGCCTAACCTGATGAGCATGTAATACAGTGCTATAACATGTTGTTAACATGTATAAGATAATCTGAAGCTTCTGTGACAACCCCAAATTCGGGTACTTTGTTTTCACATGATTTGGTGTTCACTATATAACTATAACACAACTACTGCCCAATAATAAGGAATGCAAAATAAATTACAACCTTATCGTTAAAGAAAAATCTTTTTTATAAAAGGATTATAACTTAATAGAATAAATCCCAGGGTTTGCTAACTATGACATAAATAATAAGTGTGGAAATAAAACATAACATAAACAAATAAGTCTTATTACAACCATCTAAATCATAACACAACAAGTCTTCACTTGTTTATTTTGCCTTTCCCTTTACTCGTTGACGGTACGTTAACGTTCTCGACTTTAGCTGCAATGGTTATTTAATTGCAAGAGTGAGCAAACAAAAGCTCACTTGGAATTTAACAATAATAATGACATAAACTAGATAGCTTCAAGAGATTTGAAAAACTTTTCTTTCATCAATTATAAAGAATTGAATAATAATTCTTTCATCATCATTTATAGTTTCGAATATTGAAATCATCTGAGGGTCCTAGGTTATAAACATTTTTATTTAAAAACCTTTAACAGTCGTTTAGACTATGGACTCTTAACTCGTACTTAGGGGGATCAACCATTCGTACCATGTATTGTGCACAAATATCTTAACGCTTTCGCATGGTAATCCCCTAATAAATAGGGTTTTTCATCTCAGTATTTGATACAAGTCCACACCAAAGAAAGTTTGGTTTGGATAAGCTTCAAGAAAATTTTGAGTTCAACTACCATCAACTAAGGAGTGGTTGAATCGACTTACAATAATCTAGAATAGTTCAACAATAAAGAATTATGAAATAACTTATGCTTTAGAATTAAACATAAAGCATTCAAAAGATAAGGTAGACCTTACTTGAATAATTAAGTCAAGGTTCCATTAACTCAATAAATAACTTCGATATGATATATATTCAATATATAAATTATAATGAATACAATAACTGACATGATTGAAATCAAGAAAGGATAGAACAACTTGCTCAAGTAAAGTTGAGTTTAGAAAACTTGCCTCAAGTGCAAGCTACTTACTATCACTTTCACAATTATCCTATATATTGCATTATGTTTATAATATCAATTAGTTCATGATCGTTACATTAAACCGTTGAACTTCTTACTTAAGTTCAACTTAACAACATGGTTTGTAACTAACTTGCTTAACTAACCACACACGTGAGTCTAAACTCACAACATGCAGATCATATGCGTATAACACTTTATACTATAATATCGTATCCTATAATAACAATATCCAAGTACACACATAACATATTAATGTAAGACTTCAAATTATCTTAAACATATCAAATATATGTTATCTTATTGTTTAATACACTTAACATGTCATCAAATTAAGTTAGCTAATCATGTACTGCATAAAACTACTCGAAACCAAACTAAGGTTTTCGGACAGCATGTAGCCCCGATGGGGCTGGAGTTTCTAGGCATAAAGCCCCGCTAGGGCGGGGTCCCCACTGGTGGGTTCCCCGGCTCGCGAACTGTGTAGAGAAATAAGCCAATTTGGCTTATTTCTTCGCACCAAAGTCCGATTTTAACTAACATAATGCATATGAAACTTTATGAAAATAAAACCTTACACTTCTAACATGAATTTAACATACATAAATACCACAACACATAATCAAGACACTAGTTTTCATGATTTTGAAGAAAACACCATTGTTATGCGTTTTTGACGAAAATTGATACTGTGAGTTTGTTTTTAAACCAAATCACATAATTCAAATTGTATTAACTTTATTTCTTAACATATTATCATAATTTATGATCAATTTTCATAACAAAGCATAATCAAACACCAATTTTGATAATTAAAGATTATTTTTCAAAGTAAGTTCAACGTAAATTGCTATGAACATGATTTCTTCATGTTCATCATATTTGCGTGAATTGAACCATCTAGATTATCACATAACACTTATATAATAGTATATATGTATACTATGACATGTAATAATCATAATCACATGATTTTTAAAGAAAACTAATTATAGAGAAGCAAAAACTTGAAGAACAGTAAAAATATAACTTTAAAAATTCAAGAGTTTAGATTATACCCTTTGATTGTTTTGGAGAAGAAGATGATAGTGATGATTATCTTTTTGATTTCTCAAAGCTTTCCCCCTTCGTCTTTCTCTCTTCTTCTTCTTCTTCTTCTCCTCTTTATTCTTTCTTTCTTTTTTGTTTTGTTCTAACTCTCTAACTAACGTAGCTTAGATATATTATAACTGATATAATATAATATACATATTATACATATAATTATATAATATATGTAACTGCCATCTATTTAATATATATACTACTTACAATTAATATATAAGTTACAATATTTGAAATTTAAAAAGCCCTAAGGCTTGTTTTGGCAAAACAACTTATTTAAAAACAGGTTTTTAGTAGTTAAGGCCCCGTTTGGCAAAACGGATTTAAAACAGGTGCAAGGGCCTTGTTTGGCAAAACGGTTTTAAAAACTCTTTTTAATCCTTTAACACATACTTTAAATGTTGCACTTTAATTAATTAAATCTTAACATTCTAATTTAATTAATTAAAAGCTAACATCAATTAACCACATAAAAATTACCACATAACAATTATAATTACTTGCTAACTAAAATTTCATGTAACAATTACCACATAAACTTCATCTAATTTAATTATCTCAATTAAATTAGAACCATACTATAAAATCATTATACATTAATTAAATTAAATATTGAATATTTATTTAATTAATATATTACACTTAATTAAATTACTCCACAACAATCACATAATTTATTTATTTAGCTCAAAAAAATAAATCAATTGAAATATTAATTTAATTTAATTATTATTAAAAATTAATATAAAATTCTCATTCGTTACAATCTTCCTTCTTTAAAACGATTCTGTCCCCAGACTCACAAAAAAAAATCTCATCCGTTACATTCTTCCCCCCTTAAAAAGATTCTATCCCTAGAATCGGTGTACAAGAAATTATACAAATAGTTAAGCAAATAATTGGGGATATATTTTCTTCATTAAATCTTCGTCCCACGTAACTTCTTCAGCACTGTGGTTCCTCCAGATTATCTTAACAAAAGGTATCACCTTATTTCTAAGTATTTGTTCCTTTCTGTCAACTATTTGAACAGACACTTCTTCATATGTTAAGTCTTTATCAAACAATAAAGGCTCGTATTCTATTACATGCTTGTAGTCGTGTTTGTACGGTCACAACACATAAATATGGAAAATGTTGTGTTTATTATCTAGCTCCGGAGGTAACGCAACCTCGTAAGCCACTTCACCAACCCTCCGTAGTATCTCGAAAGGTCCAATAACTTGGGGATTTAGCTTTTCATTCTTGCCAAATCAAATCTTTCCCTTCCAGGGAGATACTTTTAGGAAAACGAAGCTTCCCACTGCAAATTCTCAATTCATTCGATGATGATCGACATACTTCTTTTATCTGTCTTGAGCAGCAACCAATCTCGTTCTGATTACCTTGACGATCTCAGCAGTTTGTTTCACTAATTTTGGTCCCAACAGTTGTCGTTCACCAACCTCATCCCAGCACAATGGAGTCCTGCATTTTCTGCCGTACAATGCTTCGTAAGGCGGCATGTCGATACTCGCGTGGTAACTATTATTGTAGGCGAACTCCACCAACGGTAGATGATCATCCCAGCTTCCTTTGAAGTCCATCACACAAGCTCTCAGCATGTCCTCTAGCGTCTAAATTGTTCTCTCGCTTTGGCCATCAGTCTGAGGACGGTACGCTATACTCATTCGTAATTGCGTTCCCAAACATTCTTGTAGTCGCTTTCAGAAATTCGATGTGAAACGCGGATCTCTGTCGGACACAATCGATACTGAAACACCGTGTCTAGAAATAATTTCCTTCACATACAACTTCGCTAACTGATCCAAGCTGTATCTAATCTTGATTGGTAAGAAATGTGCTGACTTTGTCAGTCGATTCATTATCACCCATATCGCATCAAAACCCTTCTGTGTCGATGGAAGACCAACCACGAAATCCATCGTGATGTGCTCCTATTTCCATTCTGGAATCTCTAGCGGTTGCAATAATCCACTCTGTCTCTAGTGTTCTGCTTTGACCTTCTGACACGTTAGACATTTCGCAACGCATTCAGTCACGTCTCTCTTCATATTCGGCCACCAGAAATGTTGTCTTAGATCCTGGTATATCTTCGTACTCCCACGGTGAATCAAATATCTTGAACTGTGAGCTTCGCTCAAAATTTCCTCTTTGACTTCTGGTACTGGCGGTACCTAAATTCTCCCTTCAAATAGCAGCAGTCCTTCATTATCTATCTTAAACTTGCTTTCTTCACCATCGGTTATTCTCTTACGGATTTTCTTGCACTCCTCGTCGTGAAGTTGTGCCTCTTTCACCCTGTCTACCAGAGTAGAACCAATAGTTACTTGAAATAGCTTCTCATCCGATTCCTTCTGATACTTGACTTCCAGCTCTAACTTAGCCATCTCTGCTATCAACTGATCCTGATCAGTTAATATATTCAACTTCTCCCGGCCCTTCCTGCTTAAAGCGTCGACAACCACGTTTGCTTTACCCGGATGGTAAAGAATCTCGCAGTCGTAGTCCTTGATAAGTTCCAACCATCTTTATAACGACCCCAAAAATCATACAATAATATTCTCCTTCTCGATCGTTAACAATACAACTTTAATCTATCTTTACCTCATTATTCGATATTAAAATCACTAAAAATGCAGAATAATTTAAAAGTTTTATAAACTTCTTTCTTTATTGCCCTGAATCGTAACCTTTACATTACATAACTTCGATTCAAATCTAAAATAATGAATCGTTACAACGAAATGACTATACAAAGTCTTACATTATAATTATTATCCATATACATCGGATAACTCAACTTTACAGCTTTAGATCTACATTACAATCAAGATATTAAATACATTTCTCATAAAACATAAGTAAGCTTCTTGAATTACTATTGAACTCTAATATTCAACTAGCATATATCATTATCTTGTCTCCTTGACCTGCAAAAATATTTATTTGCAAGAGTGTGCTCGATAGCTCAGCAAGAACTAACAGTTTTCATGCATCACGTAGCACATAATTAACATGCTCAACATACATCTCATAAACATTAAAGTAACATGGCATACATGCTTTAATCACATAACAAATATAAAGATTGAGTTCCTTACTCAATCAATATTCTTAAATCAATTAATGTAGTCATAAATTGACTTTAACATTTCATGCTTGCAACATATATAACATAACATGCTCTTTGCAATATATTTTAAACAGTTCACAATATCATCAAGTTCACATAGAAAATAGGAACCGAAAGACTTGCCTGGCTTGTAGATTACCAATTACCAAAAAATAGCTTATAATTATCTACTTCATGAATCCTACATAACGTATTATCATACACATCAACTATTACTCACCTAGCAATGATTAGCAATCGCTTAAGTAAATTCTAATTTACACTTCTTAGTTCTCTCCCATTTATTTGACACACACTGTCAAATTTATATGTATAATTAACAATATAAGTTAATTATCACATAGTTAATCATCATAGTTAGTTAACCAATCTAGGTTAACTCATTCCTCTTTAACTATTAAGTTAATAGTTAATTATCATATAATTAATCACATCACATAATCATATTACATACTCATATTAAATTATAATTAAATAAATTATAATTTAAACATCCACTTTAATTATAATTAATCAAATTATAATTACATCTTATGTTAATCAAATTATAATTACACAATTTATAATTTATAATTTAATTTAAACCATTACTCTAATTAATCAAATTATAATTACATCTTATGTTAATCTAATTATAATTACATAATTTATAATTTGATTTAAACCATTACTCTAATTAATCAAATTATAATTAAACAAATTTATAATTAATCAAACTACATCATACATTAAATTATAATTAAACCAACTATAATTTAAATTAAACAATTACTTTAATTATAAATAAATAATTTCAATTCATACACTCATTAAATTATAATTAAAATGAATTATAATTTAAATTACACATTTACCTTAATTATAATTATTCAAATTATAATACATATTAATTAAATTATAATTTAAACAAATTATAATTCAAGCTAAACATTTATTTGATTTAAAATTAATCAAACTATATTCATTTAACAAACCGTAATTTAAATTAAATCTTTACTATAATTATAATTACTCCAAATTATAATTACACATTATATATTATTAATATAAATCATTACCATTATTTTAGCATTTTAATATATGCTTTAATTCATAAAATTATTACATAAACTTAGCTTTACAAAAAAAAAAGCTTTCTTTTATAAATACCCCCCGCCGGGGCGGGGTTTTTTGGCTTGATAGACCCGCTGGGGCGGGCCCCCTGTAGCAAGCGCAGACTGGTTCGCGAACTGCGCAGACTGGTTCGCGAACTGTGCAGAGAAAAAGCCAATTTGACTTATTTCTCCACACTAAATTCCAATTTCAGTCAGTACAATACATATAAAATTTTACAAAAGCATAATATTAAAGTTTCTAACATGTTTTAACACATAAAATCATCAATTCACATAATCAAAACTCCCAATTTCATAATTTTTAAAGAGAAGCCATTGTTAAGTGTTCTTGAAGAAATTGAACACTGTACCTTTATTTTTTAACAAATTCTCACAATTTCAAGCATAGTCAGTTAATTTTTAAACATACTATCATCATCTACAAGTAATTTAAACAACAATCACAATCAAACATGAATTCTTTTGATTTTTAAAAGACAACTATACATATATATAATTTCAAAATACTTTTACTGTAACTCTCTGATGATCATGAATTCCTCATGTTTATCATATATGTATAATTTAAACAATCTAAATTATCATATTAATCAATTATAACCAATTTATATACACCATATCACTTACATACATCAAATATCATCATGTTCATGAAGAACTAAACTTTACAGAGAACTAAATTCCATGAAGAACATAAACATAAAATTTTAACTATAAGGGTTATGAATTATAGTCTTAAGTTTTAGTGATGAAGAAGATGAAAGTGATGATGAGGCTTTTAGTTTTGATTTCTCACAAAACTCATTCCTCCTCTTTCTTTCTTCTTCTCTCTTCTTCTTTTTCTCTCTATCTTTTCTCTGTTCTTTCTTTGCCTATCTCTTTGTTTTCTCTAACAGACTATCTTTGTTATCTAAACTAACGTAATATAAAATATACATAACTGATATATGTATATAACATAAAACATAATTATATAATACATAACTGCTAAATAATTATATCTCTACTTAATTCATAGCAGTTACAAAAATTTTAAAAACCAAAAGCCATAAGGCTTTGTTTGGAAAAATCCCTTTAATTTTAAAAACAGATTATTTAATAGTTAAGGCCTTGTTTGGTAAAACATAATTAAAACAAAAGTAAGGACCTTGTTTGGGTAAAACTAATTTAAAAGCCTTTTTTTCTTTTAATAAATCCTTTTACATATATTTTTAATGTTATCCTTTAATTAATTAAATCTTAACATTAATTTAATTAATTAAAAGTTTAACATCAATTAATCACATAGAATTATCACATTATAATTACTCGCTAATTATAACTCATGTAACAATTACCACATCACTACATCTAATTTAATTATCTCAATTAAATTAGAACTATAACATAAAATTATTACATATTAATTAAATTAAATATTAAATAATCATTTAATTAATATAATACACTTAATTACATTACTCCATATTAATCACGTAGTTATTTATTTAACTCAATAAATAATTTAATTAAAATATTTGTTTTAATTCAATAATTATTAAAATTAATATTTAAAATACTCTTCACATTAATTCACATATTTCACAATATATGACACGTATACACGTACTCAAACTCAAAACATCAGATAATAAAAATTTTATTTATTAAATTCTCATTTATAATTTCTTAAAAATTCGGGATATCACAATCTCCTCTAGCGCATGTTCAAATCCTTCTGGGTGAAGATATACTTCAAACTCTTGTGATCCGTGTATATTTCACACTTCTCTCCATATAAGTAGTGTCTCCAAATCTTTAGAGCAAACACTACTGCCGCTAATTCTAAATCATGGGTCGGATACCATTTCTCGTAGTCCTTCAGTTGGCGTGACGCATATGCAATAACCTTGCCACTCTGCATCAGTACACAACCTACTCCCTTATGTGAGGCATCACTGTATACTACAAAATTTCATATACTATCCGGCAATGACAACACAGGCGCAGTACTCAATCTATTCTTCAGCTCTTGAAAACTTTCCTCACACTCTTTTGTCCAAACAAACTTACCTATTTTACGAGTCAAATTCGTCAACGGAGTTGCGATTTTGGAAAAGTCTTGGATAAATCTTCAGTAATAACATGCCAATCCCAAGAAACTCCTCACTTCAGACGGTATCTGTGACGCCCCCAGAAATGGTCCAATCAACCCAACCCATTTTGAGTCGCCAAATACATGGTACAGAATCCAAATAAAATCTTTTATATCAAACAGTTGTGCAAAATACGACCACACAACTGTGAGTGTCAATACAGACATGTAGAAAATATAAACATTCAAACTAAGTTCTAATTACATTTATTATCACACTATTTTACAAAAAAAATAGTGAGAACTTTTACATCTCTAACTCGGACCATCACTCCATTTCCCGACTAGTACCCGCGATATTCTCATTTCCTGAAGAGAACAATGGAAGAAAAGGGTGAGCTCAACTAGCCTAGTAAAGAATATTATGACTAAGATAATGAAGAATAAATTATCGTTAGTCTTCAACAAATCAGATAAAATATTATGGACAACCAGTTTTAGATCAACAACTGCAGCGAAAATAATAATTTATTAAGAGTTAAGTAAAGAATGATGTATACTATCTTCTATGATTTAAAAGTCCATCATCAATATTTTATCCCTGTAACATCAATCAATATATAGCTCGAATCAAATATTCATCTTTGCACTACGGGCCAAATATATTCATTTGTATCACCAATGGTCATGTTCATCTCAACACCAGTCTATCTTTGCACTACGGGCCAAAGATATTTATCAGGTAATCATCTTTACACTACAGGCCAAAGATATTCATCAAATAATCATTCATCTTTGCACTACAGGCCAAAGATATTCATTTGTATCATCATTTAAGACTGAGGATAATGAAAAATAATATAAAAAAATGAATCCAGTGAGATAAAGCACAAAGATTAGGGATTCGTAATTTAGTTTATCTAAGTTCAAAAATACTCCGTAATAATCAATTGTGGAGCAAAATTCAAGAATAAAGTTCAAAACTTGGATCCAATCAAAGATAAAAAAAAATTAATATTTTTTTTACCTTGAATAATAACTCATGAATAGTAATTTGTCATGAAAAGATAAAAATTTCATAAAAAGTTCAGACCAATATTTCAGTGAAATAATATTTCGTACGAGTATGAATGAATATACGAAACTGTAATTGGATTTTCACCCGTCATGCGGTAATTCCCGTAGACAGATCATTTCCACAATTTAATAGAAATGAATACGAAGGGTGATTCATTACGCATGCAGTAGTCCGCGTAGACAAATTATTCCCACAGATTAATAAGGAATAGAATTAATACAAAAGGTTTTCACCAAGAATGCGGTAGTCCGCGTAGATAGGTTATTCCCATAAATTAATAAAGAAAATGAAGTAACAACCCTTACGAGTATTGAAAGAAAATAGCATTCTTAATGAATACAAAAGAAATAATACCCCTTACCTCAGTAGAAGAATGGATACTAGAATAGTGTAGTAGCAGAATACTCTTCTTCTTTCTCTCTCTATAATTTCTCTCACTATTATAACTTTGCTCTTCAAGAATGGTGAAAAATGAATGAAATTAGCTTGGTATTTATAGGCTAGAAAAAGGTTGGTTAATTACACTTTAGTACCTCTATCTTTGTCTCAATTTTTAATTTACTCCCTTAAGTTTATAAATCTTGCACCTCCACCCCTGCAACCACCCACCAACTATTTATTATCCACCAATAAGTGGGTCCCACTTGTTAACCTCCCATTAATTGCTCATTTATCCGATTAATTCCCCGTTTGGTCAATTTAACAACCGAAAATCAACTATTAACGAAATAAATGTCGATTTCCACTAACATTAATATTCTCAACACAATGAAAATATTTTTATCAACCATTCATCATTATAATTCATAATATTGACAACCAGATCGTTCCTAGGAAAGAGGGGGCTTTCCGATAAGGATTTCTCCTTACTGGCGCGCAATTAAATAACCTAACCCCTTTCATTGACAGAACTTTCTAGACATTGTCAATAATGCTAATAATAATAATATGAGTAAATGTATTATGTCAATTATTGATTTAATACTTTAAAGTATTGTGCAGATGATACTTTGATAATAATTGAATCAATAATATGAGATACTATGCAGCAACTACTATAGCAATTATTGAATACTAAGTGGCTTCTTACATAAGAACCAATAATTCAAAATACTGTGCAATACCGTGTACTACTATGCAACAACGCGTATTACTGTATTTTTATCACCGGGTATTTTAACAGTTTAACGATAAAAGTTTTGCCGTGAAAATGTTATTTCTGTCGCTTTCTATATCCGACAATTATTCTGTTGTGGGGTCCACCAATGACTGCGCCATCGTACGAATATTCTCCGACAAAAAAATATTCCCCGACACAATGAATATTTTATGACCACTTGCTTACTTTGTAAAATTTGCACATTCCACCCATAACTTACCACATTTATCAAATCAATACCTTACTATTTCAAAATATTATATAGAGGAAATTAAATCTTTATTCATAAAAGTTGGGGTCTTACAACCTCCCCTCCTTATGAAATTTCATCCTCAAAATTGGCGTACGTACCTGGTATGTCAAAAAGGTGAGGATACCTCGCTTTCATTTCTGATTCTAACTCCCAGGTCATTTCCTCGATATCATGGTTCCTCCACTAAACTTTAACTTGAGGTATAATTTTTGAGCGTAGAACATGTTCCTTCTTATCCAAGATCTTGACAGGTACCTCCTCATACGTTAAATCTTCGGCTATCTCATTTGGTTCTAATTCAATAATGTGGTTTGGGTCTTTCACATATTTACGAAGCATGGATATGTGAAAAATGTTATGAACACGAGACATGCTTGAAGGTAAGGTGAGTCTATATGCCACAGTTCCTACTCAGTCAAGGATTTCAAATGGACCAATAAATCGTGGATTGAGCTTTCCTCTCTTCCCGAATCTCGTAACTCCTTTCCATGGAGCAACACGTAAACGTCTCTTCGATGAAGATCCGCATAACTCTTTTGTCGATCTTGTGCCGTTTGTATACGTTGTTGGATTATTTGAATCTTTTCCGTAGTCATACGTACTAACTCTGGTCCCAACAATGTTGCTTCACCCACCTCGTCCCAACATACTGAAGAACGACACTTTCGTCCATATAACGACTCGAATGGAGTCATGCCTATACTTGCCTGATAACTGTTATTGTAGGAGAATTCCACCAATGGTAAGTACTTGTCCCAACTCCCTTTCAAGTCTAGAACACAGAATCTCAATAGATCTTCAAGAGTTTGAATAATCCTTTCCGATTGCCCGTCCGTTTGAGGATGATATACAGAACTGAATCGTAAATCGGTGCTCATAGCTTTCTGCAAACCGACCCAAAATCGTGAAGTGAATCTTGGGTCACGATCTGAAACTATGGATACTGGCATGCCATTAAACCTCACAATCTCATTCACGTACATACGAGCAAGATGTTCAAGGGAATAAGTCTCCCGTATCGGCAAGAAATGAGCAGACTTGGTTAATCTATCGACAATAACCCAAATTGCATATATGCCTTGAGATACCTTGGGAAGACCCGTAACGAAATCCATGGTATGGTCGTAATCTTTCAACAGCTCAAGCAAACGTCGTTGCCGCATGTTGAGTTCCTTTTGAGTGAAGAAATATTTAAGGATCTTATGATCTATATATGTGACACCCCCATATCCGGGTACTTCGTTTCCACATGATTTGGTGTTCACTTTCTAATATAACATATATCTACCCAATGAATAATGCAAAATAAACTACAACTTAAATTAAAATAACTAAATCTTCCTTAAAACAAGGTTTACAACCTTCTCAAAATCAATCCCAGGGTTACTCTAACCTTGACATGAATATAATAAAGTGCGGAAATAAAACATAACATTCAATTATTACAATCATTCTCAATTAAATAAAAAAAAAATAAGTCTTCACTTGCTTTGCTTTCCCTTGCCCTTACTTGTAGACGGAGCATCAGCGTTATCAACCTTAACTGAAATTGTTATTTAATGCAAGAGTGAGCAAACCACAGCTCACTGGAGTTTAACAATAATATAGACATGAAAGAATATCTTTAAGAAAATCTGAACAACTTATCTTGCTTCAATAATAAAGAATTGAATAATAATTCTCTATCAATATTAAAATTTGGATATAGAATTTGTCTGAGGGTCATAAGACCTTTGAACTCTTGTCCTAGGTTATAAATATTTCTATTTAAACCTTTAAAAGTCAATAAGACTATGGACCTTAACTCGTACTTAGGGGGATCAGCCCTTCGTACCATGTATTGTGCACAACCATCTTAACGCTATGCGTAGTAACCTCCCCTAGTAAATAGGGTTGTTCAACTCAGTAATTTGAATTCAAGTCCGCACCAAAAAAAGTTTGGTTTGGATAAGCTTACAAGGGTAATTTAGAATTCACGTTCATCAACTAAGGATTAGTTGAATCGACTTCCAATAATTCAAAATAAAAGAATTATGAATTAACATATGCTTTAGAAAGAAACCTAAAGCATTTAAAATAATAATTGGATCTTACTTGAACAATAAGTTAAGACCATTTCAATTAAATAAACAATTATCCAATACTGAAATGGAAAGGACATTCTCAACAATGAATATATGAATTCAAGAGATCATATAAAATCAATACAAGATTAGGGTTTAGAAAACTTGCGTAAAATTAACGAGTTTAGGGTTTAGAAGACTTGCCTCAAGCGCAAGCTACTTAACACAATTCACGTACTTTAATACTTCCTACACATATATATTCAATCACAATAACCTAAATTAGTTAACACGTAACTAATTCACATAAGTGGTTAACCCTCATGGTTAACTCACATTCTGATTAAATAGTAATAATAATCAACCATCACATAGTTAATTACATCACCTACATATTCACATAATTAAATTAATTATGTATTTAACTCAATTATAATTAAACAATTATAATTTAAACACTTAATCAAATTATAATTACTTAAATTATCATTACCTTTTAAATTATAAACAATTTATAATTTAAAATCAATTAAACCACATTCATGCATTTATAATTACACAATTTATAATTAATCATGTATTTATCAATTATAATCAATAATTAATTAAACTATAACATGCATTATAATTACACAATTTATAATTAATTATGTAATTATCAATTAAAAATTCACAATTAAACATGCATTTATTAAATTATAATTACATAAATTATAATTTAAATTAAAATAATTAAACTTCTATACCTTATAATTTCACAAAATTTATAATTAAAATTACACATTTACTCTTAATTATAATTAATAAAATTACAATTAAGTAACGTATTAAACAATTATAGTTTTAAATACCATATTAGGTTTTTAAAATTTCTTTTATTTTCCAAACATGAAATTATCATAATCATATAACAACATGTTATATCATTCAAAATATATATCCCCTTATCCATGAAAAATTAAACTAAGGTCTTTAAAATAAACTGTACAAGCAAGCAAAACTCACTGCCCAAGCATTGTGCCCGGCGCAGCTGCGCAGCCAGCTGCCTTTAAACCGGCGCAGCTGCGCAGGGAAGGAATCTGGGAAGGACAAGCGGCGCAGCTGCGCTGCTCCTGGCCTTGCTGCCGGCGCAGCTGCGCAGCAACTCGGCCAGACGTAGACAGCCACGTTACTCTGCTTCACCGATTAACCCATACAAGCCAACAACGCCAAAAATACAGTACTATAGACTCGTTAAAACATATATACGCTATTACACATATATAAAGCATGCTTCCAAAATACAAAATCATTTAAACAATGATAATCATAAGTTTTGAAAATCTATTTTGGCCATTTTTATGAAAACTCATATTTTCATAAAATAATTCTTTGTAATAAAATTTTCTTACCAATTCCACTTTGGTAAACACTTCGCAACGCATTACGCAACGTCCCTCTTCATATTCGGCCACCAGAAATGATGCCTGAGATCCTGGTACATCTTCGTACTCCCATGGTGAATAGAATATCTAGAACTATGAGCTTCGCTTAGAATCTCCTCTTTGACCTCTGGTACTGGCGGTACCCATATTCTACCTTCAAACCGCAACAGTCCTTCGTTACCGATCTTGAATTTGAACTCTTCGCCTTCGGTTATATTCTTCCGAATCTTTTCACATTCTTCATCATTGAATTGTGCTTCTTTCACCTTATCTACTAGAGTAGAACCAATTGTTACTTGAAACAACAACTCATCCGATTCCTTCGGAAACTTCACTTCCAATTCTAATCTAGCCATTTGTTCTATCAACCGATCCTGATCAGTTAATACGTTCAGCTTCTCCCGACCTTTCCTGCTTAAAGCGTCAGCGACAACGTTAGCTTTACCAGGATGGTAAAGTATCTCGCAATCGTAGTCTTTAATCAGCTCCAACCATCTTCTTTGGCGCATGTTCAAATCCTTCTAGGTAAATATATACTTCAGACTCTTGTGATCTGTGTATATTTCACACTTCTCTCCATATAAGTAGTGCCTCCAAATCTTCAGGGCAAAAACTACTGTCGCCAATTCTAGATCATGGGTCGGATACCCCTTCTCGTAATCCTTCAGCTGACGTGACGCATAGGCAATAACTTTGCCGCTCTGCATCAATACACAGCCTAATCCTTTATGTGAGGCATCGCTATATACTACAAAATTTCTGGAACTATCTGGTAAAGACAATACAGGCGCAATACTCAGCCTCTTCTTCAGCTCTTGAAAACTCTCCTCACACTTCTCCGTCAAAACAAACTTAACTATTTTACGAGTCAAATTCGTTAACGGAGTTGCGATTCTAGAAAAGTCTTGGATAAATCTCCGGTAATAACCTGCCAATCCCAAGAAACTCCTCACTTCGGACGGCGTCTTCGGCTGTTCCCAATTTATAACAGCTTCAACCTTCGACGGATCTACCGAAATACCATCCTTGTCGATCACGTGGCCAAGAAATTGCACACGTTCCAACCAAAATTCGCATTTTGAGAATTTAGCGTAAAGCCTCTCTCGTCTCAGGGCTTCTAAGGTTAGTCGTAAGTGTTCAGCATGCTCCTCCTCGGTCTTGGAATAAACCAGGATGTCATCTATGAACACCACCACGAACTTGTCTAGAAATGGCTTGAACACCCTATTCATTAGGTCCATAAATGCAGCTGGGGCATTCGTGAGACCAAATGACATCACCAAGAACTCGTAATAACCATACCGAGTTCTAAAAGCCGTTTTTGGTATATCTTCCTTTCTCACCTTCAACTGATGATACCCGCTTCTCAAATCAATTTTTGAGAAGTACCTCTCACCCTTCAGTTGATCAAACAAGTCATCGATCCTAGGTAAAGGATACCTATTCTTGATCGTAACTTTATTCAACTCTCTATAATCAATGCAAAGACGCATCGACCCCTCCTTCATCTTCACGAATAAGACAGGCGCTCCCCACGGCGAAACGCTTGGTTGAATATACTTCTTGTCCAGTAATTCTTGCAGTTGAATCATCAGTTCTTTCATCTCGACTGGAGCCATTCGGTACGGAGCCTTAGAAATCGGAGCAGTTCCCGGCGCTAGATCGATCACGAACTCTGTCTCCCTATCTGGCTGAAGTCCTGGTAAATCGCTCAGAAAAACGTCCACAAATTCCTTAACTACCGATATCTCCTCCACCTTCGGGCTTTCCTTATGCGAATCTACTATGTAGGCTAGATATCCTACACAGCCTTACGTCAAAAGTTTCTTGGCTTGCATAATCGTCAGAACACTAGCTTGTCTAGGCGATTTGCTACCATAGAACACCAACTTCGACGGAGTCGTAAGGTTTACCGACTTCTTCTGACAGTCGATTACCGCCCCATGGTTGAACAACCAATCCATACCCAGTATAACGTCGAATTCCCCAAGTTTAATCGGAATCAAATCTACTCTAAGTTCCTGACCCTTAATGTCCAATCTACAGTTCTTATAAATGCTCCTAACAGGAATAACCTCCCTATTCGCAATCTCTATGATCAATGGGTAACCTAATTCCTCTACAGGCAAGTCTAAGGTTTTAGCAAAATCATAAGATATGAATGAACAAGTAGCACCCGAATCAAATAATACATATGCATTTATACTATTGACCGGAATAATACCTGACACCACGTCTTTTGATTGCACAGCATCCTGCACCGTCATGTTGAATGTCCGTGCAGTGGGTCGAACAGCTTGCAATGGTGCAGCAATAGTAACGGTACTGTCGCTTCCATTCCCTCCACTCCCTGTTGATCCTGCCGTCAGCTTCTTCGGGCAGTTGCGAGCCATGTGATCTTTGGATCCACATTTAAAGCAAGCTCCCTTCTTCGGTTTTGGGCAATTTGGCGCGATGTGGCCTTCCTGACCACAGTTGAAGCACACCCGCTTCCCCTTCATGCACACGCAAGTGTGATTCTTACCGCATGTAGCACATGCTTCGAACTTCCTCTTCTGCTGACTTCCTTGCTGACTCCCAGCAGAGATATTATCAGACCACTTCCTCTTCTGGTTCACAGCGCTGCCTGTGAAACCCCCAGTCTTGGTTTCTACCTCATTCTTCTTCTTCTTATCTTGGTTGAACTTCGTTACCGCTTCGCTTCCTCCTTCAGCAAGTATGGCTTTCTCCAGCACCGCTGCAAATGTGTTCAGCTGGAACATGGAAACCTTGCTGTAGAGCCAGGGCTTTAGTCCCCGCTCAAACCTTCTTGCTTTCCTAGCGTCAGTGCTGACCTGGTATGTAGCGAACCTGGCCAACTCGTTAAACTTAGCAGCATACTCGGACACCGTCATCCCTCCTTGCTTAAGTTCTAGGAACTGGACCTCCATCTGGTCCTGCGAACTCACTGGAAAGTACATCTCGTAGAACATTTCCTTAAAATGTTCCCACGTGATGACTCCCTCTCCCTCTCGAGTCTTGTTAGCCTGCCACCAAAAACTTGCATCCGACTTCAACATGAAAACCGCGAACGTTGTCTTTTGGTCTTCTCCTACTCTAGCCACGTCAAATACCTTCTCCATTTCCATAACCCATGTCTGAGCTTCGATAGGGTTAGTCGATCCTTTGAACTCAGGCGGTCCTACTGCCTTGAATTCATTGAAAGTAGTACCCTGCATCTGCGGTTGATTCGCAAGAGCTCCGGTCAACAGGTTCACCAACTGCTGAACCGAATTGGGATTCGTCCCATCGTTATTGTTGTTGTTCGTCGAACCCTCGGGATTTTGACGCGTTACTCTTCTTCTAGGAGGCATTTTCTGTTAAGAAAATATTATTATTAGACCCTTTATTCACTTAAGTATCCAAGTTCATACTTAAACGTTTAAATAATTCAATTCACATAGAACACCAAGCACGTCCATAAACTTCTTTTATTCATCAGTCGTAGTTTTAAAAACATCAAACAGATAGCATTTCTGCCATTTACATCATCCTTCCTGAACTGGAAAAGTTGCAGGATTACATTATTAACTCATCCCATTCTTATCTCAAATTATGGGATTTTCGTTACTTATTACAAAACATGCAATACATAACAAACTTTACCACTACTGTTACTACTACCACTACTACCACTGCCTTGGCATATTAATGCGTCTCACAGCCTCTCTGCGTTCCTCTTCCATTACCCGAAATGCCGTTCTTTGGTCCACCACATACCACGGTAAACCTTGGAACTGAGCTGGGTAGTAGAAAATACGTTCCTGAGCTCTCTCTATCGCCGTATGAAAAGCATATTCCGTTTCCCTCAGCTTGGCCCTCTTGGCTTCAGCTTCACCTTCAGCTCGATCAGCTCGTTGATTAGCCCTCAAGCTTGACTCTTCAGCTCTGGCACGCTTCCTCGACTCCTCCTGGATGTCTTGCTTCAGCTTTGCCAGTTCAAATCGAGCAGTATCTCTCTCGACCTCTATATGTATCAGGTTCCACTGTGCATCTCCTAGTTCACTATCCATCTCTTCGATAGTCTCGTCCCGCTGCTGAATAGTCTCCTCGAGATCTCCTACTCGTCCCTGAAGTTCCACATTGCTATCGTAGACTGCCTCGTACATCTCAGCACTAGTAGAGTGAGATGGGAATTCCTCCTCGGGATCCCCTTCCTCCTCTTCCTCCTCTTCAGACTCGTCCTCGTCCTCATCCTCTGGAATAGATGTCATCTCACGCTCCCGACCAGCTACGGTGATCATTGGAGATGGCTCTCTCCTAACCAGCTGCTCCCAGACAATATGTATGTCACGGGGCTCTTCCTCTCTAGGCACCTGAGGTACATCCTCTCTAGCCTGACTAGGTTCTCCCACGTTCGACATCCTGACAAAAGAATTTTAAAGTTCATTATTACGTGATAACGAATCGTCACTCTTCGAATACTAAAATGTAAACACATAGACACATAAGGTAGTTTATTATCTTTTACCTATCACATCTATCTTTTCGATCTTACCATAAGGCTACTACCTAAGGTTTTTCCCCACATAAGGTTTCATAACCTACAGCTTTGATACCAACCTGTGACACCCCCAAATCCGGGTACTTCGTTTTCACATGATTTGGTGTTCACTTTCTAATATAACATATATCTACCCAATGAATAATGAAAAATAAACTATAACTTAAATTAAAATAACTAAATCTCCCTTAAAACAAGGGTTACAACCTTCTCAAAATCAATCCTAGGGTTACTCTAACCTTGACATGAATATAATAAAGTGCGGAAATAAAACATAACATTCAATTATTACAATCATTCTCAATTAAATAAAAAAACAAGTCTTCACTTGCTTTGCTTTCCCTTGCCCTTACTTGTAGAAGGAGCATCAGCGTTATCAACCTTAACTGAAATTGTTATTAAATGCAAGAGTGAGCAAACCACAGCTCACTGAAGTTTAACAATAATATAGACATGAAAGAATATCTTTAAGAAAATCTGAACAACTTAGCTTGCTTCAATAATAAAGAATTGAATAATAATTCTCTATCAATATTAAAATTTGGATATAGAATTTGTCTGAGGGTCATAAGACCTTTGAACTCTTGTCCTAGGTTATGAATATTTCTATTTAAACCTTTAACAGTCAATAAGACTATGGACCTTAACTCGTACTTAGGCGGATCAGCCCTTCGTACCATGTATTGTGCACAACCATCTTAACGCTATGCGTAGTAAACCTGTGACACCCCCAAATCCGGGTACTTCGTTTCCACATGATTTGGTGTTCACTTTCTAATATAACATATATCTACCCAATGAATAATGCAAAATAAACTACAACTTAAATTAAAATAACTAAATCTCCCTTAAAACAAGGGTTACAACCTTCTCAAAATCAATCCCAGGGTTACTCTAACCTTGACATTAATATAATAAAGTGCGGAAATAAAACATAACATTCAATTATTACAATCATTCTCAATTAAATAAAAAAAACAAGTCTTCACTTACTTTGCTTTCCCTTGCCCTTACTTGTAGACGGAGCATCAGCGTTATCAACCTTAACTGAAATTGTTATTAAATGCAAGAGTGAGCAAACCACAGCTCACTGGAGTTTAACAATAATATAGACATGAAAGAATATCTTTAAGAAAATCTGAACAACTTAGCTTGCTTCAATAATAAAGAATTGAATAATAATTCTCTATCAATATTAAAATTTGGATATAGAATTTGTCTGAGGGTCATAAGAGCTTTGAACTCTTGTCCTAGGTTATGAATATTTCTATTTAAACCTTTAACAGTCAATAAGACTATGGACCTTAACTCGTACTTAGGCGGATCAGCCCTTCGTACCATGTATTGTGCACAACCATCTTAACGCTATGCGTAGTAAACCTGTGACACCCCCAAATCCGGGTACTTCGTTTCCACATGATTTGGTGTTCACTTTCTAATATAACATATATCTACCCAATGAATAATGCAAAATAAACCACAACTTAAATTAAAATAACTAAATCTCCCTTAAAACAAGGGTTACAACCTTCTCAAAATCAATCCCAGGGTTACTCTAACCTTGACATTAATATAATAAAGTGCGGAAATAAAACATAACATTCAATTATTACAATCATTCTCAATTAAATAAAAAAAAAATAAGTCTTCACTTGCTTTGCTTTCCCTTGCCCTTACTTGTAGACGGAGCATCAGCGTTATCAACCTTAACTGAAATTGTTATTTAATGCAAGAGTGAGCAAACCACAGCTCACTGGAGTTTAACAATAATATAGACATGAAAGAATATCTTTTAGAAAATTTGAACAACTTAGCTTGCTTCAATAATAAAGAATTGAATAATAATTCTCTATCAATATTAAAATTTGGATATAGAATTTGTCTGAGGGTCATAAGACCTTTGAACTCTTGTCCTAGGTTATAAATATTTCTATTTAAACCTTTAACAGTCAATAAGACTATGGACCTTAACTCGTACTTAGGGGGATCAGCCCTTCGTACCATGTATTGTGCACAACCATCTTAACGCTATGCGTAGTAAACCTGTGACACCCCCAAATCCGAGTACTTCATTTTCACATGATTTGGTGTTCACTTTCTAATATAACATATATCTACCCAATGAATAATGCAAAATAAACTACAACTTAAATTAAAATAACTAAATCTCCCTTAAAACAAGGGTTACAACCTTCTCAAAATCAATCCCAGAGTTACTCTAAACTTGACATGAATATAATAAAGTGCGGAAATAAAACATAACATTCAATTATTACAATCATTCTCAATTAAATAAAAAAAACAAGTCTTCACTTGCTTTGCTTTCCCTTGCCGTTACTTGTAGACGGAGCATCAGCGCTATCAACCTTAACTGAAATTGTTATTTAATGCAAGAGTGAGCAAACCACAGCTCACTGGAGTTTAACAATAATATAGACATGAAAGAATATCTTTAAGAAAATCTGAACAACTTAGCTTGCTTCAATAATAAAGAATTGAATAATAATTCTCTATCAATATTAAAATTTGGATATAGAATTTGTCTGAGGGTCATAAGAGCTTTGAACTCTTGTCCTAGGTTATAAATATTTTTATTTAAACCTTTAACAGTCAATAAGACTATGGACCTTAACTCGTACTTAGGGGGATCAGCCCTTCGTACCATGTATTGTGCACAACCATCTTAACGTTATGCGTAGTAACCTCCCCTAGTAAATAGGGTTGTTCAACTCAGTAATTTGAATTCAAGTCCGCACCAAAGAAAGTTTGGTTTGGATAAGCTTACAAGGGTAATTTAGAATTCACGTTCATCAACTAAGGATTAGTTGAATCGACTTCCAATAATTCAAAATAAAAGAATTATGAATTAACATATGCTTTAGAAAGAAACCTAAAGCATTTAAAATAATAATTGGATCTTACTTGAACAATAAGTTAAGACCATTTCAATTAAATAAACAATTGTCCAATACTGAAATGGAAAGGACATTCTCAACAATGAATATATGAATTCAAGAGATCATATAAAATCAATACAAGATTAGGGTTTAGAAAACTTGCGTAAAATTAACGAGTTTAGGGTTTAGAAGACTTGCCTCAAGCGCAAGCTACTTAACACAATTCACGTACTTTAATACTTCCTACACATATATATTCAATCACAATAACCTAAATTAGTTAACACGTAACTAATTCACATAAGTGGTTAACCCTCATGGTTAACTCACATTCTGATTAAATAGTAATAATAATCAACCATCACATAGTTAATTACATCACCTACATATTCACATAATTAAATTAATTATGTATTTAACTCAATTATAAGTAAACAATTATAATTTAAACACTTAATCAAATTATAATTACTTAAATTATCATTACCTTTTAAATTATAAACAATTTATAATTTAAAATCAATTAAACCACATTCATGCATTTATAATTACACAATTTATAATTAATCATGTATTTATCAATTATAATCAATAATTAATTAAACTATAACATGCATTATAATTACACAATTTATAATTAATTATGTAATTATCAATTAAAAATTCACAATTAAACATGCATTTATTAAATTATAATTACATAAATTATAATTTAAATTAACATAATTAAACTTCTATACCTTATAATTTCACAAAATTTATAATTTAAATTACACATTTACTCTTAATTATAATTAATAAAATTATAATTAAGTAACTTATTAAATAATTATAGTTTTAAATACCATATTAGGTTTTCAAAATTTCTTTTATTTTCAAAACATGAAATTATCATAATCATATAACAACATGTTATATCATTCAAAATATATATCCCCTTATCCATGAAAAATTAAACTAAGGTCTTTAAAATAAACTGTACAAGCAAGCAAAACTCACTGCCCAAGCACTGTGCCCGGCGCAGCTGCGCAGCCAGCTGCCTTTAAACAGGCGCAGCTGCGCAGAGAAGGAATCTGGGAAGGACAAGCGGCGCAGCTGCGCTGCTCCTGGCCTTGCTGCCGGCGTAGATACGCAGCAACTCGGCCAGACGCAGACAGCCACGTTACTCTGCTTCACCGATTAACCCATACAAGCCAACAACGCCAAAAATACAGTACTATAGACTCTGTAAAACATATATACGCTATTACACATATATAAAGCATGCTTCCAAAATACAAAATCATTTAAACAATGATAATCATAAGTTTTGAAAATCTATTTTGGCCATTTTTATGAAAACTCATATTTTCATAAAATAATTCTTTGTAATAAATTTTTCTTACCAATTCCACTTATAAAACATGCATTATGTTTGAAATTGAAGATATTATCACAACAATTCTAAATAGGCATATTAACACACAATCAAATCATAACTTTTACTCTAAAATTGGCCAATAACATACAAAATCATAAGAACATCAATTTCTCCATTAAAACATGTTTTGACAAAATTTTGATTTCTAAAAATCCTTGATCATGACATACAATTCATATAATAACCATTATAAACACAATTTATATATGTACATCATATTTGTATAACTTTCATGCTAAATCATAAACACAGAGAACTCATATTCATGAATATTATAAAGAAAACACATAGAAATATAATTTAATTAAAATAATACCCTTTTTGCTTAGATGATTGAAGAAGAAGAAGATAGTGATTCCCTTCAAGCTTCTCAAGCTATACCTTTTCCTTCTCAAGCTATACCTTTTCTTTCTCTTCCTCTTCTCTCTATCTTCTTCTCTGTTATTTTCTCTACTCTTTTTTCTTAACTTTAGACTAACTTTTAGAAAAACTAACGTACTGATAGTATATACATACAATATATAATACAAGTAATATATAATATATGTAACTCCCATATAATAAGTATATGCACTAACTACGAATTATAACGTAAGTTACAAAATTCAAAAGCCAACTTGGCTTGTTTGGCTACAAGAAAAATTAGAAACTAGTTTTTATTAACTCCAAACATGGTTTAGGTAATTTAGGTTTAGCTAGTGTAAGGGCCCTGTTTGGCAACAGTCTTTTAAAACAAAAGCAAGGGCCTTGTTTGGTAAAAATCATTTTTAAAAAAAAATCCTTTTCTTTTTATTTTAATAAATCATTTGACGCATACTTTAATGTCACATTTTAATTAATTAAATATTAATCATCTAATTTAATAAATTAAAATCTAACATCAATAAATCACATAAAATTGCCACATAATTATAATTACTCGCTAATTATAATTCATGTAGCACTTCATCACATAATTCATTTAATTTAATTATCTCAATTAAATTAGAATTATAATATAAAATTAATATACATTAATTAAATAAGCATTACACATTCAATTAATTAATATATACACTTAATTAAATCATTCCATAAATCACATAATTTATTTATTTAACTCAATAAATAAATCACATAAAATATTTATTTAATTCAATAAATATTTAAAATTAAATATAAAATCACAATCGTTACAATCTTCCCTCCTTAAAAGGATTCTGTCCCCAGAATCACAAAAAAAAAAAATTATAATCTCGTCTATTACATTCTTCCCCCCTTAAAAGGATTATGTCCCCAGAATCAGTATATAAGGGGTTACACAAAACTAATCAAATAAATGCGGATAAGATTTCATCATAACATCTTCGAGTTTCCACGTAGCTTCTTCAGCACTGTGGTTTCTCCAAATTACCTTAACAGAAGGTATCACTTTATTCCTAAGTACTTGTTCCTTTCTATCAACTATTTGAACAGGCACTTCTTCATACGTTAAGTCTTTATCAAATAGCAAAGGTTCATATTCTATTACATGTTTGTAATCGTGCTTGTAAGGTCTTAATACAGAAATATGAAAGACATTATGTATATTCTCGAGCTCCGGAGGTAATGTAATCTCGTAAGCAACCTCGCCCACCTTTCGTAATACCTCAAAAGGTCCAATGAATCGGGGACTCAGCTTCCCCTTCTTACCGAATCGAATTTTCCCCTTCCAGGGAGATACTTTCAAGAAAACGAAACTTCCTGGCAAGAATTCTCGGTTCTGTCGATTAAGATCGGTATACTTCTTTTGTCTGTCTTGAGCAGCAACTAATCTCGTTCTGATCAGCTTCACAATTTTTGCGATTTGTTGTACCAATTCTGGTCCCAACAATTGACGTTCACCGACTTCATTCCAGCACAAAGGTGTTCTGCATTTTCTGCCGTATAATGCTTCGTAAGGCGGCATGCCAATATTCGCATGATAACTATTGTTGTAGGCGAACTCCACCAATGGTAGATGATCCTCCCAGCTTCCTTTGAAGTCCATCACACAAGCTCTTAGCATATCCTCAAGTGTCTGAATCGTTCTTTCTCTTTGTCCATCAGTCTGAGGATGATACGCTGTACTCATTCGCAATTGCGTTCCCATACCTTCTTGTAAACGCTTCCAGAAATTCGACGTAAAACGCGGATCTCTGTCGGACACAATCGACACCGGAACACCATGTCGAGAAATAATTTCCTTCACGTATAGCTTCGCTAGCTTATCCAGGTTGTACTTAACCCTGATTGGCAGAAAGTGGGCTGACTTCGTC
The DNA here is from genome assembly GCA_020205555.1 of Panax stipuleanatus. NCBI lineage: Eukaryota > Viridiplantae > Streptophyta > Magnoliopsida > Apiales > Araliaceae > Panax > Panax stipuleanatus. The sequence continues at coordinate 113,666,456 of CM035121.1, read as the reverse complement.
AGTCGATCCACTATAACCCATATCGCATCAAATCCTTTCTGAGTCATTGGAAGACCTACCACGAAATCCATCGTGATATGCTCCCACTTCCACTCTGGAATTTCTAACAGTTGCATCAGTCCACTTGGTCTCTGGTGTTCTGCTTTGACTTTCTGGCACGTTAAGCACTTCGCAACGCATTACGCAACGTCCCTCTTCATATTCGGCCACCAGAAATGATGCCTGAGATCCTGGTACATCTTCGTACTCCCATGGTGAATAGAATATCTAGAACTATGAGCTTCGCTTAGAATCTCCTCTTTGACCTCTGGTACTGGCGGTACCCATATTCTACCTTCAAACCGCAACAGTCCTTCGTTACCGATCTTGAATTTGAACTCTTCGCCTTCGGTTATCCTCTTCCGAATCTTTTCACATTCTTCATCATTGAATTGTGCTTCTTTCACCTTATCTACTAGAGTAGAACCAATTGTTACTTGAAACAACAACTCATCCGATTCCTTCAGAAACTTCACTTCCAATTCTAATCTAGCCATTTGTTCTATCAACCGATCCTGATCAGTTAATACGTTCAGCTTCTCCCGACCTTTCCTGCTTAAAGCGTCAGCGACAACGTTAGCTTTACCCAGATGGTAAAGTATCTCGCAATCGTAGTCTTTAATCAGCTCCAACCATCTTCTTTGGCGCATGTTCAAATCCTTCTAGGGTAAATATATACTTCAGACTCTTGTGATCTGTGTATATTTCACACTTCTCTCCATATAAGTAGTGCCTCCAAATCTTCAGGGCAAAAACTACTGTCGCCAATTCTAGATCATGGGTCGGATACCCCTTCTCGTAATCCTTCAGCTGACGTGACGCATAGGCAATGACTTTGTCGCTCTGCATCAATACACAGCCTAATCCTTTATGTGAGGCATCGCTATATACTACAAAATTTCTGGAACTATCTGGTAAAGACAATACAGGCGCAATACTCAGCCTCTTCTTCAGCTCTTGAAAACTCTCCTCACACTTCTCCGTCCAAACAAACTTAACTATTTTACGAGTCAAATTCGTCAACGGAGTTGCGATTCTAGAAAAGTCTTGGATAAATCTCCGATAATAACCTGCCAATCCCAAGAAACTCCTCACTTCGGACGGCGTCTTCGGCTGTTCCCAATTTATAACAGCTTCAACCTTCGACGGATCTACCGAAATACCATCCTTGTCGATCACGTGGCCAAGAAATTGCACACGTTCCAACCAAAATTCGCATTTCGAGAATTTAGCGTAAAGCCTCTCTCGTCTCAGGGCTTCTAAGGTTAGTCGTAAGTGTTCAGCATGCTCCTCCTCGGTCTTGGAATAAACCAGGATGTCATCTATGAACACCACCACGAACTTGTCTAGAAATGGCTTGAACACCCTATTCATTAGGTCCATAAATGCAGCTGGGGCATTCGTGAGACCAAATGACATCACCAAGAACTCGTAATAACCATACCGAGTTCTAAAAGCCGTTTTCAGTATATCTTCCTTTCTCACCTTCAACTGATGATACCCACTTCTCAAATTAATTTTTGAGAAGTACCTCTCACCCTTCAGTTGATCAAACAAGTCATCGATCCTAGGTAAAGGATACCTATTCTTGATCGTAACTTTATTCAACTCTCTATAATCAATGCAAAGACGCATCGACCCCTCCTTCTTCTTCACGAATAAGACAGGCGCTCCCCACGGTGAAACGCTTGGTTGAATATACTTCTTGTCCAGTAAATCTTGCAGTTGAATCATCAGTTCTTTCATCTCGACTGGAGCCATTCGGTACGGAGCCTTCAAAATCGGAGCAGTTCCCGGTGCTAGATCGATCACGAACTCTGTCTCCCTATCTGGCTGAAGTCCTGGTAAATCGCTCAGAAAAACGTCCACAAATTCCTTAACTACCGATATCTCCTCCACCTTCGGGCTTTCCTTATGCGAATCTACTATGTAGGCTAGATATCCTACACAGCCTTGCGTCAAAAGTTTCTTGGCTTGCATAATCGTCAGAAAACTCGCTTGTCTAGGCGATTTGCTACCATAGAGCACCAACTTCGACGGAGTCGTAAGGTTCACCGACTTCTTCTGACAGTCGATTACCGCCCCATGGTTGAACAACCAATCCATACCCAGTATAACGTCGAATTCCCCAAGTTTAATCGGAATCAAATCTACTCTAAGTTCCTGACCCTTAATGTCCAATCTACAGTTCTTATAAATGCTCCTAACAGGAATAACCTCCCTATTCGCAATCTCTATGATCAAAGGGTAGCCTAATTCCTCTACAGGCAAGTCTAAGGTTTTAGCAAAATCATAAGATATGAATGAACAAGTAGCACCCGAATCAAATAATACATATGCATTTATACTATTGACCGGAATAATACCTGACACCACGTCTTTTGATTGCACAGCATCCTGCACCGTCATGTTGAATGTCCGTGCAGTGGGTCGAACAACTTGCAATGGTGCAGCAATAGTAACGGTACTGCCGCTTCCATTCCCTCCACTCCCTGTTGATCCTGCAATCAGCTTCTTCAGGCAGTTGCGAGCCATGTGATCTTTGGATCCACATGTAAAGCAAGCTCCCTTCTTCGGTTTTGGGCAATTTGGCGCGATGTGGCCTTCCTGACCACAGTTGAAGCACACCCGCTTCCCCTTCATGCACACGCCAGTGTGATTCTTACCGCATGTAGCATATGCTTCGAACTTCCTCTTCTGCTAACTTCCTTGCTGACTCCCAGCAGAGATATTATCAGACCACTTCCTCTTCTGGTTCACAGCGCTGCCTGTGAAACCCCCAGTCTTGTTTTCTACCTCATTCTTCTTCTTCTTATCTTGGTTGAACTTCGTTACCGCTTCGCTTCCTCCTTCAGCAAGTATGGCTTTCTCCAGCACCGCTGCAAATGTGTTCAGCTGGAACATGGAAACCTTGCTGTAGAGCCAGGGCTTTAGTCCCCGCTCAAACCTTCTTGCTTTCCTAGCGTCAGTGCTGACCTGGTATGTAGCGAACCTGGCCAACTCGTTAAACTTAGCAGCATACTCGGACACCGTCATCCCTCCTTGCTTAAGTTCTAGGAACTGGACCTCCATCTGGTCCTGCGAACTCACTGGAAAGTACATCTCGTAGAACATTTCCTTAAAATGTTCCCGCGTGATGACTCCCTCTCCCTCTCGAGTCTTGTTAGCCTGCCCCCAAAAACTTGCATCCGACTTCAACATGAAAACCGCGAACGTTGTCTTTTGGTCTTCTCCTACTCTAGCCACGTCAAATACCTTCTCCATTTCCATAACCCATGTCTGAGCTTCGATAGGGTTAGTCGATCCTTTGAACTCAGGCGGTCCTACTGCCTTGAATTCCTTGAAAGTAGTACCCTGCATCTGCGGTTGATTCGCAAGAGCTCCGGTCAACAGGTTCACCAACTGCTGAACCGAATTGGGATTCGTCCCATCGTTATTGTTGTTGTTCGTCGAACCCTCGGGATTTTGACGCGTTACTCTTCTTCTAGGAGGCATTTTCTGTTAAGAAAATATTATTATTAGACCCTTTATTCACTTATTAAGTATCCAAGTTCATACTTAAACGTTTAAATAATTCAATTCACATAGAACACCAAGCACGTCCATAAACTTCTTTTATTCATCAGTCGTAGTTTTAAAAACATCAAACAGATAGCATTTCTGCCATTTACATCATCCTTCCTGAACTGGAAAAGTTGCAGGATTACATTATTAACTCATCCCATTCTTATCTCAAATTATGGGATTTTCGTTACTTATTACAAAACATGCAATACATAACAAACTTTACCACTACTGTTACTACTACCACTACTACCACTGCCTTGGCATATTAATGCGTCTCACAGCCTCTCTGCGTTCCTCTTCCATTACCCGAAATGCCGTTCTTTGGTCCACCACATACCACGGTAAACCTTGGAACTGAGCTGGGTAGTAGAAAATACGTTCCTGAGCTCTCTCTATCGCCGTATGAAAAGCATATTCCGTTTCCCTCAGCTTGGCCCTCTTGGCTTCAGCTTCACCTTCAGCTCGATCAGCTCGTTGATTAGCCCTCAAGCTTGACTCTTCAGCTCTGGCACGCTTCCTCGACTCCTCCTGGATGTCTTGCTTCAGCTTTGCCAGTTCAAATCGAGCAGTATCTCTCTCGACCTCTATATGTATCAGGTTCCACTGTGCATCTCCTAGTTCACTATCCATCTCTTCGATAGTCTCGTCCCGCTGCTGAATAGTCTCCTCGAGATCTCCTACTCGTCCCTGAAGTTCCACATTGCTATCGTAGACTGCCTCGTACATCTCAGCACTAGTAGAGTGAGATGGGAATTCCTCCTCGGGATCCCCTTCCTCCTCTTCCTCCTCTTCAGACTCGTCCTCGTCCCTCATCCTCTGGAATAGATGTCATCTCACGCTCCCGACCAGCTACGGTGATCATTGGAGATGGCTCTCTCCTAACCAGCTGCTCCCAGACAATATGTATGTCACGGGGCTCTTCCTCTCTAGGCACCTGAGGTACATCCTCTCTAGCCTGACTAGGTTCTCCCACGTTCGACATCCTGACAAAAGAATTTTAAAGTTCATTATTACGTGATAACGAATCGTCACTCTTCGAATACTAAAATGTAAACACATAGACACATAAGGTAGTTTATTATCTTTTACCTATCACATCTATCTTTTCGATCTTACCATAAGGCTACTACCTAAGGTTTTTCCCCACATAAGGTTTCATAACCTACAGCTTTGATACCAACCTGTGACACCCCCAAATCCGGGTACTTCGTTTTCACATGATTTGGTGTTCACTTTCTAATATAACATATATCTACCCAATGAATAATGAAAAATAAACTATAACTTAAATTAAAATAACTAAATCTCCCTTAAAACAAGGGTTACAACCTTCTCAAAATCAATCCTAGGGTTACTCTAACCTTGACATGAATATAATAAAGTGCGGAAATAAAACATAACATTCAATTATTACAATCATTCTCAATTAAATAAAAAAACAAGTCTTCACTTGCTTTGCTTTCCCTTGCCCTTACTTGTAGAAGGAGCATCAGCGTTATCAACCTTAACTGAAATTGTTATTAAATGCAAGAGTGAGCAAACCACAGCTCACTGAAGTTTAACAATAATATAGACATGAAAGAATATCTTTAAGAAAATCTGAACAACTTAGCTTGCTTCAATAATAAAGAATTGAATAATAATTCTCTATCAATATTAAAATTTGGATATAGAATTTGTCTGAGGGTCATAAGACCTTTGAACTCTTGTCCTAGGTTATGAATATTTCTATTTAAACCTTTAACAGTCAATAAGACTATGGACCTTAACTCGTACTTAGGCGGATCAGCCCTTCGTACCATGTATTGTGCACAACCATCTTAATGCTATGCGTAGTAAACCTGTGACACCCCCAAATCCGGGTACTTCGTTTCCACATGATTTGGTGTTCACTTTCTAATATAACATATATCTACCCAATGAATAATGCAAAATAAACTACAACTTAAATTAAAATAACTAAATCTCCCTTAAAACAAGGGTTACAACCTTCTCAAAATCAATCCCAGGGTTACTCTAACCTTGACATTAATATAATAAAGTGCGGAAATAAAACATAACATTCAATTATTACAATCATTCTCAATTAAATAAAAAAAAATAAGTCTTCACTTGCTTTGCTTTCCCTTGCCCTTACTTGTAGACGGAGCATCAGCGTTATCAACCTTAACTGAAATTGTTATTTAATGCAAGAGTGAGCAAACCACAGCTCACTGGAGTTTAACAATAATATAGACATGAAAGAATATCTTTAAGAAAATCTGAACAACTTAGCTTGCTTCAATAATAAAGAATTGAATAATAATTCTCTATCAATATTAAAATTTGGATATAGAATTTGTCTGAGGGTCATAAGACCTTTGAACTCTTGTCCTAGGTTATAAATATTTCTATTTAAACCTTTAATAGTCAATAAGACTATGGACCTTAACTCGTACTTAGGGAGATCAGCCCTTCGTACCATGTATTGTGCACAACCATCTTAACGCTATGCGTAGTAAACCTGTGACACCCCCAAATCCGAGTACTTCATTTCCACATGATTTGGTGTTCACTTTCTAATATAACATATATCTACCCAATGAATAATGCAAAATAAACTACAACTTAAATTAAAATAACTAAATCTCCCTTAAAACAAGGGTTACAACCTTCTCAAAATTAATCCCAGAGTTACTCTAACCTTGACATGAATATAATAAAGTGCGGAAATAAAACATAACATTCAATTATTACAATCATTCTCAATTAAATAAAAAAAACAAGTCTTCACTTGCTTTGCTTTCCCTTGCCGTTACTTGTAGACGGAGCATCAGCGCTATCAACCTTAACTGAAATTGTTATTTAATGCAAGAGTGAGCAAACCACAGCTCACTGGAGTTTAACAATAATATAGACATGAAAGAATATCTTTAAGAAAATCTGAACAACTTAGCTTGCTTCAATAATAAAGAATTGAATAATAATTCTCTATCAATATTAAAATTTGGATATAGAATTTGTCTGAGGGTCATAAGAGCTTTGAACTCTTGTCCTAGGTTATAAATATTTTTATTTAAACCTTTAACAGTCAATAAGACTATGGACCTTAACTCGTACTTAGGGGGATCAGCCCTTCGTACCATGTATTGTGCACAACCATCTTAACGTTATGCGTAGTAACCTCCCCTAGTAAATAGGGTTGTTCAACTCAGTAATTTGAATTCAAGTCCGGACCAAAGAAAGTTTGGTTTGGATAAGCTTACAAGGGTAATTTAGAATTCACGTTCATCAACTAAGGATTAGTTGAATCGACTTCCAATAATTCAAAATAAAAGAATTATGAATTAACATATGCTTTAGAAAGAAACCTAAAGCATTTAAAATAATAATTGGATCTTACTTGAACAATAAGTTAAGACCATTTCAATTAAATAAACAATTGTCCAATACTGAAATGGAAAGGACATTCTCAACAATGAATATATGAATTCAAGAGATCATATAAAATCAATACAAGATTAGGGTTTAGAAAACTTGCGTAAAATTAACGAGTTTAGGGTTTAGAAGACTTGCCTCAAGCGCAAGCTACTTAACACAATTCACGTACTTTAATACTTCCTACACATATATATTCAATCACAATAACCTAAATTAGTTAACACGTAACTAATTCACATAAGTGGTTAACCCTCATGGTTAACTCACATTCTGATTAAATAGTAATAATAATCAACCATCACATAGTTAATTACATCACCTACATATTCACATAATTAAATTAATTATGTATTTAACTCAATTATAAGTAAACAATTATAATTTAAACACTTAATCAAATTATAATTACTTAAATTATCATTACCTTTTAAATTATAAACAATTTATAATTTAAAATCAATTAAACCACATTCATGCATTTATAATTACACAATTTATAATTAATCATGTATTTATCAATTATAATCAATAATTAATTAAACTATAACATGCATTATAATTACACAATTTATAATTAATTATGTAATTATCAATTAAAAATTCACAATTAAACATGCATTTATTAAATTATAATTACATAAATTATAATTTAAATTAACATAATTAAACTTCTATACCTTATAATTTCACAAAATTTATAATTTAAATTACACATTTACTCTTAATTATAATTAATAAAATTATAATTAAGTAACTTATTAAATAATTATAGTTTTAAATACCATATTAGGTTTTCAAAATTTCTTTTATTTTCAAAACATGAAATTATCATAATCATATAACAACATGTTATATCATTCAAAATATATATCCCCTTATCCATGAAAAATTAAACTAAGGTCTTTAAAATAAACTGTACAAGCAAGCAAAACTCACTGCCCAAGCACTGTGCCCGGCGCAGCTGCGCAGCCAGCTGCCTTTAAACAGGCGCAGCTGCGCAGAGAAGGAATCTGGGAAGGACAAGCGGCGCAGCTGCGCTGCTCCTGGCCTTGCTGCCGGCGTAGCTACGCAGCAACTCGGCCAGACGCAGACAGCCACGTTACTCTGCTTCACCGATTAACCCATTCAAGCCAACAACGCCAAAAATACAGTACTATAGACTCTGTAAAACATATATACGCTATTACACATATATAAAGCGTGCTTCCAAAATACAAAATCATTTAAACAATGATAATCATAAGTTTTGAAAATCTATTTTGGCCATTTTTATGAAAACTCATATTTTCATAAAATAATTCTTTGTAATAAATTTTTCTTACCAATTCCACTTATAAAACATGCATTATGTTTGAAATTGAAGATATTATCACAACAATTCTAAATAGGCATATTAACACACAATCAAATCATAACTTTTACTCTAAAATTGGCCAATAACATACAAAATCATAAGAACATCAATTTCTCCATTAAAACATGTTTTGACAAAATTTTGATTTCTGAAAATCCTTGATCATGACATACAATTCATATAATAACCATTATAAACACAATTTATATATGTACATCATATTTGTATAACTTTCATGCTAAATCATAAACACAGAGAACTCATATTCATGAATATTATAAAGAAAACACATAGAAATATAATTTAATTAAAATAATACCCTTTTTGCTTAGATGATTGAAGAAGAAGATGATAGTGATTCCCTTCAAGCTTCTCAAGCTATACCTTTTCCTTCTCAAGCTATACCTTTTCTTTCTTTTCCTCTTCTCTCTATCTTCTTCTCTGTTATTTTCTCTGCTCTTTTTTCTTAGCTTTAGACTAACTTTTAGAAAAACTAACGTACTGATAGTGTATATATATATAATATATAACACAAGTAATATATAATATATGTAACTCTCATATAATAAGTATATGCACTAACTACTAATTATAACGTAAGTTACAAAATTCAAAAGCCAACTTGGCTTGTTTGGCTACAAGAAAAATTAGAAACTAGTTTTTATTAACTCCAAACATGGTTTAGGTAATTTAGGTTTAGCTAGTGTAAGGGCCCTGTTTGGCAACAGTCTTTTAAAAAAAAAAAGCAAGGGCCTTGTTTGGTAAAAATCATTTAAAAAAAAAATCCTTTTCTTTTTATTTTAATAAATCATTTGACGCATACTTTAATGTCACATTTTAATTAATTAAATATTAATCATCTAATTTAATAAATTAAAATCTAACATCAATAAATCACATAAAATTGCCACATAATTATAATTACTCGCTAATTATAATTCATGTAACACTTCATCACATAATTCATCTAATTTAATTATCTCAATTAAATTAGAATTATAATATAAAATTAATATACATTAATTAAATAAGCATTACACATTCAATTAATTAATATATACACTTAATTAAATCACTCCATAAATCACATAATTTATTTATTTAACTCAATAAATAAATCACATAAAATATTTATTTAATTCAATAAATATTTAAAATTAAATATAAAATCACAATCGTTACAATATAGATCTCCACTTTCTCCCCATACAGGTAGTGTCTCCATATCTTCAACTCGAAAACAACAGCTGCCAACTCTAGATCATAAGTAGCATAATTCCTCTCATATTCTTTGAGTTATCGTGAGGCATAGGCTATGACTTTCCATGTTGCATGAGAACACATCCTAAACCTTTGCCTGAAGCATCGCTGTAAATGATAAATCCATCCGAACCAGATGGTATCGTCAGAACAGGTGCCGAAATGAGTCTCCTCTTGAGCTCTTGAAAGCTCTTCTCGCATTCCTTTTTTCATACAAATTTTGTATCTTTCCGAGTCAGCTGAGTTAATGGAGTAGCGATTCGAGAAAATTCTTCCACGAATCTCCGATAATAACCAGCTAAGCCCAGAAAGCTACGTACTTCGGTCACCGACTTAGGTTGCTCCCAACTTTGTATTGCTTTAATCTTCACCGGGTTAATAGATACTCTATGTTTTGATACCACGTGCCCAAGGAATGCTACTTCCTCAAGCCAGAACTCGTATTTCTTTAACTTGGCATAAAGCTTGTTATCACGAAGCCTTTGAAGTACCAGCTTCAAGTGGTGCTCATGATCTTCACGGCTTTTGGAATAGATGAGGATGTCATCAATAAAGACAACCACGAACTGATCCAAATATTCCTTGAATACACGGTTCATCATATCCATGAAAGCAGTAGGAGCATTAGTCAATCCAAATAACATGACTAAGAATTCATAATCCCCATATTGAGTTCTGAAAGCAGTCTTTGGATTATCCTCAGTTTTAATCTTTAATTGATGATATCCAGAATGAAGACCGATCTTTGAAAAGAATTGTGCACCTTGCAACTGGTCGAACAGGTCATCAATACAAGGTAATGGATACCTATTCTTGATGGTGACATGGTTTAACTCCCGATAGTCAATACAAAGTCACATACTCCCGTCTTTCTTCTTTACGAATAAAACAAGAGCACCCCGAGGAGATGTACTAGGACGAATGAAACCAATGTCTAACAACTCCTGTAGTTGGACCTTTAACTCTTGAAGTTCAATAGGAGCCATTCGATATGGGGTTTTAGAAATGGGTTTTGTACCGGGTTCAAGGTCAATAAAGAATTCAACTTCACATTCTGGGGGTAGACCGGGAAGTTTTTCGGGAAATACATCAGAAAACTCATTAACAACAAAAATATCATTCAAATCTGACGTATTCTAATTTAAATCAGTGACATGAGCTAAGAAAACTTGACATTCATTTTTCAATAAACGAATAGCTTTATGACTTGAAATGACATTGATTAATTTTTGTTGTTTGGTTGTTTGAATTCGCACAACAGGTTGGTTAGGAATATGAAAACTACCAACCTTACAAAAATAATCAATTTTGGCATGATAAGTGGTTAACAAGTCAATTCCTAAAATCACGTCAAATGCAAGTATTTTCAAAGATATAAGATCAATAGGTAGGGTGAGGGTACCAATTTGAATCAAGCAAGATTTGTAAACTGTGGATGTAACAAAGGTTTCTCTAAACGGAGTTTCAACAGATAAGTCAAAGTCTAATTTCTCAGGTGTCAAGTTCAAATTGTGAGCATAAGCAGGTGAAATAAAAGAATGGGTAGCACCGGTATCTAATAAGGTGTAAACTTCGCAAGAGATTATTATCAGCTTACTCGTAATAACCTCGTTCAGGTTCCTTGCTTGTTGGGTAGTCACAACAAAAGCTCTTCCAGGAACCACCAACTTTGACTTGTCCGAAACAGCCTTAAGAATCACCTCCTCCGCTGGACTTAGTTTTGCTATAGGACACACTCGAGCTATATGTCCTTCCTTTCCACAGTTATAACACACCTTAGATTGTTGTGTGCAGTTGGGACCGATGTGTCCTCTTGCCTGCATTTATAGCATACGACCGGCGGTCGTTCCTCCCCTAGAAACAGTTGATGTTGGTGCTGCTGTCGATGTTTTCACGTTCTCATTGTTGTACCATCTCTTTTTGAAATCTCTCCCCGACTCACTTCTTCTATTATCATGTCCACGATTACCACCGGAGTGGTTACCGCTTCTGTCATGATACTTTCCTCCCTGCTAGTTGTCATTGTTCTGATGACTGCTGCCACCGGTACGACCTTGGTTGTTGTCCCTTGGTTGAACATAATCATTATCTCGTTCTAATAGTTGGGCCCTGTTCACCACATCTGAATATAAAGAAAGTTTGTGAGAAATGAGGTACTGACGAATTTCGGGTTTCAAACCTCTTAGAAACATCCGCGTCATACGTTCCTCATTATCAACCAAATGAGATACGAACTGGGATAACTTCGCTAACTTAGCCTCGTACTGGGACACAGTCATGTTATTCTGTTCTAGTTTGATAAACTCTACCTCCTTCATATGACGAATACTTTCTAGAAAGTACTTGTCATTGAATAGTTTCTGAAACTTTTTCCAAGACATCTTGAGTGCGGCAGGCTGGGTACGCTTCACAGATTCTTACCAGTAATCTGCCTCTCCACGGAACATAAATGTGGCGAATGGAACCTTTTGCTCCTCCGTGCATCCCAAGACATCAAATATCTTGGTAATTTGCTTAACCCATATTTCTGCCTTGATTGGATCTGGCTTTCCCAAAAACTCTGGTGGTCCCAACTCTTTGAACTGCTTGGCAGTGACAAACCGCGAGTTTCTATTTCCACCTGTATTATGAACACGAGTCTCCCTCGTCTTGTTTTGCATGAACTGTAAAAAGCTTCTAAACATCCCGTCATTCATTGTCTGATCAGGGGTGTTATTTACAGGAGGAATATAGCCTTCCTGTTGCACGTTCTACTTGTTGGTGATTAAAAGTGTCTCAATGGTCTCATTCACTCAATTATTTAGATTTTCAGCTGCCATTCTAAAATACTGCCACAAAACAAGGGTTAATCAAACAAATTAACATATCACATATTAACCTTATGTTCCAACCGACCAATTAAATAACAATTAAGCTTAGGTAGGACACATTAACAAAGGTTTTACTCGTCTCTCACCTCCTAGTTCTATTCCCAGATCTCCGCCAGAAATCATATCCCTAAGCTCTGATACCAACTGTGACGCCCCCAGAATTGGTCCAATCAACCCAACCCATTCTGAGTCACCAAATACATGGTAGAGAATCCAAATACAATCTTTTATATCAAACGGTTGTGCAAAATACGACCACACAACTGTGAGTATTAATACAGACATGTAGAAAAAATAAATATTCAAACTAAGTCCTCATTACATTTATTATCACACTATTTTACAAAAAAAAATAGTGAGGACTTCTATAGCTCTAACTCGGACCATCACTCTATTCCCAGACTAGTACCCTCAATATTCTAATTTCTTGAAGAGAACAATGGAAGAAAAGGGTGAGCTCAACTAGCCCAGTAAAGAATATTATGACTAAGATAATGAAGAATAAATTATCGTTAGTTTTCAACAAATTAGATAAAATATTATGGACAACCAGCTTTAGATCAACAACTGCAGCAGAAATAACAATTCATTAGAAGAGTTATGTAGAGAATGATGTCTACTATCTTCTATGATTTAAAAGTCCATCATCAATATTTTATCCCTGTAACATCAATCAATATATAGCTCGAATCAAATATTCATCTTTGCACTACGGGCCAAAGATATTTATTTGTATCACCAGTGGTCATGTTGATCTCAACACCTGTCCATTTTTGCACTACGGGCTAAAAATATTCATCAAGTAATCATGTTTACACTACAGGCCAAAGATATTCATCAAATAATCACTCATCTTTGCACTACAAGCCAAAGATATTCATTTGTATCATCATTTAAGACTGAGAATAATGAAAAATAATATAAAAAAATGAATCTAGTGAGATAAAGGACAAAGATTAAAGATTCGTAATTTAGTTTATCCAAGTTCAAGAATACTCCGTAATAATCAATTGTGGAGCAAAATTCAAGAATGAAGTTCAAAACTTGGATATAATCAAAGATAAAAAAAATTAATATTTTTTTTATCGTGAATAGTAATTCATAAATAGTAACTTGTCATGAAAAGATGAAAATTTCATAAAACGTTCAAACCAATATTTCAGTGAAATAATATTTTGTACGAGTATGAATGAATATACGAAACTGTAATTGGATTTTCACCCGTTATACAGTAATCCGTATAGACAGATCATTTTCACAATTTAATAGAAATGAATACGAAGGGTGATTCACCACACATGCGGTAGTCTGCGTAGATAGGTTATTCCCATATATTAATAAGGAATAGAATAAATACAAAAGGTTTTCACCATGCATGCAGTAGTCCACGTAGACAGGTTATTCTCACAAATTAATAAAGAATGAAGTAACAACCCTTACGAGTATTGAAAGAAAATAGCATTCTTTATGAATACAAAAGAAATAATACCCCTTACCTCAGTAGAAGATTGGATACTAGAATAATGTAGTAGCAGAATACTCTTCTTCTTTCTCTCTCTATAATTTCTCTAACTATTATAACTTTGCTCTTCAAGAATGGTGAGAAATGAATGAAATTAGCTTGGTATTTATAGGCTAGAAACAGGTTGGTTAATTACACTTTAGTACCTCCATCTTTGCCTTAATTTTTAATTTAGTCCCTCAAGTTTATAAATCTTGCACCTCCACCCCTGCAACCACCCACCAACTATTTATTATCCACCAATAAGTGGGTCCCACATGTTAACCACCCATTAATTGCTCATTTATCTAATTAATTCCCCGTTTGGTCAATTTAACATCCGAAAATCAACTATTATCGAAATAAATGTCGATTTCCACTAACATTAATATTCCCAACACAATGAAAATATTTTTATCAACCATTCATCATTATAATTCACAATATTGACAACCAGATTGTTCCCAGGAAAGAGGGGGCTTTCCGATAAGGATTTCTCCTTACTGGCGCGCAATTAAATAACCTAACCCCTTTCCTTGACAGAACTTTCTAGACATTGTCAATAATGCTAATAATAATAATATGAGTAACTGTGTTGTGTTAATTATTGATTTAATACTTTAAAGTATTGTGCAGATGATACTATGACAATAATTGAATCAATAATATGAGATACTATGCAACAACTACCTGTAGCAATTATTGAATACTAAGTGACTTCTTACGTAAGAACCAATAATTTGAAATACTGTGCAATATCGTGTACTACTATGCAACAACGCGTATTACTATATTTTTATCATCGGGTATTTTAACAGTTTAACGGTAAAAGTTTTGCTGTGAAAATGTTATTTCTGTCGCTTTCTATATCCGACAATTATTTCGTTGTGGGATCCACCAATGACTGCGCCGTCGTACGAATATTCTCCGACAAAAGAATATTCTCCGACACAACGAATATTTTATGACCACTTGCTTACTTTGTAAAATTTGCATATTCCACCCATAACTTACCACATTTATCAAATCAACACCTTACTATTTCAAAATATTATATAGAGGAAATTAAATCTTTATTCATAAAATTGGGGTCATACAGTGTCTTCGGCTGATCCCAATTCATCATGGCTTCAACCTTCGATGGATCTACCAAAATTTCGTCCTTGTCAATCACATGGCCAAGAAATTGCACACGTTCGAACCAGAATTCTCATTTTAAGAATGTCGCGTATAGTTTGTCCTGTCTCAGCAATTCTAAGGTTAGCCTTAAATGTTCGGTGTGTTCCTCCTCGATTTTGGAATAAACTAAGATGTCATCTATGAACACTACTATGAACTTATCCAGGAATGGCTTAAACACCCTATTCATTAGGCCCATAAATGCAGTTGGGGCATTCGTTAGACCAGATGACATCACTAAGAACTTGTAATGCCCATATCAAGTCCTAAAAGCTGTCTTTGGTATATCTTCTCTCCTCACCTTCAACTGATGATACCCACTTCTCAAATTAATTTTCAAGAAGTATCTAGCACCCTTCAGTTGATAGAAATAAGTTATCGATCCTAGGTAAAGGATACCTATTCTTGATCGTAACTTTGTTCAATTCCCTATAATCAATGCAAAGCCGCATCGATCCATCCTTCTTCTTTACGAATAAAACTGGCGCTCCCCACGGCAAAACGCTCGGTTGAATATACTTCTTATCTAGCAATTCTTGTAGTTGAACCATCAATTCCTTCATCTCGACTGGAGCCATTATGTACGGAGCTTTCGAAATCAGAGTAGTTCCCGGCGCTAAGTCGATCACGAACTCTATCTCTCTATCTGGCGGAAGTCCTGACAAATCGTTCGGAAACACGTCCATAAACTCCCTAAACACTGATATGTCTTCTATCTTTGGGCTGTCCTTACAAGTATCCACTATGTAGTCTAAGTATCCTACACAACCTTGCTTCAATAGCTTCTTGGCCTGCATAACCGTCAGATAACTTGCTTGTCTAGGCAATTTGCTACCATGAAACACTACCTTCGACGAAGTCGTAAGGTTTACAGACTTCCTCTGACAATCGATTACCGCCCCATGGTTAAACAACCAATCCATACCCAGTATTACATTAAACTCCCTAAGTTTTATTGGAATCAAATCTACCCTCAATTCTTGACCCTTAATGTCCAATCTACAGTTCTTATATACAAACCTAACAGGAATAACCTCCCTATTCGCAATCTCTATGTTCAAGGGATAAACTAATTCCTCTTTAGGTAAGTCTAGGGTCTTAGCAAAATCATCAGATATGAATGAACAAGTAGCACCCGAATCAAATAATACATATGCATTTATACTATTAATCGGAATAATACCTGACACCACATCTTTTGACTGCACAGCATCCTGCACCTTAATATTGATTGTCCTAGCAGTGGGTTGGATTGCCTGCAGTGGTCCGGTGATAGCCAAACTGCTGCCACTACCATTTCCTTTCCCTCCTACCGACCCTCCAGCTGGCTTCTTCGGGAAACTTTGGGCCATATGATCCTTACATCCACATGTGTAGCAAGCTCCCTTCTTCAGGTTCGGGCAATTCGGCGCAATGTGGCCTTCCTGACCACAGTTGAAGCATACCCGCTTCCCCCTCAGGCACACTCCAGTGTGATTCTTCCCTCATGTAGCACATGCTTCGATCTTCTTCTTCTGCTGGCTTCCCTGCTGACTCCCAGCAGAAGTGTTGTCGTTCCACTTCCTTTTCTGGTTGATAGCACCGCTACCACCAGCCTTGTTCTCCGTCTCATTCTTCTTCTTCTGATTTTAATTGAACTTGGTCACCGCGTTGCTTCCACCTTCAACGAGAATGGCCTTTTCCAGCACAGTTGCAAACATATTCAGCTGGAACATGGAGACCTTACTATAGAGCCAGGGCTTCAGTCTTTGCTCAAACCTTCTCGCCTTCCTCTAGTCGGTATTAACCTTGTACGTAGCGAAACTGGAAAGCTCGTTGAACTTCGCGACGTATTCCGGCACCGTCATCCCTCCCTGTTTAAGCTCTAGAAATTGGACCTCCATCTGGTCCTGCGAGCTAACGGGGAAGTAAATTTCAAAGAACATCTCTTTGAAACATTCCCATGCTATAACTCCTTCCCCTTCCTTGGTCTTATTGGCCTGCCACCAAAAGCTAGCTCCCGACTTCAACAAGAAAGTTTCAAAGGTCATCTTTTGGTCTTCGCCAACTCTAGCTACATCGAAGACCTTCTCCATTTCCATAACCCACGTCTGAGCCTCTATCGGATTCACCGATCCCTGAAACTCCGACGGTCTTACTGCCTTAAATTCCTTAAATGTCGTGCCCTGCACTTGCGGCTGATTAGCAAGCGCTCATGTCAGCAAGTTTACCAACTACTGAACTAAATTGGGATTCGTCCCATCATTATTGTTGTTGTTGTTGTTCGTTGAACACTCGGGGTGTAGACGTGTATGTCTTCTTCTAGGAGGCATTTTTTGTTAAGAAATATCCTTATTAGATACTTTACTCATTTCTTAAATATTCAAGTTCAATTTAAATATTTAAATTAACTCAATTCACACTTGAACACATAGCACGTCAATAAACTTCTTTATTCATTCATAGTTTTAAAAACATAGAATAGATATCATTTATGCTATTTACTTCATCTTTCCTGAACTATACAAGTTACATGATTACATTATTATCTCATTCCATTATTATCTCAAATTCTGGGATTTACATTTATTTAATAAAAAAGAAACACATAACTAATAACTCTACTATATAGGCATATTAAGACATCGCACAGCCTCTCTACGTTCTTCCTCCATCACCCAAAATGCTATTCTGCGATCCACCATGTACCATGGTAAACCTTGGAACTGAGCTCGGTAATAGAAGACACGATCCTAGGACCTATCTATAACCGTATGGAAACCGTATTTCGTCTCCCTCAGCTTGGCCTTCTTCACTTGAACTTTATCTTCAGCTTTATCTGCACGTTAAGTAGCTCTCAAGCTCGTTTCCTCCTCTTTGGCACGCTTCGCTGACTCTTCATGGATGTCATTTTTCAGCTTAGCTAGCTCGGTCAGTGCAACATCTCTATCACTCTCCGCATGAAATAGATCCCACTTGTGCGTTACCAAGCTCACTGTCCAGCTCTTCAATGGTCTCGTCCCGCTGCTATATGGTTATTTCAAGGTCTCCGACTCGACCATGTAGCTCCACATTGCGGTCGTAGATCTCCTTGTACATCTCAGCACTAGTTGAGTGGGGTGAAAATTCCTCTTCAGGATCCTCCTCCTCCTTTTCCTCCTTTGACTCATCCTCGTCCTCATCGTCTAGGTCAAATAATGGCTCATATTCCTGACCAGCTATCGTGATCAATGGAGATGACTCTCTCTAAACTAACTACTCCCAAACAACATGGATGTCTCGGGGCTCCTCGTCCCTCGGCATCTAGGGTAACTCCTCCCTAGCCTGACTAGACTCTCCAACGTTCGTCATCCTGATAACAAAATTTTAAAGTTTAATTATTACGTGTCATCAAGTCATCGACACTCTTCGAATACTTAAACTTAAACACATAACACATAAGGTAGTTTATTATCTTTAACTATTGTTTATCTTTTCGATCTTCCTATAAGGCTACTACCTAAGGTTTTCCCCACCTAAGGTTCATAACCTAAAGCTTTGATACTAACCTGTGACACCCTTAAGTTTGGGTACTTCGTTTTCACATGATTTGGATGTTCACTATATAATTATAACGCAACTACTGCCCAATAATAAGGAATGCAAAATAAATTATAACCTTATCATTAAATAAAAATCTTTCTTATAAAAGGATTACAACTTAATCGAATAAATCCCAGGGTTTGCTAACCTTGACATAAACAATAAGTGTGGAAATAAAACATAACATAAACAAATAAGTCTTATTACAACCATCTTAATCATAACACAACAAGTCTTCACTTGTTCATCTTGTCTTTCCCTTTACTCGTTGACGGTACGTCAACGTTCTCGACTTTAGCTGCAATGGTTATTTAATTACAAGAGTGAGCAAACAAAAGCTCACTTGTAATATAATAATATTAATGACATAAACTGAATAACTTCAAGAGATTTGAATAACTTTTCTTTCATCAATAATAAAGAATTGAATAATAATTCTTTCATCATCATTTAGAGTTTTAAATATTGAAATCATCTTAGGGTCATAAGACCTTGGACTATATCTTAGGTTATAAATATTTCTATTTAAAACCTTTAACAGTCGTTTAGACTATGGACTCTTAACTCGTACTTAGGGGGATCAGCCCTTCATACCATGTATTGTGCACAAACATCTTAACGCTTTAGCATGGTAATCCCCTAATAAATAGGGTTGTTCATCTCAGTATTTGATACAAGTACGCACCAAAGAAAGTTTGGTTTGGATAAGCTTCAAGGAAATTTGGAGTTCAACTACCATCAACTAAGGAGTAGTTGAATCAACTTACAATAATCTAGAATAGTTCAACAATAAAGAATTATGAAATAACTTATGCTTTAGAATTAACCATAAAGCATTCAAAAGATAAGGTAGACCTTACTTGAACAATTAAGTCAAGGTTCCATTAACTCAATAAATAACTTCGATATGATATTTATTCAATATATAAATTATAGAGAATACAATAACTGGCATGATTGAAATCAAGAAAAGATAGAACAACTTGCTCAAGTAAAGTTGAGTTTAGAAAACTTTCCTCAAACGCAAGCTACTTACTATCACTTCCACAATTATCCTACATATTACATTATGTTTATAATATCAATTAGTTCATGATCGTTACGTTAAACCGTTGAACTTCTTACTTAAGTTCAACTTAACAACATGGTTTGTAACTTAACTTGCTTAACTAACCACACACGTGAGTCTAAATTCATAACATGCATATCATACGTGTATAACACTTTAATCTACCATATCGTACCCTATGATAAAAATTTCCAAGTACACACATAACATATTAATATAAGACTTCAAATTATCTTAAACTTATCAAATATATGTTATCTTATTGTTTAATACACTTAACATGTCATCACATTAAGTTAGCTAATCATGTACTGCAAAAAATTACTCGGAACCAAACTAAGGTTTTCGGACAGCATGTAGCCTCGATGGGGCGGGAGTTACTAGGCATAAAGCCCCGCTGGGGCAGGGCCCCTCCACTGTTGGGTTCCCCGGCTCGCGAATTGTGCAGAGAAATAAGCCAATTTGACTTATTTCTTCGAGCCAAAGTCCGATTTTAACTAACATAATGCATATGAAACTTTATGAAAACAAAACCTTACACTTCTAACATGATTTTAACAAACATAAACACCACAACACATAATCAAAACACTAATTTTCATGATTTTGAAGAAAACACCATTTTAAGCGTTATTGACGAAAATTGATACTATGAGTTTGTTTTTAAACCAAATCACGTAATTCAAATTGTATTAACTTTATTTCTTAACATATTATCATAATTTATGATCAATTTTCATAACAAAGCATAATCAAACACCAATTTTGATAATTAAAGATTGTTTTTCAAAGTAAGTTCTCCGTAAATTACTATTCTTTCTTTCTTCTTTGTTTTGTTCTAACTCTCTTACTAACGTAGCTTATATATATTGTACCTTATATAATATAATATACATATTATACATATAATTATATAATATATGTAACTGCTATCTATTTAATACATATACTAATTATAATTAATACATAAGTTACAATATTTGAAATTTTAAAAAGTCTTAAGGCTTGTTTGGCAAAATAACTTATTTAGAAAAGATTTTTAGTAGTTAAGGCCCCGTTTGGCAAAACAGATTTAAAACAGGTGCAAGGGCCTTGTTTGACAAAACGGTTTTAAAAACTCTTTTTAATCCTTTAACATATACTTTAAATGTTACACTTTAATTAATTAAATTTTAACATTCTAATTTAATTAGTTAAAAGCTAACATTATTTAACCACATAAAAATTACCACATAACAATTATAATTACTTGCTAACTATAATTTCATGTAACAATTACCACATAAACTTTATCTAATTTAATTATCTCAATTAAATTAGAACCATACCATAAAATCATTAAATATTAATTAAATTAAATATTAAATATTCATTTAATTAATATATTACACTTAATTAATTACTCCACAACAATCACATAATTTATTTATTTAGCTCAAAAAAATAAATTAATTAAAATATTTATTTAATTCAATAAATATTAAAAATTAATATAAAATTCTCATTCGTTGCAGCTTCAAGTTAACAAGCTATGTGTGAACTTGGATATTGTTGTCGTAAGGTTGATTATGATCAGTTTAAGAGTTCATATTATGTGGTATGCATGTTGCGGTTCCGATTCACGTTATGTGGTTAGTTAATAAGTTAAGATTTGTGAACCAAGTTGTTTAGTTAAACTTAAGTGAAAAGTTCAACAGTTAAACGTAGTGGTAATGGAACTAATCGATATTATAAACGTAATGTAATGTGTAGGACGTTGAGGAAGTGAATTATAATTATAATTGTAGATTGTGCACGAGGCAAGTATTCTATCCCTAATTTACTATTGTGAAGCAAGTTTCCTTATCCTGACTTGATTACGATTACGCAAGCTTTCTAATTTCAGTCTTTACATTGAGCAAGTTATAAGCTTATGTTTTTATACCGAACGAGTTCTTATACTTGTTTACTCAAGTCAAGATTTCATATGAGATGTTGTAATTCTTTTAAAGCATGATTTCAGTTATACAATACTTATTTGATTGTATACCTCTTGAGATTCATTATTCAATTTGATTATCAATCTATTGTTGCACCTTTAAGACTAGCGAACCCTTATTAATTCGACTAGTTCATAGTTGATGAACGTTTTAAATTTTAGAATTGTTATTGAGCTTATCCAAACCAAACTTCATTTGGTACGAACTCTGATGTCAAACTGAGTTGAGCAACCCTTTTATAGGGGATTATTTACGCGTTAGCGTTGAGATATTATGCACAGTATGGTACTAAGGGTTGATCTCCCTAAGTACGAGTAGTAGAGTCCATATAGTCTAATGACTGTTAAAGGTTTAAAGTAGAAATACTTATCAACCTGGGACATAGTTCAAGGTCTTATGACCCTCAGACATACATTTGATTCTTGTTATTCATTCTTGATTTAAAAGTCAAGCTTTCTATTATTCAGAACTCTTTGACTTATTCGCATTTTAATATTACGATTATATTGTTATACTTGTGGGCAATCGTGCTCACTCTTGCATAATAACATTTCAGTTAAGAACGAAAGGTCCGACGAGCCTTCTACTAGCAAAGGCAAGGGCAAAGTTAACAAGTGATGAAAACTTGTTATTTATTTGAGATTGTGTTGTTTTAAGACTATGATGATATGTTAAGACTTATTTATTTTTTTTATTCCGCACTTGATGTATTAAGGTTAGTATGACCTGGGATTCAGTTATTCAGATGTTGTAACCCTTTAAGGGGATGATTTTTATTTAATTATGTTTTTGCATTTATTATGGGTAGATATATTTGTGATATTTGTACAGTGAACACCAAATTCTGTGGAAATTAAAGTACCCGGATTTGGGGGTGTCACAATCTCTTCAAGAAATAGGTCCCAAAGACACCTGAGGAGAGAGACCGTATGAGTAAAATACCTTATGCTTCAGCAATAGGAACTATCATGTACGATATGATATGTACTACACCAGATGTCGCTCAAGCACTTAGTGTAATGAGCAGATATCAGTTTAATCCAGGAGAAGAACACTGGAATGCAGTGAAAAAAATCCTAAAGTACTTTCGAAGAATTAAGGATGTATTTCTTTTCTATGATGGGTCTGAATTAAAACTCGAGGGCTTCACTGACTCAAGTTTTCAAACGGACCAAGATGATAATATTTACCTTAAATGGAGGCGCAGTGAGTTGGAAGAGTTCCAAGCAGCAAATAGTTGTTGATTCAGTGACAGAGGCAGAGTACATACCTGTAAGTGAAGTTGTAAAGGAGGCTGTTTGGATGAAGAAGTTCATAACAGAACTTGGTGTGGTTTCTAGCATTGGATGAGCAGTCCCCTTATACTGTGACAACACTTGAGTTGTTGCGCATGCTAAGGAACTAGGTCTCATCAGAAATCCAAACACGTGTTGCAACGATTTCACTTGATCAGGGAGATCATTGAAAGAGGAGACGTCACCTTGGAGAGTGTATACTCCCAAGACAACATTGCAAATCCATTTACTAAAGCTTTAACACAACAGCAGTTTGATCGTCACTTAGAGAAGATGGGTATGAGATACCATGACGATTGGCTTTAGTACAAGTGGGAGATTAAAAGTACTATGCATACAAGCCAATCATGTATGATGATAAAGCATATACTAGTGGAAATGATCTTATTTATATAAAAATATTCATTTCTTAAGGCATTTAATTATCTATATGATGTTATTTTTAAAATATATAAATAACCCATAGTTTTAAGCAATGCTTTTAGAATCATGATGTTGATCATGCTAATGAGATCTAAATTCTTAGATAGCTTAAAATTAAAATAGTTTCCAATCGATGGATTACTAAAAAGGGGATTAGAAAATCCAGATAGATTGGTTC
Source organism: Panax stipuleanatus (assembly GCA_020205555.1). Classification (NCBI taxonomy): domain Eukaryota; kingdom Viridiplantae; phylum Streptophyta; class Magnoliopsida; order Apiales; family Araliaceae; genus Panax; species Panax stipuleanatus. The sequence goes on along the minus strand of CM035121.1, from coordinate 113,642,761 downwards.
ATATGTTGCTTGCTCATTGGATGAGGATGATTGATCTCATGATCATTTATGTGGAGACACTAAAGCTAGTATGTAGTTGCTTATCAGAGAATAAGTACACTGAACCTGACTCGCTAGGAATACATAATGAAGTTTTACTCGCCTGTCAATAGGAATTCCTAATGTGATAGTAGTGCAAGTGATCCTCAGACTTGAGATCATCATAGTATCTTGTGTATAATGAATTATACTTTGACTTATTCCTTAAGACCCTTAGGGTATATCAAAGGGTATGCTTGGGTATAATAAGTTATTTATGGAGATAATGAATGATCAATAAAGAATCTACCACTTCTAGTAAAAGAAGAGATATGTCATATATGATTCGTTAAATGACAACCCAGGAATCCTTGGCCAATGTGGAATAAAATTAGAAAGGAGTTTCTAATTTGCATTATTTGGAGTTGTGCATTTTCTGATCGGAATACATATAATTAAATAAAATAAGACTTGACACTAATTCCATGTTGTCGACGTTGGAAAATTTAAGAATCCCGCGGGTCAGTTTGTAACTCGGGTTTCCTCAAATCGATCTTCTAAAGTTCTCTCTATCCTTATTCTTTCTATTTAGGAAAATAATTTTGAAGGGTTTTTTAGGAAAGAGGCCAACATGTATTTATGTCGACGATTTGAATGTTTTAATAGAGTCGCCAGTTGGTAGATTTGAAAATGGTTTTACCAACTCAACCGAGTTTGATTTGAAAAGAGGCCCAATTGCTGCACACTGTCGAAACTTAATCTTTAAAATCGGAGTTTTGAGTTCGGGGGCTTGGTTAAGTGTGGAGAAGGTGTTAGGCACCCCAAGACTCCCGTGTAAACACAATATCACATCTTTTTAATATTTCCCTTTAAATTGTGAATGCGTGAGTGAATGTTGTTTGAAAATTGAGCCTATTGATTTGAAATTAATGCTTTGCTTCGTTGAACCTATATACGAAGGGTTTGATTTGATTTTAAAAATCAGTCTTTGATTTGATTTGCAAAAGCATTTTGATTAGATTTGCAAAATGTAAGGATCGAGAATTTCACATGATCATATGTGTAATTTTTACGAATAAAAAAAAATTTCTTTTTAAAGGAAGTATTTGAATCATATAACTGTATATGTGAGTTAAGCATAAAGTTATGTGACCTAATATATATATTAGGTATAATAATTAAATAACCTAAGGGTTATAATATGGGAGAATGATAGTATTTAAATATATACTAACCCTAAAAGATTTATTTTATACATCTCAATTAATTAATTTTATAACCTAAGTAAAGCAAGTCTAATTGGGTTATGAAATTAAAGATATTTGAGTAAGGAATTAACCTAAAAATGTGTGTAAGGAAATCCTAACTAAATGATTAGGGAAGGATATAAATTAATGAGTAGGGAGCTATGTTATTTTCATGGCTCAAAGAATTAATTTGTAGCCCAATTATTTATTTAAGCATGGGACGTGCAGCCAATTTGATTTAAGAACAATTAAATCATTAAGCTAGCCCAATATTATATGTAAAGGGCAAGTATATTAGTGGCACAATTAATTAATGGTTGGAGCGCAAGCTCATTTTAATTAGTAGGCAAAAGAATTGAAATTAGCAAGCCCAAAAAAAATAAAAATAAAATGGAGCCCAAGCTTGGCCCAATTTAAATTCACTTAAGGAGGGGCATTATTGTCATTATATAAAGTATTTAATAAAACAAAATTGAGTGGATAAGAGGGCCATGTGTCCGGATTATGTGGGAGAGGAGAATGGGTGGATATGATGATTAGTAAATTACTTTAGTTGGTAGAATACTTTTGAGGCGCTAGTTTATTAATGGGGAGAACACATTTAGTGTTTCTTGCAAGTAATCTCATGTAGTGATAAGAGAAAGGAAGAATAAGATATGGGTGGATTTGAAAGGCCATGCGGCCGGTTATGAGTGAAGAGGAAAGGGGAGTGCATGAAATCATTATAGTACTTTAGTTGGTAAACAACTTTTGCAAGGTGTCAAGCCTTGTGTTCGTATTTTTTTTACCCAACTACTTTAACTAAGAGTGCAAGCAACCTCTTAATGATTAGGAGAGAGAGAGAGAGAGGGAGAGAGAGAGGGAGAGAGAGAGAGAGGGAGAGAGAGAGGATATGGATGGGTAAAGATAAGGATAAGAGATATACATTGTATCTCTTCACTTTTTACTAACCCACCAAATTATATTCTTTTTATTTTCTCTTTCATCTTTTCTATTTCATAGCTTAGCTATCTAAGCAACTAAAAGAAAGAGAGAAGATAGAGAGGGTCGGCCATATAGGAAGAAAAAGAGAGAAAGAGTTCTTGAAGGTTTATTAGTTCTTTAACCAAAATTAGTAAGAAGGAGAGAAAGGAAAGCAAAGGTATAAACCAAAAAAAATTCCTACTTCTATAGTTTATTTTCCTTTTGTTATGATTTGAGTTTTAATTTTTGTAACAATATGATCTTAAGGTTCAAAACCTTAGATCCATATGTTTAAAAGTGCTTCATGTATAGATTTAACCCTTTTATGGGTCAAAAAGTTGGGTTGAAACTAAGAAATGGGAAATAAGTTTTCAAAAGTAAGAAATCCCTAATTTTTCTTGCTTTACTTGTGTTTAATTTTATGATTGGTGATTTTTGGTGAACTATATCATGGATCATGATAGATCCATGAATATATGATGTATTAGTATGTGTTATGATGTTTTAATGATGGGTTATGTCTGTTTTAAGTGAAGATATGGAAATTTTCTTAAAAATCACCAAAGATTGAAAAATTTATTTTTGGGAAAACAAAGTATGAAATGAAAACAACCATATCTCTCATTCTACTTTAAATTTTTGAGTGTGGTCAGATTCTGGAGTTATATATATGAGTCTTCTAATAGATCCAAGTGGAATCATGGAAAAATAAGTTGTAGATTTTTGTTTTGACTAATTTTAGTAACGGAAGAAAAATCTAAAAAAAGTCAAAATAGTAGGCTGTCCAGAAATTGTAAGGGAAATTTTGTCCACTTAAATATTGTAAAAAGTTTCGACCTTTTGGGACATGAAAATATATATAATGAAGTAGCTTGTGTCCAAAAATGAGCTCATTCCGACTTTAGATTGAGCAAGTTATGACTATTTCAATTTTTGAGATTTCCCGACGAAAAATGCTATAACCGGAGTTGTATAACTCCGATGGCCCTGAAATTTAAACTGGAGACTCATGTTAAAATGTGTAAGATCCTGCCAAGAGTTGGGAATTTTTGGAGTTAAGCGTGAGGTGGCTATTTTCTTAAGGAGTTAACTAGAAGCGGATTTTTGAAAAATACTTAAGTTGAAAAATTCTAGAAAAATTCATTTTGTGTATGGAACATATGTATATATGATTGGCTAAAATATAGAAAAATAATAAGTTGATTTTGTATTTTTGTGAATAGTATATTTTAGCTTCCTGAAATGAACATTTCAGGTTACTGAAATGAGAAACTGAAATGTCAGAAGAGAAGTCAGTTTTGTTTTAGCTTGCTAAAATGGAAACTGAAATGATATATTAATTATACTGAGTTCATAAACAGTTTATCAAGTTATATTAAGAACTTTTAAATGAACGAGTAAGTGTTAAAGTCTAAAGTAGTATAGTTGTACTCTTTAATGATTGATTATGTGATTACATGTTAGATAAATTGCTATATGAGTAAGATATGTGATGCTAATTAAGAGATCGATCTTATTAATGATAGGTCATACCAAAGAAGTTTAACTTAAATTGCGTTGCAGTAGTCAACGAATCAGGTAAGTTTCCTGAACTCAATCTCGAGTTATTATTTTTCAAATATAGTGGTGGTTAATTATTGCTGATTATACCACGTCTGAGAATTATTGTTGATTATTCGCAGTTAGTGCATATTTATTAATTCAAATTGAATTACTGATTTTGAGAATATGCTTGGGAAATAACTGTTGTTGGTTATTCACATCCGTAGAAGTTATTATTGATTGCAAATAGTACAGTTAATTTCTATCTATTATTGAATCGTTTTGAGATATGTCGTAGCTAATTGTTTTGGCTAGACGAACATTTGTTGAAACTTGATAGGTTCGAGAAGAGAACTCAATTATTATTGATAGGTCAATGCCAATTATTCCGGCTAGATCGAGAAAGCGATTAGATATTGAAATCATTGTATTTCGTTGTTGTGATTCGAATTCTGGTTATAAGACTGAGAAGAACAACCTTTTTATATAAAAAGGGGCTTTGTGGTCGTATATTCGGTCGTTGCGCGCATATAAGTATTATGCATAATATGGGGTATAATGAAGCTGATCACTTTATATACTTGAAGAGGGGTATGATTTAATCTATATGATTATCTGATACACCTGGGTACTTCAAAGTAAAACCTTTGATAGTTACTTGAGAAGTTCAAGATCCTATGGGGTCGCTCAGCTTAAAACAATTTGGATAATATTTCACTTTGTTATTGCGTAGAATTGATTCTTGTTATTCAATTGATAAATTTTTAAAGCGTTTTACTCTTTCACTATCGAATTATTGTTTTGCTTAAAATGCGAGAAAGTCTTGTTATTGATTAACGATTTGTTCAGCTATTTCAAAGTCCTTTGAACTTTGGTGATATTCTATCGAATCGATAGTCTTATATTTTTGATTCTTATACTTTCTTGTATAATTTAACTTGCGGAGCAAATTTGTTGCTTATTCTTGCTTAAATATAATATTTCAGCTAGGAACGAGTCAGCCGGAGGGGCAGAGAAGGACAAAGGCAAAGGTGTATTGCTGGAGTAGTTATAATGAACATATTTATTATGTTATTTTGTATATCCCTTTTTTGTATATCTAAGGGTATATTTGTTATGTTAAGGTTAGAAAACCTGGGACAATGTATTAACAATATCAGTTAATGAGATGTATATTTCTATTCATAAATAAATGGGTAGTTAGATGGTATTTATATGTTGGATCGTGAGCACCAAACTCGGGGGTCAGGTAACTCGAATTTGGGGGCATCACAGGTTGGTATCAGAGCTAAAGGTTATAAATCTTAAGTGGGGGGAAAAATCCTAGGATTATAACCATAAGTGAGATAAAGAAAACTCATTTAGAGTACTAAGTGAGGGATTGCCAAAGTACATCAATAGAAAGATGTGTGGACACATAGTAAGTATGAAATTTGTACTGGTAAAGTATTAATCAAGTTGTTTAAACTGATTGTAGGATTTCAGGAGAAGATGAAATGAGTACAGAAGTGTTGGCAGCTATTGCACCAATGCCAGTAGCCGAGGTGCCAGCGCATAGTGGGTCAGTTGAGGAAGTTGGAAAAGATGAACCCATGGTGAATCTGGGTGACACCCCCGAATCCGGGTCATCTGACCCTGGTCCGGTCGTCACGATCTAACATAAACATCCACCTCTAAACAACATACAATAACTAAATGCGGAATATAATAAACGTATGTCGTTCATTCAAAAGGTGTTACTAGTCCCAAGATTCGATAACCTTAAATACAAAACATACAAACATACCCTAGAATAGTTAATAGGGTTCATATTATATAACAGTAAATTAATTAAACATAAAGATAAAGTCTGCTCCTTGCAAACTAATCCTACATCTTCCCTTTACCCTTGTCCTTTCCTGAAGTATCGGGCTTAACTGCAATATAAGTCATGATATAGCAAGAATGAGCAACAAGTTTGCTCAGCAAGTTGAAATACAACAATAAAGGATATATCATGATGAAAGGAATATATCTGATAATGAATTCAACAATATGAATATCAGAAGCAAGAATAATAATTGCTTTTAGAATAACTGATAGTCAAGTAGACTTTTGAACTATAAAACTCCAACGAAATCAATAGCTGATTGACCCTTTGGTTACTGGCTACAGAATAAGTACTTGAGGGGATCAGCCTCGCGTACGCTATGTATATGCATAACATTCAACTCTGCTGTTTGTATCTTTATACTAGATACCTGGGGTACTCCCCTATATATACAAGGGCTGTTCTTTCAGTCTAAGAATCCTTACCATCAATTGGTTTGGATAGCTTTTATAAAAATTTTATACAATTATCTGACCGAACAAGGGTTCAGACTCTATCTGACGCAGTTCAAGAATTATAGAACTTTAAATAATGTACAAGTCCAAGACTGTACGAAATCAAGTGCACCAAGTGCGAATAACAATAATATCAATGTGGAATAATTGTAAAGTAATTAAACCACCTAATAGCATGCTTGGAAATAAAGTTCAAGCTTTAAATAATTAACTGTCAATACGATAATAACCTGCTCAATACAATATGAGAAGGATAGGAACTTGTACAAATAAGAATTAAAGAACTGGCACAACCAAATAGTGAAGTTCGGAGACTTGCCTGATTGCTCAGCTACAATTAAGTTCTAGCTTTAATTAAATCTCGCTGAAATAACCTAACATTAATAAGTCGGTATTCCAATTAGCATGTGTAAACTAATACGAGTCTACACTTACAAGAATCTGCTTATCATATCAATCTATCCACAATTCACGTAAGTCAATCTAATCATGTCATAGATTTAATAACTTTAGATTATCTAGTTTCTATGCATCAATATAGACTTGAACACATAATACTTCAAGTTACTTATATTTAATCAACATACATGTTTTATGATTATAATACGTAATCCACATGGTGATTGATGATATAATCTTTCACGTTCTAAGCTTTTCGTTGAAAAATCACACTAAGCCAATAAGGTATCATAATACATGTTAAGTGCCTTGTGCTTATAACTCGAATGTCTTAGGACTCATATATAAACCATATATATGCTCTCAAATAGTCAGAATCTAAAAGATATTAACCTTAGCCAAGTTCACTTTGAAAGTTTTTAAGTTTCTTATTTCAAAATCGCTAGAATCTTGCTATCACGTATGCTAGTGTGTGAACACACTTTAGACTAGCATTTCATGACAATATAAACCACACTATTGTGTTTACAAAATCAGAATGTTCACGTGATACGTCCATGACAAGGTTTACTTTTGAATTACAAGTTTCCCTTTTTAAAACATATGGTCATGGCATATACGTTTAGCATCAATGAATACATACTTATATCATGTTATTGTACTAATATCTACATTTAAATCATGTTCACAAGCTTGTTTCAATGGTATATCACATGTTAGCATATCACAGTAGCTTAACAGAAGTAGAAAACAAAAACTGGCCACAGGAACCTGCGCAGCTGCGCAGGCACCAGGTATAAACCCGGCGCAGCTGCGCCGGTGTCCGGCCAATCCAACAGTAGGTTGTGGTGCAGCTGCGCCGCTGGCTAGTATAATACTGGCGCAGCTGAGCAGGCTGTCGGCCAGACCAGAAGCTAAATTGCTTTGGCAGTTCTGCAAACCCAACTTAGAAAACAATTACGAAATTTGTTTCTATCATGACATATTGCAATTCTAACATATTAAGAAGTTTGTATAACACTTATCAACATATCCCAAATCAATTATCAACAATTACATGCTTAATTCCAAGAATCAAAGATTAAGAATTTTACAGAAATTAAAATGGAGTTATACCTCTGTAAATGAAAACTAAACTTGCTGCTATCTCTCACTCTCTCAATAAAATTGTTCTACTTACCAATATCACAGCAATTGTAAATGAGAAGGAGGAAGCTCATTATATAGATAATTCAACAACCAGTTAATGCAATTCTCCTTCAAATCAATTCAAAGGATTGCAAGAATGTATAATGGATAAGAAGAAGTTGGTGAGAGTTGGTAGATTCAATCATGAATCCCACATCTCCTACCATCATGAGCTAGAATTTGTGAATTTGAGGAAGATATAGAATAGGCTAGCTTCACACGTGAAGAGGAATTTGAGGATGGAACTCTAATTATGGGACAAGCCAATTAACTCAGCAATGTAGCAACTAGCAAGGTATATATCATATGTGTCCAACACTAGTCATATAATAAATACACTAGGTTGTATAATATATATACACATAGTATATACTTAAGTTTAAAGTCACAATTTCTAATGAGCCAAAATAATGCAATGTATCAAGTAGTGTACGTACATATAATTCATGCACATTTTTCCTTAATACCGAATGTAAAGTAATTGGGTATTATTATTACTCATTATTATAACTGTTATCATTATAATAACTTAATGAGATCAATTTTTTTTTATTGATATTACTATATGTTGATGAGGTATACATTAATGTTTTGCCACACATGTATTGTCACATAAACATTAGTACGTAACTCTCATACTGTAATTATTCTTACTATATAGTTTATAATGTATAATCATATTAATGTGTCACCTTGTACTATATATAATATATAGTTAACTATCATATATTAAATGTTTAACATATTGCATGCTTGTATAAAAATAATAAATCAAATAAATATAATATAATATAATAATATTATATTATCAGTTCTCTTACTCATTAATTATTATTTATTCATAATAATAATTAAACAACACATTATCGATTAATTAATCATAATTGAAATTAATCAATAGGTTCAAATCTTGCCACTATATCCAAATAAATTGAATATTTAATTGTTAATAATCCTATCAATTTTTTGATATTAAAGTCTCAGGGCTAGTCCACTAATTTAAATAAACCATTAGTGACTTCCTTTATTATTTCACAAATTCACATAACCACATAAGGTTTAAATAAACTCACAAAACTAACTCGTTAAAATTAAATCACATATTTAATAAATAAGGAGTTTAAAATTCATGGTCGTTACATCCCTCCCCCCTTATAAAAATTCCGTCCTCGGAATTGTAAAAATAAGTTTACTCAAATAAAAACGGATAATTTTCTCTCATTTTCTCTTCTAGCTCCCATGTAGCTTCTTCAACTGCGTGATTCCTCCAAAGAATCTTAACGGAATGAATGATCTTATTCCTCAGCTTCTGTTCCTTCATATCTAGTATCTGGACAGGAACTTCCTCGTATGATAAGTCTTTCTCGACTTGGATTGGTTCATAGGAGATAACATGCTTGTAGTCTGATTTATACGGCCGTAATACTGACACATGAAACACGTTGTGAATGTGCTCAAGTTCAGGAGGTAACGCCACCTCGTACGCCACTTCACCGACTCGCCTCAGAATCTCAAACGGTCCTATGAACCTAGGGCTCAACTTGCCCTTCTTCCCAAAACGAATCTTCCCCTTCCAGGGAGATACTTTCAGAAAAGCATAGCTTCGTAATTCAAATTCTTTCTTCTTGCGATGCAAGTCCGCATACTTCTTCTGGCGATCTTGAGCAGCTACCAGCAATGCTCTTATCACCTTGATAATCTCTACAGTCTGCTGTACCAATTCTGGTCCCAGCAGTCGACGTTCTCCCACTTCGTCCCAACACAACGGTGTTCGATATTTTCTCCCATATAGTGCCTCGTACGGTGGCATTCCGATACTAGCGTGAAAACTATTCTTGTACGCAAATTCTACTAATGGTAGGTGATCCTCCCAACTACCCTTGAAGTCCATCACACAAGCTCGGAGCATGTCTTCAAGTGTTTGAATTGTTCTTTCTCTTTGCCCATCGGTCTGAGGATGATACGCGGTACTCATTCGTAATTGTGTCCCCAATCTCTCTTGAAGACTCTTCCAGAAATTCGACGTGAATCGCGGATCTCTATCAGATATAATAGATACCGGCACCCCATGTCTCGAGATAATTTCCTTGACATATAATTTGGCTAACTGATCCAAACTATACTTAATCCTAATCGGCAAAAAGTGAGCTGACTTCGTAAGACGATCTACAATTACCTATATGGCGTCGTGCCCTTTCTGCGTTGCCGGAAGTCCTACCACAAAGTCCATCGTGATGTGTTCCCATTTCCATTCTGGAATTTCTAACGGTTGTAATAACCCGCTTGGTCGTTGGTGCTCTGCCTTGACTCTCTGACAAGTTAAACACCTACTTACGCATTCTGCAACCTCCCTCTTCATGTTTGGCCACCAAAAGTGATGATGCAAGTCTTCGTACATCTTCGTGCTTCCTGGGTGTATTGAGTATCTCGTACTGTGCGCTTCTTGCAAAATTTCTTCTCTTAATTTCGGTACTAACGGTACCCAAGTTTGTCCTTCAAACCTTAGCAGTCCAGTGCTATCAATCTTGAATTTCAAATCATCACCTTCAACAATCCGTTTCTTGATAATATCACAATCTTCGTCCTTCTCTTGTGCCTCCTTAACCTTATCTAATAAAGTCGGGCTCGCTGTCACTGTAAATAATTTTTCGTTGGCCTCCATCGGATACTTAACCTCCAAATCTAGTCGTTCGAAATCTTTCACTAACTCTTCTTGAAAGTTTAACTTCAATAACGTCTCTCTGCCTTTTCTGCTCAAGGCATCTGCCACTACATTTGCTTTGCCTGGATGGTACAGAATCTCACAATCATAATCTTTGATCAATTCTAGCCATCGGCGCTGCCTCATGTTTAGCTCTTTCTGCGTGAAGATATACTTCAGACTCTTGTGGTCAGTATATATCTCACACTTCTCACCATATAAATAATGCCTCCAAATCTTCAAGGCAAAAACTACTGCTGCTAATTCCAGGTCATGAGTCGGATAACCCTTCTCATAATCTTTCAGCTGACGTGAATCGTACGCAATGACCCTGCCGTGTTGCATCAGTACACAGCCAATACCCTTGTGGGATGCATCACTATACACTACGAACCTGTGTTATCTGGTAAAGCTAACACAGGTGCTTGACTAAGCCTCTTCTTCAACTCTAGGAAACTCTCTTCACACTTCTCCGTCCAAACGAACTTAACTGTCTTTCTAGTAAGATTGGTCAATGGCGATGCTATTTTTGAAAAATCCTGGATGAATCTCCGATAGTATCCCGCTAACCCTAAGAAACTCCTGATTTCTGTTGGCGTCTTCGGCTGCTCCCAATTGATAACCGCTTCTACATTTGCTGGATCCACCGAAACACCATTCTTGTCGATAATGTGCCCCAAAAACTGCACTCTCTGCAACCAAAACTCACACTTGGAGAATTTTGCATACAGCTTCTCTCTCCTTAATGTCTCCAACACTATTCGAAGATGCTCGGCATGTTCTTCCTCCGTCTCGGAATACACCAGAATGTCATCGATGAATACGACAACGAACTTATCCAAATATTGTTTGAATACTCTGTTCATCAAGTCCATAAATGCTGCTGGCGCGTTCGTCAATCCGAATGACATTACCAGAAACTCAAAGTGTCCATACCGTGTTCTGAATGCCGTCTTTGGAATATCCTCCGGCCTCACTTTCAGTTGATGATAACCGGTCCTCAAGTCAATCTTTGAAAAGTACTTCTCCCCCTTCAACTGATCAAACAAATCGTCGATCTTAGGCAATGGGTACTTGTTCTTAATGGTGACCTTGTTCAACTCTCGGTAGTCGATACAAAGTCTGAGCGATCCATCTTTCTTCTTCATGAATAAGACTGGCGCTCCCCACGGTGATACGCTCGGTCGAATGTATCCATTATCCAATAACTCTTGTAATTGAGCCATCAGTTCCTTCATCACTACCGGTGCCATACGATACGACGCTTTGTATACCGGTGCTGTCCCTGGTGCCAAATCAATAACAAACTCAATTTCTCTATCCGGTGGCAATCCAGGAATCTCGTCTGGGAAGACATCGGCGAATTCCCTTACAATAGCTATCTGACCCAGTTCACCCTCGACTCGTCGAGTATCAACCACGTGAGCCAAATAACCTACACAACCCTTCCTAAGCAATCTCTGTGCTTGCATCATCGTCAGACAATGAGATTGTCTCGACGATTTACTACCATAAAATACCACCTTTGACTTATTCGGAGTCTTAAGGTGTACACACTTCTTCTTACAGTCGATAACTGCTCCGTGATTCGATAACCAATCCATTCCAAGGATTACATCGAACTCCCCCAAACGAATCGGTATCAAATCCACTCTGAGCTTAAATCCTCGCAATTCGGTATAACAGTTCCTATGAATGTATTCTACGGGAATAATTTCCTTGTTCGCTACTTCTACGTTCATAGGGTGTTCTAACCTTTCACGGGGTAAGTATAACCGTTTAGCAAATTCTTCGGAAACAAAAGAGCAGGTAGCACCCGAATCAAATAACACATATGCATCTATATTGTTGATTGGGATGATACCTGACACCACGTTCTTAGACTCCACCGCATCCTGAATGGTCATGTTGAACGTGCGTGTGGTTGGTCTGTTGGCTTGACTGGCTAGCCCTCCGATGCTCAGTCCGTTGTTGTTGTTGTTGCGATTGCCGCTAGTTGCGTCGCCCTTTCTCTTCGGGCAGTCCTTAATTTGATGGTCTAGGGCTCCACATGAGAAACACCCTCCTTTCTGCTTATTCTAACACTGAGGAGCCATGTGCCCTTGTTGTCCACAACGGTAACAAGCGTTCTTTCCCTTCATGCACTCCCCCGAGTGATTCTTCCCACAGTTGTTGCACTTTACACTTTTCTTGGCCTCTCCCCCGGACTTGTTGCCTCCAGAGGATTGGCTCTATGTCCATTTACGCTTGTTGGGGTTGCTGCCTCTGCTGCTTCCCCCTTTCTGTCCCTCCTGACCAGTCTTCTTTTCTTGCTTTAATCGAGCAATGGCTTCATTACCTCCTTCGGCAATGATAGCCCTTTCTAGTAGGTCAGAGTAAGTCTTAATCTGCAATACCGTGACTGCTTTCTGCACCCATGGTTTCAGTTCTAATTAGAACCTCCTTGCCTTCCTGGCTTCCGTGTCAACATGATGTGAAGCGTATCGGACCAACTCGTTAAATCTTACTGCGTACTCTGCGACAGACATACTACCTTGTTTCAGTTCTAAAAACTTAACTTCCATATCTTGTTACGTATTCTTCGAGAAGTAATTCTCGAGAAATAGCTCCTTAAATTTATCCCAAGGAATAACTCCTTCGCCTGCTCGTCCCTTATTGGCTTTCCACCAATAGTTAGCTTCGCCCTTCATCATGAAAGTGGCAAAACTCGTCTTCTGTGCTTCGGCCACTCGTGCGACCTCAAACACTTTCTCCATCTCTTCTATCCAGGTTTGGGTTTCGATTGGGTCCAAGGTTCCCAGGAACTCTGGCGGTCCTACCAATTTAAAATCTTTAAAGCTCGCCAAGTGATGACCTGGCTGCCCTACTGCTAGTTGGGGTCTATTCTGCATTGCCTCAGTTAACAAGTTAACGAAGTTCTGCATAGGGTCGATATTTTCCCCTCCGTCATTATTAACGGATCCTTCCTCCCTCTGGTTCCGCGGTAGTCTCCTAGGCGGCATGATCCTGAGGAAAGGAAGAAAACATTAGGCTTTATGTGATATGCTATTTATGTTAGCATTAAGAAGTTTAGGATGTCTATCAATCATAGTTGATTTAAATAAACAACTTCAGTATCACAATAAGACTCGATGGATATCCTCCATCACTTACATACTCTATTTGAGTTTTCTACTAAGGTTATAACATAGGTTTCGCATTCCTAATGTTTATAACCTAAAGCTTTGATACCAACCTATGACACCCCCGAATTCGGGTCCTCTGACCCTGGTCCGGTCGTCACAATCTAACATAAACATCCACCTCTAAAAAACATACAATAACTAAATGCGAAATATAATAAACGTATGTCGTTCATTCAAAAGGTGTTACTAGTCCCAAGATTCGATAACCTTAAATACAAAACATACAACATACCCTAGAATAGTCAATAGGGTTCATATTACATAACAGTAAATTAATTAAACATAAAGATAAAGTCTGCTCCTTGCAAACTAATCCTACATCTTCCCTTTACCCTTGTCCTTTCCTGAAGTCTCGGGCTTAACTGCAATATAAGTCATGATATAGCAAGAATGAGCAACAAGTTTGCTCAGCAAGTTGAAATACAACAATAAAGGATATATCATGATGAAAGGAATATATCTGATAATGAATTCAACAATATGAATATCGGAAGAAAGAATAATAATTACTTTTAGAATAACTGATAGTCAAGTAGACTTTTGAATTATAAAACTCCAACGAAATCAATAGCTGATTGACTCTTTGGTTACTGGCTACAGAATAAGTACTTGAGGGGATCAGCCTCGCGTACGCTATGTATATGCATAACATTCAACTCTGCTGTTTGTATCTTTATACTAGATACCTGGGGTACTCCCCTATATATACAAGGGCTGTTCTTTCAGTCTAAGAATCCTTACCATCAATTGGTTTGGATAGCTTTTATAAAAATTTTATACAATTGTCTGACCGAACAAGGGTTCAGACTCTATCTGACGCAGTTCAAGAATTATAGAACTTTAAATAATGTACAAGTCCAAGACTGTACGAAATCAAGTGCACCAAGTGCGAATAACAATAATATCGATGTGGAATAATTGTAAAGTAATTAAACCACCTAATAGCATTCTTGGAAATAAAGTTCAAGCTTTAAATAATTAACTGTCAATACGATAATAACCTGCTCAATACAATATGTTCGGAGACTTGCCTGATTGCTCAGCTACAATTAAGTTCTAGCTTTAATTAAATCTCGCTGAAATAACCTAACATTAATAAGTCGGTATTCCAATTAGCATGTGTAAACTAATACGAGTCTACACTTACAAGAATCTGCTTATCATATCAATCTATCCATAATTCACGTAAGTCAATCTAATCATGTCATAGATTTAATAACTTTAGATTATCTAGTTTCTATGCATCAATATAGACTTGAACACATAATACTTCAAGTTACTTATATTTAATCAACATACATGTTTTATGATTATAATACGTAATCCACATGGTGATCGATGATATAATCTTTCACGTTCTAAGCTTTTCGTTGAAAAATCACACTAAGCCAATAAGGTATCATAATACATGTTAAGTGCCTTGTGCTCATAACTCAAATGTCTTAGGACTCATATATAAACCATATATATGCTCTCAAATAATCAGAATCTAAAAGATATTAACCTTAGCCAAGTTCGCTTTGAAAGTTCTTAAGTTTCTTATTTCAAAATCGCTAGAATCTTGCTATCACGTATGCTAGTGTGTGAACACACTTTAGACTAGCATTTCATGACAATATAAACCACACTATTGTGTTTACAAAATCAGAATGTTCACGTGATACGTCCATGACAAGGTTTACTTTTGAATTACATGTTTCCCTTTTTAAAACATATGGTCATGGCATATACGTTTAGCATCAATGAATACATACTTATATCATGTTATTGTACTAATATCTACATTTAAATCATGTTCACAAGCTTGTTTCAATGGTATATCACATGTTAGTATATCACAGTAGCTTAACAGAAGCAGAAAACAAAAACTTGCCACAGGAACCTGCGCAGCTGCGCAGGCACCAGGTATAAACCCGGTGCAGCTGCGCTGGTGTCCGGCCAATCCAAGAGCAGGTTGTGGCACAGCTGCGCAAGCTGTCGGCCAGACCAGAAGCTAAACTGCTTTGGCAGTTCTACAAACCCAACTTAGAAAACAATTACGAAATTTGTTTCTATCATGACATATTGCAATTCTAATATATTAAGAAGTTTGTATAACACTTATCAACATATCCCAAATCAATTATCAACAATTACATGCTTAATTCCAAGAATCCAAGATTAAGAATTTTACAGAAATTAAAATGGAGTTATACCTCTGTAAATGAAAAATAAACTTGCTGCTATCTCTCACTCTCTCAATAAAATTGTTCTACTTACCAATATGACAGCAATTATTAATGAGAAGGAGGAAGCTCATTATATAGATAATTCAATAACCAGTTAATGCAATTCTCCTTCAAATCAATTCAAAGGATTGTAAGAATGTATAATGGATAAGAAGAAGTTGGTGAGAGTTGGTAGATTCAATCATGAATCCCACATCTCCTACCATCATGAGCTAGAATTTGTGAATTTGAGGAAGATATAGAATAGGCTAGCTTCTCACGTGAAGAGGAATTTGAGGATGGAACTCTAATTATGGGACAAGCCAATTAACTCAGCAATGTAGCAACTAGCAAGGTATATATCATATGTGTCCAACACTAGTCATATAATAAATACACTAAGTTGTATAATATATATACACATAGTATATACTTAAGTTTAAAGTCACAATTTCTAATGAGCCAAAATAATGCAATGTATCAAGTAGTGTACATGCATATAATTCATGCACATTTTTCCTTAATACCGAATGTAAAGTAATTGGGTATTATTATTACTCATTATTATAACTGTTATCTTAATAATAACTTACTGAGATCAATTTTTTTTATTGATATTACTATATGTTGATGAGGTATAGATTAATGTTTTCCCACACATGTATTGTCACATAAACATTAGTATGTAACTCTCATACTGTAATTATTCTTACTATATAGTTTATAATGTATAATCATATTAATGTGTCACCTTGTACTATATATAATATATAGTTAACTATCATATATTAAAGGTTTAACATATTGCATGCTTGTATAAAAATAATAAATCAAATAAATATAATATAATAATATTATATTATCAGTTCTCTTACTCATTAATTATTATTTATTCATAATAATATTTAAACAACACATTATCGATTAATTAATCATAATTAAAATTAATCAATAGGTTCAAATCTTGCCACTATATCCAAATAAATTAAATATTTAATTGTTAATAATCCTATCAATTTTCTAATATTAAAGTCTCAGGGCTAGTCCACTAATTTAAATAAACCATTAGTGACTTCCTTAATTATTTCACAAATTCACATAACCACATAAGGTTTAAATAAACTCACAAATCTAACTCGTTAAAATTAAATCACATATTTAATAAATAAGGAGTTTAAAATTCATGGTCGTTACAAATCTGGGGAGTGATCATGATGAGTATCCCGAAATGTATCTAAATGAAGATAAGGAGGCAGAGTCCGAAGAAGTTGAGGTGGAGACAGAGATTAAGACCAAAGTGGGAGAAAAAGATCATGTATCTGCAGAAGTTCAAGAACTCCGGAGTAAAGTATTTCTCTTGGAGGAGTTGTGGAAGACGGAGCGAGCATTACGCGAGATAATCGAAGAACGAAACGAACTAAAGACACAAGTAGAAAGAATGAAGGCTGAAAGTGGTGGATCATCTGGGGGAGTAGTCAAGCAGAAGAAGAGAAGCAATAAGCAAAAAAAGGACAACGGCAGTGGTAATAACTCAGGGAACTCAAACCCGAAAAAGAAGAAAGTTTGTGGCAAGTGTGGAAAGACTCACTTGGGAGAATGTATGATGTGGAAGAACGTGTGTTTCAATTATAAACAGGAAGGATATATTTCTCCAAATTGTCCTAAGCCGAATATGAGAAAATGTTTTTCATGTGGAGGAATGGGTCACTGATTTAACAAGTGTCCCAGTAAGAAGGCAAGAGAAGGGAGTAGACTATAGACAACTTAAGTATAAGCAGTAGTACCTTTTGGTAACATGGTGTAATATAAAGATTGTAATATCGAGAACAATGAGTGAGCATATGTAATATATCTGCTCGTATGAATGTAATCTTTATTTTCAATATGAATATTAAGATGATTTTGGAGAATTGCAACTTTTTGTGTAAAGTTGTGGTAATTGCAATTTTTTGTGCAAAGTTGTGGTAATTGCAACTTTTTGTGTAACGTTGTGTTCTTAATCCCGATATTTAACAAAAAAAAATGGGATAGTGACTGATTATAACAATAGGTGTTAAGTACTAAAAGTACTATGTGCTATTTGAATAAATATGCGATTATATGAGAAATTTGTGTTAAATTCTTATGTTACTAATAAGAATTTGTGTAGAGAAAAAGGATTAATGTAAGATTTTCATTTAAATCAGATAATTCTGCCTAGATGACAGAATCGAAATCAAAGAGAAGGGCAATCAGTGAATAATGAAGGAGGTCAAGCAGACCCGATGCAGAATTTTATGGATATATTAGCCCAAGCTATGCAACATAGGGCGCCAGCAGCAAGAGTAAGAGCAAGAGCAATAGAACAGCCAGCTAATAGATTGGCAAACTTTAAAGATTTTAAAGCGGTAGGACCGCCAGAATTCAAGGGAACTACAGATCCTATTGAAGCCCAAACTTGGGTAAAGGAGATAGAGAAAGCATTTATTATTGCGAGAGTGGCAGAAGAGCAAAAGACAGCTTTTGCCACCTATTTAATGAAGGGAGAAGCCAATTACTGGTGGGAAACCAATCAGGCTAGAGCTGGGACAGCTGTAGTGACTTGGACAAAGTTTAAAGAGTTGTTCTTTGAGAACTATTTTTCACCGAGTATGCAAGCCAGGATGGAAGTCAAGTTTCTAGAACTAAAGTAAGAGAATATGTCGGTATCAGAATATGCTGCTAAGTTCAATGAGTTAGCAATATTTGCAACTCATCAGGTGGACACGGAGGCAAGAAAGTCGAGAAGATTTGAGAATGGATTGAGGCCATGGATATTCAACAAGGTAGTTGTATTGCAGATTAATACGTTTGCGGCTTTGTTAGAGAAAGCGATAATTGCTGAAAGGGGAAGCGAAGTTGCATCCCGATATCATCAAGAGAAGAAGAAGAAAACAAATGAAGGAGGTAGTAGTGGAGGTAGTAATCCGAACAAGCGAAAATGGAGTGAGAATACCTAATCGGGTAATAAGTCAGAAGAGAATAGGAAGGGAGGTGAGCCTTGTGCGACTTGTGGGAAGAATCATCCAGGAATTTGTCTGAAGAGGAAGGGAGTCTGTTATAATTGTGGTCAAGAGGGACATTTGTTGCCCAATTGTCCCAGTCCGAAGAAAATATAAGGTTATTTTGCGTGTGGATTAACAGATCATCTGGTTCGAAATTATTCGAAGAAGAATGTGGAGAAGGGAAGTACCAACAAGGGACCCGGTGGCGGAACCCTAACGATTAGAGGACCTGCACAGCCAGGAAGACCAACGGCCCCTACATTCAGCATGACGGTGCAAGATGCAGTAGCGGCCCAGGAGGTGGTGACAGGTAATGATTTAGTTGAGTAAATAAACTACGCGAGAAATATTGGGTAGATATAGCTGTGAATTATTTTCTTTTACAGATCCCAAGTCACAGGTTAGTACATAAGACACAAATTAATATTGTGTTGATAAGAATAAATTGATGATACAACTTTAAAAAGATTGTAGAGAATAAGAAAGAGGTGATTCCGAGGACGGAATCCTTATAAGGAGGGGAGAATGTAAGGACCGAGAATTTCACATGATCATGTGTAATTTTTAAGAATAAAAAAAATTTAAAGGAAGTATTTGAATCATATAACTGTATATGTGAGTTAAGCATAAAGTTATGTGACCTAATATATATATTAGGTATAATAATTAAATAACCTAAGGGTTATAATATGGGAAAATGATAGTATTTAAATATATACTAACCCTAAGAGATTTATTTTATATATCTCAATTAATTAATTTTATAACCTAAGTAAAGCAAGTCTAATTGGGTTATGAAATTAAAGATATTTGAGTAAGGAATTAACCTTCAAATGTGTGTAAGGAAACCCTAACTAAATGATTAGGGTAGGATATAAATTAATGAGTAGGGAGCTATGTTATTTTCATGGCTCAAAGAATTAATTTGTAGCCCAATTATTTATTTAAACATGGGACGTGTAGCCAATTTGATTTAAGAACAATTAAATATTTAAGCTAGCCCAATATTATATGTAAAGGGCAAGTATATTAGTGGCACAATTAATTAATAGTTGGAGCCCAAGCTCGTTTTAATTAGTAGGCAAAAGAATTGAAATTAGCAAGCAAAAAAAAATATGGAGCCCAAGCTTGGCCCAATTTAAATCCACTTAATGAGGGGCATTATTGTCATTATATAAAGCATTTAATAAAACAAAATTGAGTGGATGAGAGGGCCATGTGTCCGGATTATGTGGGAGAGGAGAATGGGTGGATATGATGATTAGTAAATTACTTTAGTTTGTAGAATACTTTTGAGGTGTTAGTTTATTAATGGGGACAACACATTTAGTGTTTCTTGCAAGTAATCTCATGTAGTGATAAGAGAGAGGAAGAATAAGATATGGGTGGATTTGAAAGGCTATGTGGCCGGTTATGAGTGAAGACCGGTTATGAGTGAAGAGGAAAGGGGAGTGCATGAAATTATTATAGTACTTTAGTTGGTAAACATCTTTTGCAAGGTGTCAAGCCTTGTGTTGCTCTTATTTTTTTTACCCAACCACTTTAACTAAGAGTGCAAGCAAGCTCTTAATGATAAGGAGAGAGAGAGGATATGGATGGGTAAAGATAAGGATAAGAGATATACATTGTATGTCTTCACTTTTTACTAACCCACCAAATTATATTCTTTTTTTTTCTCTTTCATCTTTTCTATTTCCTAGCTTAGCTATCTAAGCAACTAAAAGAAAGAGAGAAGATAGAGAGGGTCGGCCATATAGGAAGAAAAAGAGAGAAAGAGTTCTTGAAGGTTTATTAGTTCTTTAACCAAAATTAGTAAGAAGGAGAGAAAGGAAAGCAAAGGTATAAACCAAAAATAATTCCTACTTCTATAGTTTATTTTCCTTTTGTTATGATTTGAGTTTTGATTTTTGTAAAAATATAATCTTAAAATTTAAAACCTTAGATCCATATGTTTAAAAGTGTTTCATGTATAGATTGAACCCTTTTGTGGGTCAAAAGGTTGGGTTTATACTAAGAAATGGGAAATAAGTTTTCAAAAGTAAGAAAACCCTAATTTTTCTAGCTTTACTTGTGTTTAATTTTATGATTAGTGATTTTTTGGTGAACTAGATCATGGATCATGTTAGATCCATGAATATATGATGTATTAGTATGTGTTTTGATATTTTAATGATGGGTTATGTTGGTTTTAAGTGAAAATATGGAAATTTTCTTACAAATCACCAAAGATTGAAAAATCTATTTTTGGGAAAACGAAGTATGAAATGGAAACAACCATATCTCTCATTCTACTATTCATTTTTGAGTGTGGTCAGATTCTGGAGTTAGATATATGAGTCTTCTAATAGATCCAAGTGGAATCACGGAAAAATATGTTGTAGATTTTCGTTTGGACTAATTTTAGTAACGGAAGAAAAATCTTAAAAAGTCAAAATAGTAGGCTGTCCAAAAATTGTAAGGGCAATTTTGTCCTCTTAAATATTGTAAAATATTTCGACCTTTTGGGACATGAAAATATATAGAATGAAGTAGCTTGTGTCCAAAAATGAGCTCATTCCGACTTAGATTGAGCAAGTTATGACCATTTTAATTTTTGGGATTTCCCGACAAAAAATGCTATAATCGGAGTTGTATAACTCCGATGGCCATAAATTTTAAACTGGAGACTCACGTTAACATGTGTAAGATCCTGTCAAGAGTTGGGAATTTTTGGAGTTAAGCGTGAGGTAGCTATTTTCTTAAGAAATTAACTAGAAGCGGATTTTTGAAAAATACTTAAGCTGAAAAATTTCAGAAAAATTCTTTTTGTGTATGGAACATATGTATATATGATTGGCCAAAAGATAAAAAAATAATAAACTAATTTTGTATTTTCAAGAATAGTGTATTTTAGCTTCCTGAAATGAACATTTCAGGTTACTGAAAATGAGAAACTGAAATGTCAGAAGAGAAGTCAGTTTTGTTTTAGCTTGCTAAATGAAAACTGAAATGATATATTAAGTATACTGAGTTCATAAATAGTTTATCAAGTTATATTAAGAACTTTTAAATGAGCGAGTAAGTGTTAAAGTCTAAAGTAATATAGTTGTACTCTATAATGATTGATTATGTGATTACATGTTAGATAAATTGCTATGAGTAAGATATGTGATGCTAATTAAGAGATTGATCTTAATAATGATAGGTCATACAAAAGAAGTTAATTGCGTAGCTGTAGTCAACGAATCAGGCAAGTTTCCTTAACTCAATCTTGAGTTATTATTTTTCAAATATAGTGGTGGTTAATTATTGCTGATTATACCACGTTTGAGAATTATTGTTGATTATTCGCAGTTAGTGCATGTTTATTTATTCAAATTGAATTATTAATTTTGAGAATATGTTTGGGGAATAACTGTTGTTGGTTATTCACATCCGTAGAAGTTATTATTGATTGCAAATAGTACAGTTAATTTCTGTCTATTATTGAATCGTTTTGAGATACGTCGTAGCTAATTGTTTTGGCTAGACGAACATTTGTTGAAACTTTATAGGTTCAAGAAGAGAACTCAATTATTATTGACAGGTCAATGCCAATTATTCCGGCTAGTTCGAGAAAGCGATTAGATATTGAAATCATTGTATTTCGTTGTTGTGATTCGAATTCTGGTTATAAGACTGAGAAGAACAACCTTTTTATATAAAAAGGGGCTTTGTGGTCATATATTCGGCCGTTGCTCACGTATAAGTATTATGCATAATATGGGGTATAATGAAGCTGATCACTTTATATACTTGCGGAGGGGTATGATTTAATCTTTATGGTTATCTGATACACCTGGGTACTTCAAAGTAAAACCTTTGATAGTTACTCGAGAAGTTCAAGATCCTATGTGGTCGCTCAGCTTAAAAATATCTGGATAATATTCCACTTTGTTATTGCGTAGAATTGATTCTTGTTATTCAATTGAGAAATTTCGAAAGCGTTTTACTCTTTCACTATCGAATTATTGTTTTGCCTAAAATGCGAGAAAGTCTTGTTATTGATTAACGATTTGTTCAGCTATTTCAAAGTTCTTTGAACGTTGGTGATATTCTATCGAATCGATAGTCTTATATTTTTGATTCTTATAATTTATTGTATAATTTAACTTGCGGAGCAAATTTGTTGCTCACTCTTGCTTAAATATAATATTTCAGCTAGAAACGAGGTAGCCGGAGGGGCAGAGAAGGACAAAGGTAAAGGTGTATTGCTGGAGTAGTTATAATGAACATATTTATTATGTTATTTTGTATAACCCTTTTTTGTATATCTAAGGGAATATTTATTATGTTAAGGTTAGAAAACCTGGGACAATGTATTAACAATATCATTTAATGAGATGTATATTTCTATTCATAAATAAATAGGTAGTTAGATGGTATTTATATGTTGGATCGTGAGCACCAAACTCGGGGGTCAGGTAACCCGGATTTGGGGGCGTCACACAAAATCTTTGAAATTGAATTAAAAATGATGTTTTAAAAGCTATTTATCTAACCCCTACGCTGACATAGGAATTGAAGCCTTTTGATAGTTCCAAATTTTATCTTTTATAGCCTTAAGGCTGCATGCAAATGGTGATTTTTCAGGGCTGCAAAGCATCCTCGACCACAGAAATATACTAGTGTCGGTCTCCTCATGGGTATGAAAACCATCGGAGGGATGCTGACACGACAATTGATATTTTTTTCATTATATTGAGACCTTAAATCCGGATAACTGTTTTAAGGTCTGTGTATGTACATTTTACAGAAAAACTGGCAGGGTACATCTGTAAACTGGAGTTTGTCCATCGTGGGAATCAGATCTCGATCGATTTGATCGTGAATCCCACAATTCCTAGGCTCACATATGAGTAGCCAATAAACTTGCATAGTTCAAATTTGCACAGAAATGGACATATATGCATCATCACGTCTCAATGGAACCAAGGGTTCATCAATAAATCTTGGCTGCGAATGCCCAAATCGTCTCGTTCCCACTAGATAGCGATCTAAGGGACGCGAGTTTGCTTTTAAATCTAAAACTATAAAAATAACTAGATTTAAAGAAATCTCAGCCCTTATAGATTCCAGGTTCTGTCGGGACCTATTTGAACCGTTGAAAGCTAGAATTGGCGAGATTTGGATAAATCTAGTCCGCCTGCAGATATGTCAGTGCAGATTTATATACAAATGAATATTAAATAAAACAGTTGGATAAATTGAGTAAAGCAATATATATAATTATATATATACAAAAGTTGTAAATGGGCGATGGGTTTTCACTCGCAAGCCCGAACTGAAATTAAAATATATATATATATATATAATATAAATAGCCACGAAATAATCCAGGCTGTGACAGAAAATATATAAATATATAGAAAAATAATAAAAATGGCAATGGGTTTTCACGCCGGTACCCGTACTGGAATTGAAATTGACAGAAAAGTAGTCAACCAATGACTGGGGAGAGCACCCCGTATGGTAAAGTGTGCAAAAGCAGTAAAATGGTCACGAAGTAATCCAGGCCGGACTGAAAATATATAAATATATATATATTGACAGAAATGTAGTCAACCAGGACTGATATGAGTACCAATGATGGTGAAATTCGCTTATATATGCGTAAATATATATAAAAGCGGTAAACTACCACGAATTTGACATTCAGGCTTGACAAAATTGAAATGTTAGTACATTTGCCGTTAAATATATACAAAAAGGGGCCAAACCCAGACTGGGAAGACAACCTAGTCAGGCGGAGTTGCCATAAATGTGTGTGCTAGTGCATTGAAGCTGCTGGAGCTGACCGATCGACAATCCGAGTTGTAAAAATGTAAAAAACTATGTTTATGTACAGAAATGTACCAAATTTTGACAAAAACGGCCACGGAACTAAGTTTTGGGCATATTTAGAAGATGAAACTTCATGTGTAAGTGGAAAACAGTGCAAAGTAATAGTATTGACTTTCTGATAATAAAAATACTTACAATGGACTGCAATACGGGCTTTTTGCCAAATCATAGGCTTTAAACGTCCAAATCTACCGGTGGTTTTTTGATATGTGCTAGTATATGGGTTTGTCTACGTGTTGGAGTAAAAATATTTGGTTTTGGAAGAGATGCAAAAGTAAAAAAAATCAGACAGGCAGAGCTTCGCTGCGTTTCTGAATTTTGAAAATGAAGGGGAGGTGCACGTTTATTTATAGGCCAGAGAGCCTTAGCTCTACCTGCGACTGCCGCAGGTAGAGGTGCGGCTCCTCAGGTGGGGCCCGCGGTGTTGGGTTTTATCATCTCGAAGTACGTGCACTTCGATCAACGCGCAGTTGAAGTCGAAACTTTCAAACTTTTGATCAGAGCGTTCGTTTGAGGCGTGTGATACCTTGTCAGAAAGCCCTCGCCGAGAGTGTCAAAATGACATGGGATAAAACATTTTTTGGGATGGGTTCATAACCAGGTCTTCGATTCCTCGCAGTTTTTTCGTTGAGCTGTCTTGCGCTGTTGGCACTCGGGATCGTTGTTATGGTTCATTCTGACTTCGATGGCATCAATTCAGCTTGAGTTTGACCGAATCGGTTAAGAGTTGAATAAAATGACATTTTGCCCCTTCCGGGGTTGTTTGTGGTGTCGGTACGGCCTTTGATGGATCTGGCTTCCCAGGGTTGTCTCTGGGGCTGAACTGTACTTCCCGGGCTGAGACCGGGGATGACTTGACATGTCTTGGGTGTAACGATTGAGAATTTTATATGTTAATTGTAAATATTTATTGAATTAAATAAATATTTTATGGAATTTATTTGTTGAGTTAATAAATAAATTGTGTAGTTGTTGTGGATAATTTAATTAAGTGCTACATGTTTAATTAAATTGATATGTTAGCAATGGTGTAGCATAATTTTAATTTAATTAAGAATAATTCAAATTAGATTTAATATTATGTGCTAAGTGTTAATAATTTGTTACATGAATTATGTTTAATAAAGGAATTACAATTGTGTGACAATTTGGTATTAGGTGAATGTTAGTGTTGTAATTTAATTAAATAAGTTTAGTATTTAATCTATGGATTTAAAGAGTTATTAAAAGAATGGAAAAGGGATTTTAAAGTGTTTTACCAAACAAGGCCCTTGTACTTGTTTAATCTTATTTCTTCCAAACAATGCCTTAAGCTCAAGAAGTTAGTTTTTAAAAATAATGTAGTTTTGCCAAACATGGCCTTAGGCTTTTCAAATTTTGTAACCTATGTTATTAATAAGAATTAATATGGTTATAAGTATTATATTTATTATTTATAAGTTACATATATATTATATATGTATATTGTATATTGTATAATATATGTTAAGTTAAAAGTTACGTTAGTTTTACAAAACAAAGAAAGAAAAGAAGAAGAGGGTTAGAGAGAATTGTCAGAGAAGAAGAAGAGAGAAGAGGAAGAAAAGCTTGAGAAGGCAAGAGAGGATCATCATCTTCATCATCTCTCTCTTAACCCAAAACTAGTAAGGTTATAATATTAACCCTAGAACTAATTCATACGTGTTGTGTTTTCTTCTTTGTCAAATTAGGTTTTTTACAATCATGAAATTATATGTGTATATGGTGTTCATATGTAATTGTATGCCATGAAAGGGTTTTCAAAATACAATTGTTGTAAAAATAAGTTTTCAAAGCATATTCTTCTATGTTTTCATGGTTTTAGAATTCTATGTGCAAGTCTCTTTGTGAAAGTTGTTATTTTGATATGTGAATGGGATATGTATATATATATATATATATATATATATATATGTTTGCATGAGAGTTTCATAGTTGTTTAAGAATTTCAATTCACAAGTATATGATGAACACTATGAAATTCATGTTCATAGTGTTAGATTATGAATTTATGTTAAAAATTTCTTTAAGTCCTTGATGTAAGCATGAATTATGTGTAATATATGATATAACATGATTATATAGGAGTTATATGGTTGTTCTAGCAATTCAATCCATGAATTTTTGATAAATAATAGGAAGTGTGCTCATAGTGATTTTCGGTGAAGTTATTTCTGAAAAAACGGCTTTTTAAACTATCAAATTGATGTTTGATTTTGAGTTATTGTTAAAATTGATCATGTATTATGTTAGTATGTTAAGAATATGAGTTATCACAATTGGAATCACTTGAATTGATTAAAAAAACGAGTTCGTAGTAGCAATTTCCGTCAAGAACGCTTAAAATTATGTTTTTCTTTGAAAATCATGAAATCTTGTTTGTGATTATGTGGTTATATGAATTTTTATGTTATGAGCATGTTAATAAGCTTAAAATATTATTTTTATCAAGTTTTATGTTTATCATGTTGGGAAAAATCGAATTCGGTGTGAAGGAATGAGCCAAATTGGCTTATTTCTCCACCAGTTCGCGAACCATGTAGTGCAGCAGGGGGAGTACCCGCCCCAGCGGGGGTTTTTCCCTATGGGGACCCGCCCCAGCGGGTGATGCTGCTGCCTGGAAATTCTGGATTTTGGTTTTTGAGTTTTTATGCCCCGTTTGTTAAGCTAATTTGTTTCTAAGACTTGGAAAGTGAAATGTGTAATAAGATAACATATTTTTGATGTGTTTAAGTTAGATTGAAGTATATTATGAATGTGTTATATGTGTGTGTATGGGTGTCGCTTTCACGAGACACACAACACGATTCATTGAGGTATAGGCTTATGAATGCATGCCGTGAGTATAGACTCACATACTTGACTAATTAGCAACCAATGTGGTAAAATATATTATGAGTTGGACTTGAATATGAAGTTCCATGGTTTAAATGTTGTAGTTGGATACTAATAGATGGTTTGAATGTAATATAAATGTGTAGGGTGTTTGTGAAGTGGTTGTAATTATTAAAGTGTAGCTTGCGCTTAAGGCAAGTTCTCTTACCCTTATTCTCTTATGTTAAGCAAGTTTCTAAACTTGTTATTTATATTGTGCAAGTTCTTTAAGCTACTCTTGAATGCTATACAAGCCTATTCATTGTATCTTTTCATTGTGCAAGTTTCCTAACCCTTGCTCAAGAAATCATGAAAGTTCATTTACATTACTTAACTTGTTATATGTGGTACAAGTTATACCATACTCCAATATTCATAAAGCGTAAGTATTAAAGTGTTATTTTAGAAATATGATCTTGACTTAGTTGTTTAAGTAAGATCTACTTAGTCTATCGAATGCTTTGAGTTGTTTCTAAAAGCATGCCTATCTATTATGAAGTTTATTGTCATATTTTGCAATTGGTTCATGATTCTTATATTATTGAACTTTACAGTACTGTAAGTCGATTCAACTACTCCTAGTTAATGATAGTTGAACTCTAAAGTTCCCTTATCTATCCAAACCAAACTTTCTTTGGTGCGGACTTGTATTCAATTTCTGAGAATGAACAACCCTGTTAATTAGGGGATATTTTATGCGAAAGCGTTAAGATGGTTGTGCACAATTCATGGTACAAAGGGTTGATCCCCCTGAGTACGAGTTAATGGTCCATAGTCTTATTGACTGTTAAAGGTTTAAATAGAAATATTTATAACCTAGGACAATGGTTCAAGGTCTTATGACCCTCAGAAGTTTCTATAATTCAATTCTTTAGATGGATGAAGTAAAGTTATTTAAACTCTTTTGAAATGATTCACTTATGTCATATCATTGTTGTATTATCAAGTGAGCTTTTGTTTGCTCACTCTTGCATGTTTTACCACCACTTGCAGTTGAGACCAAGAATGTTGACATACCATCAACAAGTAAAGGAAAAGGAAAGATGAATAAATGAAGGCTTGTTATGTCAAGTTGCTTTTGTAACAAGACTTAGTTGGTTATGTTTTATGTTTCCGCATTTACGTTATTTGATTGATGTTAACGTTTAGATAACCCTGGGATTTTATTGGACAAGTTGTCATTCTTTCTAAAGGAAGATTTCTATTAAGGTTTTATGAAGGTTGTAATTAGTTGGCAATTCTTTCTTATTGGGTAGATGTATGTTTTAATTAGAAAGTGAACACCAAATCATGTGGAAACGAAGTACCCGGATTTGGGGGTGTCACATTGGGTAGATGTTCAGGTTGACCTGTACCTCTCAGGTTGAGACCGGGGCTGACTTGACGACCCGATGTGAAGATTAGGGTTGATTGGTATCTCTCGGGTTGCTAACGGGACTAATTTGAAGGCCCGATATTGAGATCGGGGTTTGAACTGATGGCTTGATTGGAGATCAGGATTGATCTGATGGCCCGATATTGAGATCAGGATAGATCTGATGGCCCGATATTGAGATTAGGGTTGATCTGACGATCTGATTGTCGATCAGAACTAGATGGACGGTCCGATTGGAGATCGGAGCTGGATAGACGGTCCGATTTACTATCGGAGCTGGATAGATGGTCTGATTAACTATCGGAACTGGATAGAAGGTTCGATTGGAGATCGGAGCTGGATAAACGGTCTGATTAACTATCAGAGCTGGATTGACCGTCCGATTGACTATCGGAGCTGGATGGACGGTCCAATTGCCTATCGGAGATGGATTGACAGTTCGATTGACTATCGAAGCTGGATTAAGTATCGACATTGGTGATCAGATTTGGCTGAATTATCGATATTGGGGATCAAATTTAGGTTACAGATATTGGGGATTTGATTTAGGTTTAAAGACTGGCATTGGCGGCCGATTTTGAGTTCAAGGACCGGTATTGGCGGCCGAATTTGAATTAAAGGACCGACATTGGTGGCCGAATTTGAATTGAAGGACGGTTTTGCCCTCCTACAGTGTTAGTATTGGGGTAGGGAAAATTTCGAATGTCTACACATATCTTATATTTAATTGGGACATTGTATGGTGGAAGGATTGAATTGTACGATAAATATTGACTCAAGAGTTCTTTTATGATTAATGTTGAAATCTATATTATCTGAAAAGTCGTTAATCCCATGAGAGGCTTATCCCTATTGTAGAATAAATATTATTTATTTAAATAAATTATTAGTTTTATTTATTTATGTAAATAAGAATAGAATTGTTCTAATTGATTTATTCACAACCGGTTTAATATGGAGAATCTAAAGGGTCACACCATAAAAGAAAGAATAATTATTTAAGAATGTAATGGCATAATTGTAATAATATGTTAAGTGTAATTAATTTAATCTATGGTGATAGAATAAATTAAATAGCTTAATGTTTATTATTTAATATTTTGAAAATATTAAATATAAAGTAATAAGATGAGTCTTATTAATATTATTACAATTATTATTATTTTAATTTCTAAAGGGTTTTAGGAATTAATTTAATATTTGTACTCTTATTTATTCCTAATAAGATTAGGAGACAAATTAATTAAAAGAGTTTAATTAATTAATCCCAATGTGTTGGGAAGCCAAATTAATTAAAGGAGTTTAATTAATTAAATGAAACCCTATTTCTAATTGGATTAGAAGGGTTGACCAATATCTATATAAGAGGAGTCTTATGTTAGATATCAGATGATGCAATTCCAATTGTTGGAGAGTACTCCTTTTCTATCGAGAATAGAAAAACTAGGGTTTAGCCAACCATCCTCCTTCTTGAACAATTCCTCTTCCTTGGTGGATCACCTCTAGAGGCCAAACTCTTGGGTGGCTAATGTTGATTAAAGGAAGGAATCAATCCCGGAGATTCAAGGAGATCGCAAAGAACAAAGAGTTAAACTCATACCTGTGGAAGCTTAGTTCTACAAGAGTATGAATCTAATCTCCTTCTATTTCGTTTTTAATAATAATTGTGCATAAAGGATGATCTAGGTAATTGGTTTGTAGAAAAATTTTAAACTCTGATTTTACCATGCTTCTGCTATTTTTGAAATTTGATTGCGTCCATGATTTCATACAAACCTACCAAAATCGACTTATCAAATACCCAAAACTTGAACCGTTGCTTGTCCTGGAGCAACACATATAATGCAATGCAATAAACTAAACAAAATGCAATATACTCTAAATGCTAACGAATCCAAATACTAGGCAGATATGAAGTTCACAAGAATTGCCTCAGAGAAACTACAAAATCTTCAAACAGAGAATCCAACCAGGAATAAGGCCATAATGCATATTATTCTGCAAATCAAAATATGTCATCACTGATGTAGTGTGTGTGTGTGTGTGCTTAGCAACCATTAAACTTGCTACAGAACAAATACTTCACATAATATGCTTCTTAGAGGGAAAAAAATAGTTTCAACTCAAGAAAGGCAGTAAACAAATTAAGCTCCAACCAAAACTACACATTAACTAAGCTAAGAGTCAACAAGGGGTTTATTATGCTTTAATTTACTCACGAGGGCGATATTCACACTTTCCCGTGTTTACACCTGACTGTGCAATGTCTAGTTCTCTTAGGCTTTTCAGTGATACCCATGTAGCGAGCTTTCGACCAATGACTTCCAAGCCAGATGGTTTTAGGGCGCTGGGTGTAGAGACATCCCCTAGGGCGTACTTACTCAAGTATCAAAGGCCACATAACTAAACTATCCAAAATATTTATTCAACATATTTTTTCTTTTTGTTTTCTTTTTAATTTTTTTTATATATAAAACAAGCATACCCACTGAATTCCCCCATACTTAAGCTTTTGCCAATCCTCGTCATTACTAACTATTTACTAAGCTTCCATCACTAAAACACAAGTTTCCCATAAGAAGACAATTATTTGACTATTTAAACTGAGCAAATCGTAATGGTTACTTTATAGTGATATTCGGATACATCAGTTTTAAAAAAATTAGAATTCACATCATGATATAACATTACAACCATACCTTAGTTATCAACATTGTTCAAAAATTATGCAATTCCAATGTCCTCTTAAGCCAAATGAATTTCACACAAGCTGAAAACTTGGATTCATGCAATATGACCTAACTAAATGAAACAATTAAAAACAAATATTAACAAATATTTTTTTTTGAAAACTAAACTATATTCAATAAACATGGTTATACTAACATGGATCCTAAAAGAAGAACAATCCCCCCAAACTTAAAACGAACAATGCCCTCATTGTAATAAAAAGTGAAAGACTACTCCCCTAAGTGGCATCGTCATCTCCGTTCGCCTCCTCATGATCTGATGGTGTATCAGGCGGTGGATAAGTCTGGATGGATCCAAAAGTTGGGAACTGAGCTTGGACTTCTCTAATGCCTTGGGAATTCGGCCTACAATTCCCCCAAACTTATTTGGCACTCCAATTTAGTCTTTCAGCCCTTTTTAAAAACACTTGCAGTGCGCTTTATTTTTTACTTCTATTCTGACCATTCATCCTCATAGCAATTGAATTGAACCTGAGAGGATCACAAAACACCTTTTAATACTACTATAATCTACCAAAAATTCTACTTAATATCAAAACTACGAAGAAATAAATATAGAGGGAGAAATGAGTGGATATGTAAGTACGAATTAAACAATGAGGGAGAAAGATTGGATTGGATGGGGTGCCTCCCATCGAGCTCTTGTTTTATAGTCCTTCAGCCGAACTTATTCTTGTCAATGCTATCCAATTCCTCTTCAATAATTTAGGAACCCTCCATCCATCAGGAGCAATGTAGTTTTTGGTAGGTTCCCCGCAGTGATAACTATTGAATTAAAGTCACCTAACTTGCTTTTTGTAGATAAGGTCCCCATTTTGAATGTCACATAGCTAGGTGCTTCCTCCATTGTGTCTGTGATTAGCTTAGGGCATTGAGTATTGTCAAACACAATGGGCTCTTCTTCTACCTTTTCTTCCTCGGCCCACCATGGATTCAAAGTTGTACTAGCTCTCAGTTATAAAGAGCCTTGCCGACGACGTGACCACCAAGGGGGCATGGTTTTGTAAAAATTACTGGATCCTTGATTTGTGGTGGAGAAGGCAGCTATGGCACTAACAGAATAGCGTCATCTTCATTAGAACTTAAAGATAGATCTTTGATGGCCTCATTTTCCTTATCCCCACTTGTCTTCTATTTTTTAAACTCTTGTGGCTTATCCAGTTGCAGATTTAACTCGAGCTCTCCATCAGTCTCAGAGTCCTTGTTATAGCACGAATTGTTTTGAGGACAGTTGTTTAAGGCTTTGAACATTTGATCTATCTGATTCTAAAGATTTCGAATTGACATCTCTTGCTCAATCATCCTCTCCTCAGTTGACGCTATGAACTTGAACCACAAATCCTCCAATCTTGAATTTTTTGTTTTAGTTTCGGAATCCATGTATTGAGGACCATTGGTTGAAGTATTGATGAGTTGTTCCATCTGGTTCTGAAAATTTTAGCTCGGTATTTCCTGACTCATCATCATCTCCTCTTTGTTTGCTAGGAGCTTAGACATGAATTCCTTCAATTTTGACTTTTCTTCTGGTAGCAATGGAGGCGGGCAAGAAAATTTTGGCGGATATATTGGACTTGGAGCGCAGTATTGGTCTTGATAATTATAGCTCCATGAAGAATTTGGGTGATACCCCCAATCTTGATGATAATTGGGATAAACATAGTTGTTGAGGTAATCACCCCCATACTATACTGGTCCAAAACTGACGGTGCACTGATGACTCGGATGGTTGTCAGCACAATAATCACAAGTAATTGCTATCTTTCAAATACGTTGGGCTGCAACAACGTCCAACTTCCTCGAAAGTGTCTCAAGCTGTGCTAATAATGCAAAAATTGTGTTGAGTCCATCAATCCCTGTTTCCCTTGGTTGATTCATTCTCGTATATGGCCATTGATAAGCAAACTCATCCATGGTACCTGAAAAGATAGAAATATAGGAAGAGAATTAAAAATAAAATAAAATAAAATATTTAAATTTATACTAATTTGATTAAAGCTAATGTTGGCAAAAATATTAAACTAATTCCCCGGCAACGGTGCCAAAAACTTGTTGGCTTGTTTGGGTGTTAATCAAAAAAACACACACACGCAAGTGCACGTGATCCATAAATAATATAGAGTAAGTAAAGTATCGATCCCACGGAGAATCATTTAATAAGAATTACCAAACACTAACCCGTAATCAACTTAATCTTATTTAAACGTTAGATTTAGTAATTTGAATAATAATATGCAATTAAACTAATACTAACTATCCCTAGAATGAAACTAGATAATGAAGACATGAGAGTACAATTTCACCTATTGTTTCATTTAAATCAATACAATTCCCGTTAAGCCAAATTAATTATTATGGGTTGTTAATCAAGAACATGAAGGTAAAATATGGCCATCTCTCGATGTACCATACCCAAATCAAATCAAATCCACAAATGATAGAATCAAGTTGAACACCTTAATTAACTAACTCACTATATCTCTATGTGAATTACAATTAAAGAGGGTTTAAGCGCAAGTTCTTATTAGATTACATGCGGTGCTTTGGTATATCTCTATCCTAGGCACGAATCATGAATTTCAACGTCATGTAGAACACACAAGCACATGCTATTATGATCAGATCTAAACCCATAATCCGTTGCTCAATTTCATATAGGTTATCACGGTAATTGTTAGCTAGGAAATTAAGCATTTCAACACAAATCATAATAGACAATCCAATAACAATTAATAAGATTAACAAGGAAGCATATCAAAATAAACTACACAACAAGATCCATTATAATCTCAAAATGGAGTTTAATTCATAATTGAAGTGAAATCTATAATCCACAATTGAATAAACATTACAAGATACAAAGATATATAAGAAGAGAATTTAGGGTTTGAGGTGAGCAAATCTAAATTCCCTTGCTTCCAATCTGAATCTCCAATGCTTTTCAAGAGCTTCAATCTCCAAAGATCTAATCTAATCTCGGTTTTATCTAATCTAATGAAAGAGTATAATATCTAATGATGATATATACAAGATGATGATCCCAAAGGATGGAATAACACTATTACATATTGATATGACTTTATTTATAAGTCCTAGTATGACTCCTTGTGCAAGTTACGCTCTAATTGCACTATTTACTAAAACAGACAACTTTGGTCAACTTCCGAAGTGGCGCGACCGCGCTGAAATTAGCCTAGAGTTGGGCGCGGCCGCGCTCAGGTAGAAGATAGCATTTTCTTGGACCAGGGAAGAGCGCTGGCGCTCTCAAAATGAACAAAAAATGGGCGCAATCGCACCCTAAATTTTATGCTGCAGTGTCCTCTGGTTAAAAAACCATAACTTTTGATCCGGGAGGATTTATGGGGTGTGCCACATGTCAAATCAAAGATATCAACGAGATCTACAACTTTTATTTTTTGAGAATTGAGAAGTAATAGACAGATGAAGGTCGAAATTAGGATAGAAGTGACTGCTATGCAATGGCAACCCAAAACATTGAAGTTCAACGTCCGTTGGTACAAAGGTCATAACTCTCATATCCGAACTCCGATTGAGATGTTTCAAGATATTCTGGAAAGCTAAGAAGAAGCTTTACAATAAAACCTAATCATACATGTATAAATCATTATACTCAATCATACCCTTTTATATACCCTTAGTGTCTTAAGGGATATGTCAAAGTATAACTCATCATACACAAGATACTATGATGATCTCAAGTCTAAGGATTATTTGTACTACTATCACTTAAAGAATTCTTATTGATAGGCAAGTAAAACTCCATTAAGTAATCCTTAGCGAACCACGTTCAGTGAACTTATTCTGTAATAAGCACCTACATAATTGCTTTAGTGTCTCCACATAAATGATTATGAGATCGATCATCCTCATCTAATGAGCAAGTCAACGTATGTACCAATCTATCCGGATTCACTAATCCAACGAGTGGGAATTATTTTAATTTTAAGCTATCTAAGAATTTAGATCTCATTAGCATGATCATCATCATGATTCTAAAAGCATTGCTTAAAACTATGGGTTTATCACATATTATAAAAATAACACCATGTAGATAACTAAATGCCTTTAATTAAATAATACTTTTATTAATAAATGAATAAAATTGTTACACAGTAAATGCTTTATCATCAAACATGATTGGCTTGTATGCATATTACTTTCAATCTCCCACTTGCACTAAAGCAAATCGTCATGGTATCTCATACCCATCTTCTCTAAGTGACGATCAAATTGTTGTTGTGCTAAAGCTTTACTAAATGTATATGCAATGTTATCTTGAGAGTCCACATGGTCTAGGATGACATCTCCTCTTTCAATGATTTCTCTAATCAAATGAAATCGCCGCAACACGTATTTGGATTTCTGATGAGACTTGGGTTCCTTAGCTTGTGCAACAGCTCCGGTGTTGTCACAGAATAAAGGTACTGCTCCTCTAATGCAAGGAACCACACCAAGTTTAGTTATGAACTTCTTCATCCAAACAGCTTCACTTGCAGCTATGTACTCTGCATCTGTCACTGAATCAGCAACTGTTTGCTGCTTGGAACTCTTCCAACTCACTGCGCCACCGTTTAAGGTAAAGACATAACCAAAAATGGATTTACTGTCATCTTGATCCATTTGAAAACTTGAGTCTGTGTAGCCCTCTAGTTTCAATTCAAACACACCATAGACAAGAAATACATCCTTAGTTCTTCTTAAGTACTTTAGGATATTTTTCACTGCCTTTATGACACCCCCAAATCCAGGTACTTCGTTTTCACATGATTTGGTGTTCACTTTCTAACTATAACAAACATCTACCCAATGAATAATGCAAAGTAAACTACAACTTAAATTAAAATAAATAAATCTCCCTTACCACAAGGGTTACAATCTTTTTAAAATAATCCCGGGTTACTCTAACCCTGACATGAATATAATAAAGTGCGAAAATAAAAAATATAATATTCAAGTCTTATTAAAACCATTCTCAATTAAATAAAACAAGTCTTCACTTGCTTTACTTTCCCTTGTCCTTACTCCTAGACGTAGCATCAGCGTTATCAACCTTAACTGAAATTGTTATTTAATGCAAGAGTGAGCAAACCACAGCTCACTGGAGTTTCACAATAATATATACATGAAAGGATATCTTTTAAAGAATCTGAATAATATGATTCTTTTCAAGAATTGAATAATAATTCTTTCGTCACAATTACAATTCAAAAATAGAATTTATCTGAGTGTCATAAGACCTTTGAACTCTTGTCATATGTTATAAATATTTCTATTTAAACCTTTAACAATCAATAAGACTATGGACCTTAACTCGTACTTAGGGGGATCAACTCTTCGTACCATGTATTGTGCACAAACATCTTAACGCTATGCGTAGTAACCTCTCCTAGTAAATAGGGTTGTTCAACTCAGTAATTTGAATTCAAGTCCGCACCAAAGAAAGTTTGGTTTGGATAAGCTTACAAGGGTAATTTAGAATTCACATTCATCAACTAAGGATTAGTTGAATCGACTTTTAATAATTCATAAATAATAGAATTATGAACTAACATGTGCTTTAGAATCAACTTCAAGCATTTAAAATAATAACTGGATGCTACTTGAACAATAAGTTAAAATCATTTCAATTAAATAAATAATTGTCCAATACAAAAATGAAAAGGACATTCTCAACAATGAATATATGAACTCAAGAAATTGTATAGAATTAACAAGTTTAGGGTTAAAAAACTTACATAAAACTAATACAAGATTAGGGTTTAGAAAACTTGCCTTACGCGCAAGCTACTTAACTCAACCACGTACTTAAACACTTCCTATACACATCCAATCATAATAACCTAAATTAGTTAACACATAACTAATTCACATAAGTGGTTAACCCTCATGGTTAACTCACTCTAATTAAATAAATAATAATAATCAACTATCACATATTTAATTACATCGCATACATACTCACATAATTAAATCAATTATGTATTTAGCTAAATTATAATTAAATAATTATAATTCAAAAACTTAATCAAATTATAATTACTTATATTATAATTACCTCTTGAATTATCATAAATTCATAATTAATAGTTAATTAAACTATATCATGCATTATAATTACATAAATTATAATTAATCATGCAATTATCAAATATAATCTATAATTAAGCATGCATTTATTAAATTATAATTACATAAATTATAATTTAAATTAACATCTAATTGATTAAAATAAATTATCTTTTATACATAATAATTTAACAAAAATTATAATTTAAACCTTTACTCTTAATTATAATTATTGAAATTATAATTAAGTAATTCATATTAACGAAATTTCAATTAAACAATTAAAACTTATAATTTAATTATTACATTAAGGTTTTCAAAACTTCTTTTTCTCAAATTATGAAATTCTCAATTTCATGCTAATGATATGGTAATGCCACTTACTATATGGTTATTATTCTAGCAATAACTAAACTATGGCTAAAAATAAACTGCACAACAATTAAACTTTACTGCCTCAGTATTGGGCACGGCGCAGGCAGTGGCCTTGGCACCGGCGTAGCTGCGCAGGGGTCGAATCTGGGAAGGGCAAACGGCGTAGCTGCGCTGCTCTTGGCCTTTCTGCCGGCGCAGCTGCGCAGTAACTCGACCAGACGCAGACAGCCACAGCTCTCTACTTTACCGACAACCAATACAAGCCAACAAATGGAAAATTACAGTATCGTAGCCACTGTAACTCCATACACATGCAATAATATATAACATAACGTGTTTCTAAACACAAAAACCATCTAAACAACAATAATCAAAAGTTTTAAAAATTCAATTTGGCCATTTTCATGAAAACTCATATTTTTCCAAAACAATCCACTATAAGAAATTTTCTCCATCAGTTCTACTTTATATACATACATTATATACGTAATTGAATATAATCATCAAACAATTTCCCAATAGGCATGCTAGCATATTCCAATTCATCAATTTCTCAATCCAAAATTGGCACAAAACTAAAACTCATATGAACTCATATCAACATAAATTTTCTGTTAAAATATCTTTCTACACTAATTTGATTTCTGAAAATCATTATGGCATACAATCACTATTAGTATAACATGAACACAATACACATTCAATTCATGATTATACCACTTTCATGAAAATTTACTTTTACAGAGAATGAAAATATGAAGAACATAAAATTCAACTTCAAAACAATAAGTTCTAGAAATTATACCTTTTTGATTTAGTAGAGAAAAGTGAAGATGGTGATGATTGTATGCTTGATTAACAATTTTCTCCTCCTTCTTCTTACGTCTTCTTCTCTCTTTTCTTTTCTCTGCTCTCTTTTTCTCTCTATGTTCTTTAGCTTAGACTTACTTAGCGTAAACTAAACTAACGTATAATATAATACGTAGTAATAGATATAGGATTAATTATATATAATATAACTGACAAAGCATTATAACTATATTAAGTCTAATATCAGTTACAAAATTTTGAATTTGAAACTTAAGGTCATGTTTGGCAAACCCTTTACTTTTAAAAAAATAGATTATTAGTTAAGGCCTTGTTTGGAAAATAGATTTAAAAACAAATGCAAAGCCTTGTTTGGTTAAAATCATTTAAAATCATTTTTCTTTTATTTTAACAAATCATTAAACACCTATTTTAAATGTCACATTTTAATTAATTAAGTTTTAGTCATCTAATTTAATCAATTAAAATCTAACATTAATAAATCACATAAAATTGCCACATAATTATAATTACTCGCTAATTATAATTCATGTAACACTTCATCATATATCCCATCTAATTTAATTATCTCAATTAAATTAGAAATATAATATAAAATTAATAAACATTAATTAAATTAAATATTACATATCCTTTTAATTAATATTTACACTTAATTAAATCACTTCCATAAATCACATAATTTTTTTATTTAACTCAATAAATAAATCACATAAAATATTTATTCAACTCAATAAATATTTAAAATTAAATATAAAAATCTCAATCGTTACAATCTTCCCTCCTTAAAAGGATTCTGGTCCCAGAATCACACAAAAAAAAATTCTCATCTATTACATTCTTCCCTCAAAAGGATTCTGTCCCCAGAATCAGTATATAAGGGGTTACACACAACTAAGCAAATAAATGCGGATAAGATTTCATCATAACATCTTCGAGTTCCCACGTAGCTTCTTCAGCACTGTGGTTCCTCCAGATTACCTTAACAGAAGGTATCACTTTATTCCTAAGTACTTGTTACTTTCTATCAACTATTTGAACAGACATTTCTTCATATGTTAAGTCTTTATCAAACTGTAAAGGTTCATATTCTATTACATGTTTATAATTGTGCTTGTAAGGTCTTAACACAGAAATATGGAAGACATTATGTATATTCTCGAGCTACGGAGGTAATGCAATCTTGTAAGCTACCTCGCCAATTTTTTGCAACACCTCAAAAGGTCCAATGAATCGGGAACTCTGCTTCCCCTTCTTACCGAATCGAATCTTCCCCTTCTAGGGAGATACTTTCAGGAACACGAAACTTCCTGATAAGAATTCTCGGTTTTGTCGATAAAGATCGGCATACTTCTTCTGTCTGTCTTGACCAGCAACTAATCTCGTTCTGATCAGCTTCATAATTTCGGCGGTTTGTTGTACCAATTCTTGTCCCAATAATTGACGTTCACCGACTTCATCCCAGCACAAAGGAGTTCTGCATTTTCTGCCGTATAATTCTTCGTAAGGCGGCATGCCTATACTCGCATGGTGACCATTGTTGTTGGCGAAATCCACCAACGGTAGATGATCCTCCCAGCTTCCTTTGAAGTCCATCACACAAGCTCTCAGCATATCCTCAAGCGTTTGAATCGTTTTTTCGCTCTGGCCATCGGTCTGAGGATGATACGCTGTACTCATTCGTAATTGCGTTCCCATACATTCTTGCAATCGCTTCCAGAAATTAGACGTGAAACGCGGATCTCTGTCGAACACAATCGACATCATAACACCGTGTCTAGAAATAATTTCCTTCACGTATAGCTTTGCTAGCTTATCCAGGTTGTACTTAACCCTGATCGAAAGAAAGTGGGCTGACTTTGTCAGTCGATCCACTATAACCCATATCGCATCAAATCCTTTTTGAGTCACTGGAAGACCCACCACGAAGTCCATCGTGATGTGCTCCCACTTCCACTCTGGAATTTCTAATGGTTGCAGCAGTCCACTTGGTCTCTGGTGTTCTGCTTTGACTTTCTGGCACGTTAAGCACTTCGTAACACATTCAGCAACGTCCCTCGTCATATTCGGCCACCAGAAATGATGCCTGAGATCCTGGTACATCTTCGTACTCCCAGGGTGAATAGAATATCTAGAACTATGAGCTTCGCTCAGAATCTCCTCTTTGACCTCTAGTACTGGAGGTACCCATATTCTACCTTCAAATCTTAACAAACCTTCATTATCGATTTTGAACTTGAACTCTTCGCCATCGGTTATCCTCCCCCGAATCTTTTCACATTCTTCATCATGGAGTTGTGCTTATTTCACCTTATCTACTAGAGTAGAACTAGTGGTTACTTGAAACAACATCTCATCTGATTCCTTCGAAAACTTCACTTCCAACTTCAATCTAGCCATCTGTTCTATCAACCGATCTTGATCAGTTAACACGTTCAGCTTCTCCCGACCTTTTCTGCTCAAAGCGTCGGCAACAACGTTAGTTTTACCCGGATGGTAAAGTATCTCGCAATCGTAGTCTTTAATCAGTTCCAACCATCTTCTTTGGCGCATGTTCAAATCCTTCTGGGTAAATATATACTTTAGACTCTTGTGATTTGTGTATATTTCACACTTCTCTCCATATAAGTAGTGCCTCCAAATCTTTAGGGCAAACACTACTACCGCCAATTCTAGATCATGGGTCGGATACCCCTTCTCGTAATCCTTCAGCTGACGTGACACATAGGCAATGACTTTGCCACTCTGCATCAACACACAGCCTAATCCTTTATGTGAGGCAACGCTATATACTACGAAATTCCCCGAACTATCCGGTAAAGACAATACAGGCGTAGTACTCAGCCTCTTCTTCAGCTCTTGAAAACTTTCCTCAGATTTCTCCGTCCAAATAAACTTAACTGTTTTACGAGTCAAATTCGTCAACGGAGTTGCGATTCTAGAAAAGTCTTGGATAAATCTACGGTAATAACCTGCCAATCCTAAGAAATTTCTCACTTCAGACGGTATCTTCGGATGATCCCAACTTATTACGGTCTCAATCTTCGACAGATCCACCGAAATACCATCATTGTAAATCACGTGGCCAAGAAATTGCACACGTTCCAACCAAAATTTGCATTTCGAGAATTTAGCGTAAATCTTGTCTCGTCTCAGTGCTTCTAAGGTTAGTCGTAAGTGTTCATCATGCTCCTCCTCGGTCTTGGAATAAACCAGGATGTCATCTATGAACACTACCACGAACGTGTCCAGAAATGGCTTGAACACCCTGTCCATTAAATCCATAAATGCAGCTGGGGCATTCATGAGACCAAATGACATCACCAAGAACTCGTAATGACCATATTGAGTCCTAAAAGACGTTTTAGGTATATCTTCCTTCCTCACCTTCAATTGATGATATCCGCTTCTCAAATTAATTTTTGAGAAGTATTTCGCACCCTTTAGTTGATCAAACAAGTCATCGATCCTAGGTAAAGGATACCTATTCTTGATCGTAACTTTATTCAACTCCCTATAGTCAATGCAAAGACGCATCGATCCATCCTTCTTCTTCACGAATAAAACAGGCGCTCCCCATGACGAAACTCTTGGTTGAATATACTTCTTGTCCAGTAATTCTTACAGTTGAACCATCAGTTCCTTCATCTCGACTGGAGCCATTCTATACGAAGCCTTCGAAATAGGAGCAGTTCCCGGCGCTAGATCGATCACGAACTCTGTCTCCCTATCTGGCGGAAGTCCTGGCAAATCGCTCGGAAAAACGTCTACAAACTTCTTAACTACCGATATTTTCTCCACCTTCGGACTTTCCTTATGCGTATCTACTATGTAGGCTAGATATCCTACACAGCCTTGCGTCAGAAGTTTCTTGGCTTGCATAACCGTCAGATAACTCGCTTGTCTAGGCAATTTGCTACCATAGAACATCAACTTCGACGGAGTCATAAGGTTCACCAACTTCTTCTGACAGTCGATTACTGCCCCATGGTTGAACAACCAATCCATACCTAGTATGACGTCGAATTCCCCAAGTTTAATCGAAATCGTATGTACTCTAAGTTCCTGACCCTTAATGTCCAATCTACAGTTCTTATAAACGCTCCTAATAGGAATAACCTTGCTATTTGCAATCTCTATGTTCAAAGGGTAAACTAACTGCTCTACAGGTAAGTCTAGGGTTTTAGCAAAATCATCAGATATGAATAAACAAGTAGCACCCGAATCAAATAATACATATGCATTTATACTATTGACCGAAATAATACCTGACACCACGTCCTTTGATTGCACAACATCCTGCACTGTCATATTGAATGTCCGTTCAGTGGGTCGAACAGCTTGCAATGGTGCAGCAATAGCAACGGTACTGCTGCTTCCATTCCCTCCGCTCCCTGTTGACCCTGCCGTCAGCTTCTTTGGGCAGTTGCGAGCCATGTGATCTTTGGATCCATATGTAAAGCAAGCTCCCTTCTTTGGGTTTGGGCAATTAGGCGCAATGTGGCCTTCCTAACCACAGTTGAAGCACACCCGCTTCCCTTTCATGCACACGTCAGTGTGATTCTTACCGCATGTAGCACATGCTTCAAACTTCCACTTCTGGTGGCTTCCTTGCTGACTCCCAGCAGAGGTATTATCCGACCACTTCCTCTTCTAGTTCACAGCGCTGCTACCCACAGTCTTGGTTTCTACCTCATTCTTCTTCTTCTTATCTTGGTTAAACTTCGTCACCGCTTCGCTTCCTCCCTCAGCAAGTATGGCTTTCTCCAGCACCGTTGTAAATGTGTTTAGTTGGAACATAGAAACCTTGCTGTAGAACCAGGGCTTCAGTCCCCGCTCAAACCTTCTCACTTTCTTAGCATCAGTGCTGACCTGGTAAGTAGCGAACCTGGCCAACTCGTTAAACCTAGCGGCATACTCGGACACCGTCATTCCTCCATGCTTAAGCTCTAGGAACTGGACCTCCATCTGGTCCTGTGCACTCACTGGAAAGTACATCTTGTAGAACATTTCCTTGAAACGTTTCCACGTGATGACTCCCTCTCCCTCTCGGGTCTTGTTAGCCTGCCACCAAAAGCTAGCATCTGACTTCAACATGAAAGCCGCGAATGCTATCTTCTGGTCTTCACCTACTCTGGCTACGTCGAATACCTTCTCCATTTCCATAACCCACGTCTGAGCTTCGATAGGTTTAGTCGATCCTTTGAACTCAGGCGGTCCTACTGCCTTGAATTCCTTAAACATTGTTCCCTGTACTTGCGGCTGATTCGCAAGAGCTCTTGTCAACAGGTTCACCAACTGCTGAACCGTGTTGGGGTTCGTCCCATCGTTATTGTTGTTCGTCAAACCCTTGGGGTTTTGACGTGTTATTCTTCTTCTAGAAGGCATTTTCTGTTAAGAAAATATTATTATTAGATCCTTTACTCAATTTTTAAATATTCAAGTTCATACTTAAACGTTTAAATGGCTCAATTCATATATAACACATAGCACGTTGATAAACTTCTTTTATTCATTAGTCGTAGTTTAAAAACATCAAATAGATAGCATTTCAGCTATTTCTATCATCCTTCCTGAACTGGAAAAGTTACAGGATTACATTTTTAACTCATCCCATTCTTATCTCAAATTATGGGATTTACATTATTTACTACAAAAAGCAACACATAAACAAAACTCTACTACTGCTACTACTGCTTCTGCTACTGCTGCTACTGCCTTGGCATATTAATACGTCGTACAGCCTCTCTGCGTTCCTCTT
Source organism: Panax stipuleanatus (assembly GCA_020205555.1). NCBI lineage: Eukaryota > Viridiplantae > Streptophyta > Magnoliopsida > Apiales > Araliaceae > Panax > Panax stipuleanatus. Next base: position 113,598,036 of record CM035121.1, on the reverse strand, counting down.
CTATTACCCGAAATGCCGTTCTTTGGTCCACCACATACCACGGTAAACCTTGGAACTGAGCTGGGTAGTAGAAAATACGATCCTGAGCTCTCTCTATCGTTGTATGAAAAGAATATTCCGTTTCCCTCAACTTGACCCTCTTAGCTTCAGCTTCACCTTCAGCTCGATCGGCTCGTTGATTAGCCCTCAAGCTTGACTCTTCAGCTCTGGCACGCTTCCTCTACTCCTCCTGGATGTCTTACTTCAGTTTTGCCAGTTCAAATCGAGCAGCATCTCTATCAACCTCCATATGTATCAGGTTCCATTGTGCATCTCCTAGGTCACTTGCCATTTCCTCGATCGTCTCGTCTCGTTGCTGGATAGTCTCCTCGAGATCTCCTACTCGTCCATGAAGCTCCACGTTGCTATCGTAGACTGCCTCGTACATCTCAGCACTAGTAGAGTGAGGTGGGAATTCCTCTTCGGGATCCTCTTCCTCCTCTTCCTCCTCTTCAGACTCGTCCTCGTCCTCATCCTCTGGAATAGGTGTCAGCTCACGCTCCCGACCAGCTATGGTGATCACTGGAGATGGCTCTCTCCTAACCAACTGCTCCCAGACAACATGTATATCACAGGGCTCCTCATCTCTAGGCACCTGAGGTACATCCTCTCTAGCCTAACTAGGTTCTCCAACGTTTGACATCCTGACAAAAGAATTTTTAAAGTTCATTATTATGTGATATCGAGTCGTCACTCTTCGAATACTAAAATGTAAACACATAGCACATATGGTAGTTTAATATCTTTTACCTATCACATTTATCTTTTCGATCTTACCTATAAGACTGCTACCTAAGGTTTTCCCCCACCTAAGGTTTCATAACCTACAGCTTTGATACCAACCTGTGACACCCCCAAATTCGGGTACATCGTTTCCACATGATTTGGTGTTCACTTTCTAACTATAACAAACATCTACCTAATGAATAATGCAAAGTAAACTACAACTTGAATTTAAATAAATTAATATCCCTTACCACAAGGGTTACAACCTTTTTAAAATAATCCCGAGTTACTCTAACCCTGACATGAATATAATAAAGTGCGAAAATAAAAAATATAACATTCAAGTCTTATTACAACCATTCTCAATTAAATAAAACAAGTCTTCACTTGCTTTGCTTTCCCTTGCCCTTACTCGTAGATGGAGCATCAGCGTTATCAACCTTAACTAAAATTGTTATTTAATGCAAGAGTGAGCAAACCACAGCTCACTGGAGTTTCACAATAATATATACATGAAAGGATATCTTTCAAAGAATCTGAATAATATGATTCTCTTCAAGAATTGAATAATAATTATTTCGTCGCAATTACAATTCAAAAATAGAATTTATCTGAGTGTCATAAGACCTTTGAACTCTTGTCCTAGGTTATAAATATTTCTATTTAAACCTTTAACAGTCAATAAGACTATGGACCTTAACTCGTACTTAAGGGGATCAACTCTTCGTACCATGTATTGTGCACAAACATCTTAACGCTATGTGTAGTAACCTCTCCTAGTAAATAGGGTTGTTCAACTCAGTAATTTGAATTCAAGTCCGCACCAAAGAAAGTTTGGTTTGGATAAGCTTACAAGGGTAATTTAGAATTCACATTCATCAACTAAGGATTAGTTGAATCGACTTTCAATAATTCATAAATAATAGAATTATGAACTAACATATGCTTTAAAATCAACTTAAAGCATTTAAAATAATAACTGGATGTTACTTGAACAATAAGTTAAGATCATTTCAATTAAATAAATAATTGTCCAATACAAAAATGAAAAGGACATTCTCAACAATGAATATATGAACTCAAGAAATTGTATAGAATTAACAAGTTCAGGGTTAGAAAACTTGCATAAAACTAATACAAGATCAGGGATTAGAAAACTTGCCTTACGCACAAGCTACTTAACTCAACCACGTACTTAAACACTTCCTATACACATCCAATCATAATAACCTAAATTAGTTAACACATAACTAATTCACATAAGTGGTTAACCCTCATGGTTAACTCACTCTAATTAAATAAATAATAATAATCAACTATCACATATTTAATTACATCGCATACATATTCACATAAATAAATCAATTATGTATTTAGCTAAATTATAATTAAACAATTATAATTCAAACACTTAATCAAATTATAATTACTTAAATTATAATTACCTCTTGAATTATCATAAATTCATAATTAATAGTTAATTAAACTATATCATGCATTATAATTACACAAATTATAATTAATCATGCAATTATCAAATATAATCTATAATTAAGCATGCATTTATTAAATTATAATTACATAAATTATAATTTAAATTAACATCTAATTGATTAAAATAAATTATCTTTTATACATTATAATTTAACAAAAATTATAATTTAAACCTTTACTCTTAATTATAATTATTGAAATTATAATTAAGTAATTCATATTAACGAAATTCCAATTAAACAATTAAAACTTATAATTTAAATATTACATTAAGGTTTTCAAAACTTCTTTTTCTCAAATTATGAAATTCTCAATTTCATGCTAATGATATGGTAATGCCACTTACTATATGGTTATTATTCTAGCAATAACTAAACTATGGCTAAAAATAAACTGCACAACACTTAAACTTTACTGCCTCAGTATTGGGCACGGCGCAGGAAGTAGCCTTGGCACCGGCGTAGCTGCGCAGGGGTCGAATCTGGGAAGGGCAAACGGCGCAGCTGCGCTGCTCTTGGCCTTTCTGCCGGCGCAGCTGCGTAGTAACTCGACCAGACGCAGACAGCCACAGCTCTCTACTTTACCGACAACCAATACAAGCCAACAAACGGAAAATTACAGTATCGTAGCCACTGTAACTCCATACACATGCAATAATATATAACATAACATGTTTCTAAACACAAAAACCATCTAAACAACAATAATCAAAAGTTTTAAAAATTTAATTTGGCCATTTTCATGAAAACTCATATTTTTCCAAAATAATCCACTATAAGAAAATTTCTCCATCAGTTCTACTTTATATACATACATTATATACGTAATTGAATATAATCATCAAACAATTTCCCAATAGGCATGCTAGCATATTCCAATTCATCAATTTCTCAATCCAAAATTGACACAAAACTAAAACTCATATGAACTCATATCAACATAAATTTTCTGTTAAAATGTCTTTCTACACTAATTTGATTTCTGAAAATCGTTATGGCGTACAATCACTATTAGTATAACATGAACACAATACACATTCAATTCATGATTATACCACTTTCATGAAAATTTACTTTTACAGAGAATGAAAATATGAAGAACATAAAATTCAACTTCAAAACAATAAGTTCTAGAAATTATACCTTTTTGATTTAGTAGAGAAAAGTGAAGATGGTGATGATTGTATGCTTGATTAACAATTTTCTCCTCCTTTTTCTTACGTTTTCTTCTCTCTTTTCTTTTCTCTGCTCTCTTTTTCTCTCTATGTTCTTTAGCTTAGACTAACTTAGCGTAAACTAAACTAACGTATAATATAATACGTAGTAATAGATATAGGATTAATTATATATAATATAACTGACAAAGCATTATAACTATATTAAGTCTAATATCAGTTACAAAATTTTGAATTTGAAACTTAAGGTCATATTTGGCAAACCCTTTACTTTTAAAAAAACAGAATATTAGTTAAGGCCTTGTTTGGAAAATAGATTTAAAAACAAATGCAAAGGTTTGTTTGGTTAAAATCCTTTAAAATCCTTTTTCTTTTATTTTAACAAATCATTAAACACCTATTTTAAATGTCACATTTTAATTAATTAAATTTTAATCATCTAATTTAATCAATTAAAATCTAACATCAATAAATCACATAAAATTGCCACATAATTATAATTACTCGCTAATTATAATTCATGTAGCACTTCATCATATATCGCATCTAATTTAATTATCTCAATTAAATTAGAACTATAATATAAAATTAATAAACATTAATTAAATTAAATATTACACATTTATTTAATTAATATTTACACTTAATTAAATCACTTCCATAAATTACATAATTTATTTATTTAACTTAATAAATAAATCACATAAAATATTTATTTAACTCAATAAATATTTAAAATTAAATATAAAAATCTCAATCGTTACAGCCTTCCAGTGTTGTTCTACAGGATTCGACTGATATCTGCTCGTTAAACTAACTACATGAGTGACATCCGATCTAGTACATATCATACCGTACATGATAGATCCTATTGCTGAAGCATAAGGAATTTTACTCATACGGTCTCTCTCCTCAGGTGTTTTTGGGGCCTGTTTCTTGGAGAGATGTATTCCATGGTTCATCGGCATGAGACCTCTCTTGGAATCATCCATGCTAAACCTCTTTAACATTGTTACAATGTACGTTCCTTGGGATAAGCCAAGCATCCTTTTAGATCTATCTCTATAAATCTTTATCCCCAAAATATAGGATGCTTCTCCCAAGTCCTTCATGGAGAAGTGTTTAGATAACCAGATTTTAATCGACTGTAGCATAGTAATATCATTCCCTATCAGTAATATATCATCAACATATTATACAAAGAATGATACTGCGCTCCCACTGACCTTCTTGTATACACATAGTTCATTCTCATTTTTGATAAAATCAAACTCTTTGATTGTCTCATCAAAACAGATAATCCACCTTCGAGAAACTTGTTTCAATCCATAAATGGATCGTTGTATCTTACAGACTTGATTTGTTCCAACCGTTGAAACAAAACCCTCTGACTGTGTCATATACACATCCTCCTCAAGGTTTCCATTGAAGAAGGCCGTTTTCACGTCCATCTGTCAGATTTCATAGTCATAGTTGAAAGTAGTATGAATACAAGCCAATCATGTATGATGAGAAAGAATATACTTTGGAGACGATCTTATTTATTTATTAATAAAAGTATTAATTTATTAAAGAAATTTAATTATCTACATGATGCTGTTTTTATAATGTGTAAATAACCCATAGTTTTAAGCAATGCTTTTAGAATCATGATGTTGATCATGCTATAAAGATCTAACTTCTTAGAAAACTTAAAACTAAAATAGTTCCCAATTGTTGGATTACTAAAAAGGGGATTACTAAATCCGGATAGATTGGTACATATGTTGCCTGCTCATTAGATGAGGATGATTGATCTCATGATCATTTGTGTGGAAACACTAAAGCAAGTATGTAAGTGCTTATTGGAGAATAAGTTTACCGAACGTGACTCGCTATGGAATACCTAATGGAGTTTTACTTGGTTGTCAATAGGAATTCCTAATGTGATAGTAGTACAAGTGATCCTTAGACTTAAGATCATCATAGTATCTTGTGTGTAATGAATTATATTTTGACTTATTCCTTAAGACCATTAGGGTATATCAAAGGGTATGCTTGGGTATAATAAGTTACATATGGAGATAATGAATGATCAATAAAGAATCTACCACTTCTAGTAAAAGAAGAGATATATCCTATGTGATTCGTTAAATGATAACCCAGTAGTCCTTGGCCAAGGCAGAATGAAATTAGAAAGGAGTTTCTAATTTGCATTATTTGGAGTTGTGCATTTTCTAATCGAAATATATATAATTAAATAAAATAAGACTTGACAGTAATTCTATGTCTTATATTTAATTGGGACATTGTATGGTGGAAGGATTGAATTGTACGGTAACTATTTACTCATAAGTTCTTTTATGATTAATGTTGAAATTTATATTATCTAGAAAGTCGTTGATCGCTAGGGATGCTTATCCCTATTGTAGAATAAATATTATTTATTTAAATAGATTTTTAGTTTAATTTATTTATTTAAATAAGATTAGAATTATTCTAATTGATTTATTCACAATCGGTTTAATATGGAGAACCTAAAGGGTCACACCATAAAAGGAAAAATAATTATTTAAAAATATAATGGTATAATCGTAATAATGCATTAAGTGTAATTAATTTAATCTATGGTGATAGAATAAATTAAATAGCTTAATGTTTATTATTTAATATTTTGAAAATATTAAATATAAATTAATAAAAGGAGTTTTATTAATATTATTACAAGTATTATTATTTTAATTTCTAAAAGAGTTTAGGAATTAATTTAATATTAGTACTCTCATTTATTTCTAATAAGATTAGGATGTAAATTAATTAAATGAATTTAATTAATTATTTCCAATGTCGTGGGAAGCCTAAATTAGTTAAAGGAGTTTAATTAATTAAATGAAACCCCATGTCTAATAGGATTAAAAGGGTTGACCAATATCTATATAAGAGGAGTCTTATATTAGATATCAGTTGATGAAATTCTAATGGTTAGAGAGTACTCCTTTTCTATAGAGGATAGAAAATTAGGGTTTAGCTAACCACCCTCCTTCTTGAATAATTCATTTTCCTCTATAGATCATCTCTAGAGGCCAAACACTTGGGTGGCTAACGTTGATCAAAGGAAGGAATCTATCTTGGATATTCAAGGAGATCGCGACGAACAAGGTGTTGAACTTGTACCTCTGAAAGCTTCGTTCTACAAGGGTATGATTCTATAACTTCTTATTTATCGTTTTAAATTAATAATTTGCATAAAGTATGATCCGGGTAGTGTTTTAGTAGAAATTTTTTAAACTTTGATTTTACATGTTTTCGCTAATTTTGCAATTTGATTGCGTCCATGATTTCGTACAAACCCAATAGTGGCATCACAGTTAAATCTTTATGCAATTATTAATTGTTTTGATTTCATATACATATGGGTATGTATTTAGAATAATTTATTGGGAATAATTAATTGTATAAAATTAATTTTTTATGAAAAAAAATTCAGAAATCAATTTGCTTGCCTCGCGAATTTAATCGAAAATCAATCTGCTAGCTTTGTCAATTCGATTGAAGTTGAATCATTTTCAAAAGTGATGAAGATATTATATTATATATATATATATATATATATATATATATATATATGATAACCTAGAAGGATTTTTTTTTAAAAGGTGATTATATTCGAAAGGCGTTCTGATTAGTATTCTGATTCTATTCAAAAGGTGATTTCGAAAGTTATATATATGATATACTATAACTATTATATATATAACATATATATATATACAGTTACTGTATACATATATATATACGGTTATATATATATATATAATATTCTTAATAATTTTATAATTAAAATAAAGAGTTTATTTTAATCTTGAAATTGGATTTCATGCAATTTAAAATTGCCCATTAAATGATACTCATATATATATATGGAATGTTTTAATTCATGAGATGAATATTTATTTATTGATACATATGGTGATAGTATGATAATAAATGGGATTGATTATGTGACTATTGACCAATGTGATTGGATTTTATTTTAGTTGAATGCTTGAATAAATGAATTTTATTAAATGGGGTCTGCGTATCTCGTCTTCTCTAATTTTTCTTGATGTAAAATTCTATCTCCCTCCTATGTACTTCCCCCTGACTGCTGATCAAAGTTTCTATTTAAATTAAATAGTTTATGTAATAGAAATAGTTAGAATTATCATGAAGAAATTAGAGACCAAGGAGCAAGGAGGGCGAGAAAACCCGTTTGTAATGGAGCTCGGGTTTAAATGTAATAGTTACGTTTAAATTTAAATTCTTGCACTCGTAGGTTTGACCTTTTGGTTCACTTGGTGGCTCTAGTGAACTAAACTAGAATAAAAGTCCATAATCAATCTGGGTAGAATTAAGTATTCTATATATGCACGCTATTATTAAATATATTATATTTTATGCAAACATGCTTCACATGTTTTAATAAAATGACGCGTATTTTATATATATATATATATATATATATATATATATATATATATATATATATGCATGCACGCTAAACAATATGAAACAAATAATAACAAACCCCTCGAAGAAATCATATTAAGTCTAAAGCGTTCAATGATATTTGGAATATCGAACGTCGCCTTCTAGCATGATAAATTAATAGAGTACTAAATATTTAATATGAGTTTGTTGTGAACACACAAGGCAAGTATTAGGTATTTAAGATATTAATTTAACAAAATGATGCTTATAAAGTTAATTGAATAATATTATTTTGTTGTGCACCACAAGGACAATATTTTTTTTGAATATATGGAGTGCTAGGTTGGACTTAACTTAAATATTTTTAGTTCGGATGTGCACACACTTGACCATTATGATCTAAGAGGTAGAATATAAGGAGTTACATGTCGATGTAATTGACAAGAGTTGTCTACCTATTTATTTATATATCATTTGTTGTGCACACACAAGGCTATATATATTTGAAATGGGATCCTTATTCTCACTAGCAAATCTTTAATTAGATGTTGCCGAACTATATAAACGAGGGTAATATAGTTTAAAGAAAATAGTGGGAGATACCAATTTAAAATAAGACCTAATTTATTTTGGTATATAAAATTAATTGAATGAATGTTTGCTAAAATGATGTCTTTTCACATACAGAAATTTAAAAATGTCGAAATCACTAATTTCCTTGCGTAGTATACTTGATGCTAACAAACAAACCGGACCGAATTACACGAACTAGTTAAAAAATCTGAGAATAGTTCTCACTGTTGAAAAGATTTCTTATGTCCTAAATTCACTTATCCTTGGAACTGTTCCAGAATCAGCCTCTAAGGAAGAGATTGTCACCATAACAAAGTGGTAAGATGATGCATCTGTGGCTCAATGCATCATGCTCGCATCCATGAATAACGAGCTTCAGCGTCAGCATGAAAACATGGATGCTCCTACTATGTTGCTTCACCTCAAAAAGTTTTATGGTGAACAAAGTAGGACTACAAGATATGATATATCTAAGGAGCTCTTCCGATCTTGGATGACCGAGGGCACAACCGTTGAGACTCATGTCCTTAGGGTGATCAATCTGATTGAACGCCTCGGACAGCTTGGGTTCATCATGGATGGGGGGTTGAGTCAATACTTAGTCTTGCAGTCACTCCCTGAGACCTTCTCGCAGTTCGTTGTTAATTTCCACATGAATAAGTTAGATGTCAGCTTGCCTGAATTAGTTAACATGTTGAAAACTGTAGAAGGTCACTTCCCATCAAAGAAGAACTATGTCTTAATGGTGGATTTTTCCAAGAAAAGGAAGAGGCCCAAGGTATTTTCTAAAAAGAAGAAATCTAAGAAGGCTATGGGAAAGGTGAACATAAAGGAAAAAAAGAAATCTGATCCAACTAGCAAAGGAATGTGCTTCCATTGCAACGAGCCTGGTCACTAGAAGAGGAAATGCAAGAAGTTTCTAGCAGAGACGAAGCTTGGAGATGCTTCGACTTCCAATCAAGGTTTGTTCATGATTGAAATTAATTTTTCAGAAAATCAAAATTCTACTTGGGTATTAGATACCGGCTGTGGTTCTCACATATGTAATACTGTGCAGGGACTGGTCAGGAGTAGAAAGTTGAACAAGGATGAGGTTGTCCTACGAATGTGAAATGGAGCAAAGGTTGCTGCATTAGCTATAAGCACTTATTGTTTAGCACTGCCTACGGGCAAGTCCATTTATTTAAATATTTGTTATTTTTTTGAATATCATTAGGAACATTATTTTAAATTCTATATTACATATGGATGGATTTGAAATTATAATAAGGAACAACAGTTGTTCTGTTTATAAAAATGTCTTATATGGTGTTGGTAATTTGCGAAATAGACTTTACATACTTGACTTGTATGAAAATATATGTCAAATAGAACAAACTAAGAAAAAGAAAAGAGATGATGTTAATTATACCTATATGTGGCATTGTAGACTTGGTCATATCAATGAGACAAGATTATCTAAGTTGCATAAGGATGGGCTCTTAGAGCTATCCAATTATGAATCATATCTAACTTCTAAATCTTGTCTCATAGGTAAAATGACCAAATCTCTTTTCAGTGAAAAGGAGAAAGAGTTACATAGTTGTTAGCGTTGGTTCACACAGACGTTTGTGGACCTATGACAACGAATGCACTGGGTGAGTATTCTTATTTTATTACGTTCACTAATGATCACTCAAGATATGGATATGTGTATTTAATGAAATACAAATCTGAATCATTTAAAAAGTTCAAAGAGTTCAGAAGTGAAGTAGAGAAAAAAACTGACAAAAGTATTAAGATTCTTCGATCAGATCGAGATGGTGAATACTTAAGCAGTAAGTTTCTCGATTGTCTCAGAGAAAATGGTATAATCTCACAATGGACTCCACCAGGTACACCACAGTTAAATGGAGTATTTGAAAGGAAAAATTGAACATTGTTGGACATGGTTCGTTCCATGATAAGTTTTACCAATCTTACAGTATCATTCTGGGGTTATGCCCTAAAAGCGGATGCATATCTACTAAATAAGGTCCCCTCGAAATCCATCCCCAAGACTCCATATGAGATGTGGATAGGGAGGAAACCTGGTCTTAAGCATGTTAAGATTTGGGGATGTCCAGCTTATGTGAAAAAGATTTCAAAATGATAAGCTTGGGACAAGATCTAATAAGTGCACGTTTGTGGGATATCCTAAAGAAAGTTTGGGATACTATTTCTACAATCCTACTGAGCAAAAGGTGTTTGTTGTGAAACACGCTGCGTTCTTGGAAAATGAGTTTATTCTTGAAGAGGCTAGTGGGAGGAAAATAGATCTTGAAGAAATTAAAGAACCACAAACCACTACAGATCAATTGGATGAACCTGTCCAAGTAGAGACACCTACTGTACAACACCCTATTCGTAAATATAAAAGAGTACCAAAGATACCTGAAAGGTATAACTTTGTCATAGAGGATGACGATGAGGTACACGTCATAAGGATCCATTGAATTACGAACATGCTAAGAGTAATTAAGACTCAGAGAAATGGTAGATGACCATAAAATCTAAAATGGATCTTTGAAGCAATGCACAAGACCATTTGGATTTTACTTAGGATTGCAGCTTATTATTACTAGATCTGACAAAATGGACGTGGAGACGCCTTTCCTCAAATATACATTATTAGAGGAGAATGTATGTATGATACATCAAGATGGATTTGTTTCAATGGTTGAAGAAAATCATGTATATGAGCTACAACAATCCATTTATAGCAAGCTTCTCAAAGATGGAACATTCATTTTGATGAGACAATCAAAAGCATTTGATTTTATCAAAAACGAGAATGAACCTTGTGTGTACAAAAGGGTTAGTGGGAGAGATGTTACATTCTTTGTATTATATGTTGATGATATATTACTGATAGGGAATAACATTCTTATGCTACAATCGATTAAAATAAAGTTATCTAAACATTCCCCCATGAATGATTTGGGTAGAACATCCTACATTGGGGATATAAATCTGTATAGATAGATTTAAAAGGATTTTTGGCTTAACCCAAGGAATGTATATTCATTAGATGCTAAAGGCGTTTAGCATGGCAAACTTCAAAAGTGTCTCATGATGATGAGCTATGGAGTGTATCTCTCTAAAATTATCCTCAATAAAAGAGAGATCACATGAGTTACTATCATGTACGCAATAAAATATACGAGACTTGATGTTGATAAGTCATATTCTGGAGAAGATCACTGTAAGACAGTGATAAATATCTTAAAGTACTTAACTGACACTAAGGATGTCATCATGATACATGATGGGTCTGAATTAAACTAGAGTACTAAACAGACTCAAGTTTTCAGACTGACCAAGACGACAACAAAACCACTTTAGGGTAAGTCGTTACCTTGAAAGATGGTACAGTGAATTGGAAACGTTCCAAACAACAAAAGTTTGCTGGTTTAGTGAAAAAGACAAAGTATATAACTATAAGTGAAGCTGCAAGTCGATGTTTCAGATGAAAAGTTCATTACAGAACTAGGAAGAGTTCTTAAGTCTCATATTGAATCCAAACATGTGTTGCGGCACTTTGATTAAAGAAATCATTGAAAGAAGAGACGTCACCTTGGAGTGTGTAAACTCTCAAGACAACATTACAGATCCATTTACTAAAGCTTTAACACAACAGCAGTTTGATTGTCACTTAGAGAAGATGGGTATGCGATACCATGGCGATTGGCTTTAATGCAAGTGGAAGATTTAAAGTAGTATGCATACAAGACAATCATATATGATGAAAAAATATATACTTTGGAGACGATCTTATTTATTTATTTATTAATAAAAGTATTAATTTATTAAAGACATTTAATTATCTACATAATGTTATTTTTATAATATGTAAATAACTCATAGTTTTAAGTAATGCTTTTAGAATCATGATGTTGATCATGCTAATGAGATCTAAATTCTTAGAAAGCTTAAAACTAAAATAGTTCCCAATCGTTGGATTACTAAAAAGGAGATTAGTAAATCCGGATAGATTGGTTCATATGTTTCTTGCTCATTGGATGAGAATGATTGATCTCATGATCATTTGTGTGGACAATAAAGCAAATATATAGGTGCTTATTGGAGAATAAGTTCACTGAACGTGACTCGCTATGAAATACCTAATGGAGTTTTACTTGCCTGTCAATAAGAATTCCTAATGTAATAGTAGTACAAGTGATCCTTGGACTTGAGATCATCATAGTATCTTGTGTATAATGAATTATACTTTGACTTATTCCTTAAGATCATTAGGGTATATCAAAGGGTATGCTTGGGTATAATAAGTTACGTATGGAGATAATGAATGATCAATAAAGAATTTACCAGTTCTAGTAAAAGAAGAGATATGTCTTATATGATTCGTTAAATGATAACCCAGTAGTCCTTGGCCAAGGCAGAATGAAATTAGAAAGGAGTTTCTAATTTGTATTATTTGGAGTTGTGCATTTTCTAATCGAAATACATATAATTAAATAAAATAAGACTTGACAGTAATTTCATGTCTTATATTTAATTGGGACATTTTATGGTCGAAGGATTGAATTGTACGATAACTATTTACTTATTGGTTCTTTTATGATTAATGTTGAAATCTATATTATCTGAAAAGTCATTGATCGCTAGGGAGATTTATCTCTATTGTAGAATAAATATTATTTATTTAAATAGATTTTTAGTTTAATTTATTTATTTAAATAAGATTAGAATTGTTGTAATTGATTTATTCACAAACAGTTTAATATGGAGAACCTAAAGGGCCACACCATAAAAGGAAGAATATTTATTTAAGACGGTAATGGCATAATCGTAATAATACATTAAGTGTAATTAATTTAATCTATGGTGATAGAATAAATTAAATAGCTTAATGTTTATTATTTAATATTTTAGAAATATTAAATATAAATTAATAAGAGAAGTCTTATTAATATTATTACAATTATTATTATTTTAATTTGTAAAGGAGTTTAGGAATTAATTTAATATTAGTACTCTCATTTATTCCTAATAAGATTAGGAGGAAAATTAATTAAATAAATTTAATTAATTATTCCCAATGTGATGGGAAGCCTAAATTAATTAAAGGAGTTTAATTAATTAAATGAAATCCCATGTCTAATAGGTTTAGAAGGGTTGATCAATATCTATATAAGAGGAGTCTTATAATAGATATCAGTCGATGCAATTCCAATGGTTGGAGAGTACTCATTTTCTATAGAGGATAGAAAACTAGGATTTAGCCAACCACCCTCCTTCTTGAATAATTCATTTTCTTTGGTGGATCACCTCTAGAGGCCAAACACTTGGGTGGCTAACGTTTATGAAAGGAATGAATCTACCCCGGATATTCAAGGAGATCGCGACGAATAAGGAGTTGAACTTGTACCCTGTGGAAGCTTTGTTCTACATAGGTATGATTCCATAACTTCTTATTTATCGTTTTAAATTAATAATTTTCATAAAGGATGATCCGGGTAATGGTTTTGTAGAAATTTTTTAAACTCTGATATACAATGCTTCAGCTAATTATGCAATTTGATTGCGCCCATAATTTCGTACAAACCCAAAAATAGTAAGCTGCAATTGCAAGCAAAATTTGAATGGACTTGAGCATAGCTACTGGCGAGAAGGTTTCATCATAGTCAACACCTTGTCTTTGTTTGAAACCTTTCGCAACCAGTCGAGCCTTATAGGTCTTTACCTTGTCGTCCGCACCAATCTTTTTTTTAAAGACCCATTTGCACCCCTAAGGTGATGAAACCAAAGTCCATACTTTGTTCCCATAGGCTCTTCTATTTGGTCATGTACCTGACTTTGATCCGTAGTAATTCGAGGTTCTTGAATCTATTCAAGATATATCTTACTCCTATTGACCCCTTCGAGGATAAATTCCTTTTCCAAGAAGGCAACAGCGTTTCGTAACAAACAACTTCTGATCAGTTGGATGATAGAAATAATACCATGATGTTTCTTTATGGTATCCCACAAATCTATACTTGTCGGATCTAGTCTGCAACTTATCATTCTCAAACTTTTTGACATAAGCTGGACAACCCCTGTAGACACTCAAAATTGCGTATTCACTGTTATTAACACTGTAGGAGGGCAAGACTGTCTTTTCAAATCAACCACGGTCTCAATATCGGGCCATCAACTCAACCCCGGTCTCAATACCGGGTCGTCAAATCAGCCTCGGTCTCAACCCGGGAGGTACAGGTCAGCCCCAGTCTCATCCCTGGAGGTACAGGTCAGCCCCGATTTCAACTCGGAAGGTACAGGTTAGCCCCGGTCTCAACTCGGGAGGTACAGGTTAGCGCCGGTCTCAACCTAGGAGGAACAGGTCAGCCCGGTCTCAACCCGGGAGGTACAGGTCAGCGCCGGTCTCAACCCGGGTGGTCAGGTCAACTTCGGAAACAGTCCTGAAGCATCACAAAATCTCTAGAGGAAAACCTGGAAGGACCAAGTCAGCCTCGGAGACAATCCTGAGGATAAACAAGAATCAACTCGGATCAAAACTTTGGAAACAACCCTAGGAAGTTATCCAAAGGCCATGCCAGCACTAAGGGCAGCCCCGGAAGGGGCAAAACGATCATTTTAACAACTTGAAGCCGATTCAGTCAAACTCAAGCTAAATTGATGCCACTGAGGTTAGAACGAACCATAACAATGATCCCGAGAGGAAACAGCACAAGACAGCTCAACGGACAAACTGCAAGGAATCAAAGACTCTACTATGAACCCGTCTTTTTGGACTCGAAAAAGGTTTTCTCCCATGTCATTGCGATGTACTTGGTGAGGTCTTTCCGAAAAGGTACATCACACCTCAAACGAACGCTCAATCAAATGTAAGAAAGTTTTGAATCAGATCTCACATTGCTTAGAGTGCACGTACTTCGAGATAACTGGATCCACCACGGGACCCCTGCCACGTGGAGCTGCAGGTGGACCCATGGCAACCGCGGGGCTGACCCGCTTTTCCCGGGTCTATATATATGAGGTGAGCCCCAGCTTATTTCATAATTCAAAAATGCTCTGAACCCATGCCTGTTTGGTTTTCCAGCCATTTTCTTATCTTCCAAATCCAAAATTTTTTACTCTAACACGTAGATATACCCATATACTACCACATATCAAAAATTGAGCAGTAGAATCGGAAGTTTAAAGCCTATAATTTGCAAAAAGCCTGTGCAACAGTCCATTGTGAGTATTTTTAGGATCAACAAGATTATATTACTTCATTACGCTGTTATACACTTGTATATAAAGTTTCGTTTTCTAAATATGCCCGTAACTCAGTTCTGTGGCCGTTTTTGTTAACTTTTGGTATATTTTAGTACCTAAACTCATTTTTTGGTATTTTTACAACTCAAATTGACGATTCATCACTTCTCACAGCTTTTATATACTAATATCTTCGTTTTGAGCAACTTCGCCGGACTGGGTTATCTTCCCAGTCCGGGTTTGGCTTTTTTTAATATATATTTAACTATATATATACTAACATTTCAATTCTGTCAAGCCCGGATGTCAAATCCGCGGTAGTTTACTACTTTTATATATATATATATATATATATATATGCACCCTTCACCGGACTGGGTTATCTTCCCAGTCTCGGTTTGAATATTTTTTGTCTATATTTAAAATCCAATTCGGCCTGGTCATTTCGTGGCCTGTTATTGCTTTTATATAGATATGGGCCTAGGATAGAATGTTCGTTGTCCTTTTACAGCTTATATATATATATATATATATATATATATATATATATTTCAATTCTATTGAGCCTGGTCAATTTTGTGACTCTTTTACAGCTTTTATATATATATGGGCCTAGGATAGAATGTCCATTGCCCTTTTACAGCTTATATATATATATATATATATATATATATATATATATATATATATATATTTCAATTATGTTGAGCCTGGTTAATTCTATGGCTCTTTTACAAGTTTTATATATATATGGGCCTAGGATAGAATGTCCATTGTCCTATTACAACTTATATATATATATATATATATATATATTTCAATTCTGTCGAGCCTGGTTAATTTTGTGGCTCTTTTACAGCTTATATATATATATATATATATATATATATATATATATATATATATCTATCTATTTAAGTTTGGGAAAAGGATAAAATATCTGTCGCCCTTTACCGCTTATATATATATTCATTCTGTCAAGCCTGGATCATTTCGTGGCTTTTTACAACTTATATATATATATTTACATTCCAGTCTGGGCATCGGAGTGAAAACCCATCGCCCTTTACAACTTTCATATATATATATATATATATATATATATATATATAAATATATATTGCTTTACTTATTTTATTAAATTGTTGCTTTAAATATTCATTTGATATGAATCGGCATTGACATTTCTACTGACGAATTAGATTTTTTTAAATCTCGCCAACTCTAGCTTTCAAATGGTTCAAAATAGGTCCAAACAGAACCGGGAAGCTAGAATGGCTGAGAATTATTTAAATCTAGCATTTTTCTAGTTTCAGTTATAAAAGTTACCTCGCAGCCCTTAGATCGCTATCTAATGGGAACGAGATGCTTCGGCCATGTGCGAGCCAAGATTTACTGATGAATCATTGGTTCTGGCGATGTTGGATATATTGCTGTACATATTTGGCTGTGCAGGTTTTATTGGTCTCCCTATATGAGCATAGGAATCGTGGGATTCATGATTAAACAGATTAGAATCTAATTCCCACGATGGACAAACAAACTCCTCTTTATAAATGTATCCTGTCAGTTTTTCTGTAAAAATGTACCTACAAAAGACCTTAAAACGGTTATCCGAATTTAAGGTCTCAACATAGTGAAAATATAGTTTATCGTGTCAGAGTCACTTTGATGGTTGTCATGCCCATGAGAAGACCGACACTTGTATACATTTTATGGTCGAGGATGCTTCAAAGCCCGACAATCACCATTCAAATTGAGCCTTAAGGCTGAAAAGATAAAACTGAAGTATCGATATGCTTCAATTCCTATGTTAGCGCAAGGGTTTGAAAATCTGCTTTCAAAATGTCATTTCAATAATCTTATCGAAAAGAGAAGCTTTTGCAAATTAAATCAAACACTTTTGCAAATCAAATCAAAGACTTTTTGCAAATCAAATCAAACCCTTCGTATATAGGTTCATCAATGCATAAACATATTTCCAATCAAAGCATAGGCCCAATTTCTTCCAGCATTCACACTCATTGCGGATTTAAAAGGGAAATATTAAAAAGATGCGGTACTGATAAGTGGTTTTATGACCACTTATTCAGATAGTAACCAGCTCATTATGTTGCTTAAACTCAAGTAATCCTATCCGTTTAATATGTTTTTCCTTTGTTTTGCAGCGTTTATGTTTAGGAACTCTTCGGGTGCAAATTGAGCATAAAAGAACCTAAGATGGCCTAAAAGGGGCATCGCACTGAAATAGGCTAGAAGAGATGATGGCATGATAGGGCAAAGCATGAAGTCAAATGGTGAAATGGGGATGTGATGTTGCAAATAGACTAAAAAGGAGTTCACTTGCCAAGCATGGGAGTGGCAAAGCCAAGTGCAGCAAAAAGCAGCAGAAAAACCAGCATCAGAGGCCCGCGCGGCCGCGCCGAGTTAAGGCAGCAGGCACGCGCGCCCGCGCCAATCTCCAGAGCCAGAGGCCTAACTTTCCTACCCGCGCGGCCGCGCCCCATCCAAGCCTATTCCTCGCGCGGCCGCGCCAGTCTATTTTCACCCAGACTTTGACTTTTTGATTTATTGAACAGGAGAAGGCAGAGATATAAGGGCTGAGACCTTCATTTAGTCGATACTCTCCCCTTTGGGAGCTAAAACCCTAGCCCTAATTCCTCTTTCCCTTCTTTTTTCCTTTCTTATTTGTTAGATTAGGAGTAGATTAGAGAGTAGATTAGGTTTAATTAGTTTAGTTAGATTCTAGGGTTTTTTTAGGGTGTGAAGATTGAAGCAAGTAATAGCATCAAGATCCAAGCTTGGAGAAGACACAAGATTTGCATTTCTCTATCTCTTACTCTCCTTGTATTAAATTGTATTCGGATGATGTTTATCTAACTTGTGGATAATATATTCATGTTATCTATGACTTAGTTTATATTTTGGGGTTTCAATGGAACCCAACACATAGTTTGTATTGATTTCTCTCTCTTTGCTATTATTATGAATTGGTTATCATAACTTGTGCTTTTAGATTGTATTCTTGTGAACCTGTTTGAACTTGACAAATGGATTATAGGTTTAGACCTAGTTATGATATCATGCGAAAGTTAGAGATTCTTGCGGGTAATCTATGAGATTATGTGACGTGTGTCCCATTTATTGTCCTAAAGAGTTAATAATTTGTTAGTGTTTAGGATAGAAATATACCTAAATGCCGTATGCAACCATTTGAGAATCTAATTGTAATGACTTCCTATGCGAAAGTTGGTATTTGATAGAGTAGTTAACGAGATTTCCCATGACATGTGTCTTTTTAATTGTTTAGGATATTAGTTGCTTGATAGTGTGTAGGATAGACATATACCTACATGCCGCATTAGGAAGATTCATAGTTGTCCATCGAAAGAGGCTATTATGTAATCGTGATTTCTCGGTTGTCAATTCTAGGTGCTTATTATTCTAAGTGAGAGAGTTAAGAGATTCGAACGAAGTGTTGGGGGAAATTGTAATCCCATGTCTTCAGTATCTGAATTTACCCTAGGATTAGTTATTGTATGTTTTAATTATTGCCTAGTTTAACTTAGCTTTAATAATTCATTCTCCTTCCCACCCGTTTAAATAAGACTGAAATGATTATGTGCTAGTGCTTTGGCGACCTTTTATCTGTTAATTCCTCGTGAGAACGATATCTTTACTCACTCTTTATTACTCGTTGGCCGCGTATACTTGGGCGTAAATTGTGTCATCTAATCGGACCAACAAGTTTTTGGCGCCGTTGAAGGGGAATTAATTGGATAAATGTTTGCCAACATTAGTTTAATCAAATTAGTCTTAATTTAAACTTTTTATTTTTGTTTAATTCTCTTCCTATATTCTCTTCTCAGGTACAATGGACTTAAATTTTTATCCATGGAATGGTACAAGGCAAGAGCAACCAAGGGAAGCATACACTGATGGCGTCAACCCAATCGCAACACTTTCAGCATAGCTAGAGGAGCTCTCGAGGAAGCTGGATATTGTTTCTGCTCAACAGAGTCGAGAGCCAGTTATTTCTCAGGAGTATGGTGTTGGGAGCTGCATGAGCCATCAGGAGCCTATCAGTTTTGGACAGGAGCAGTATGGGGGTGGTTATTCCTACTCCGAGCCGTATCCCGCTTATCAGCCAGATTGGGGGTATCACCCAGACCCTTCAGCAGACCCTTCATCAGGTTATTATCAAGACCAATATTGGGATCCAAATCCCATTTACGCCCCAGAATGCACTTTCCAGACTCCAGTTTACGAGCCTCAATACAATTTTGAGGGTGACACAGAAAAGGCAAGCTTGGAGGAAGGAGGTAACATATCACTGAAGGACATCTTGATTGAGCAACAGAAGTCAGTCAAGAATATCCAGAACTGGGCAGAGCAAATTAGTAGGGCCTTGATGATAGAGGATGAGCAAGGGCAGACCCATACTGTGAGCTATCAAGATCAATACGAGCCAAGTCTAAATTTTGCACCCGAACACACTTATCAATCCCCATGTTTACAAGGAGATCAGTCAACAATGAACTTCATGTATTCAAGCTCAGAAAACCAAGAGGAGTTGTTTGGGAACCAGGAACCATCAAATCAAAATTTTCAATATCAGATGGCCCCAATCAACTATGCTTCTACCAGTGAGCCTCAATACAGGGAGCCCGTGGCTGAAATAGAAAAGGAAGGATTGAACTCTATGTGGGATAGCTCATTAGCATCAACAAAGGAGATCTTGGTCGAACAAGAGCAGTCAATTGAGGATCTTCAGACTTGGGTAGATCAAATTAGCACAGCTTTAAGGAATGAGGAGGTGATTGAGCAAGTAAATGAAGCTCAAGATAGTCAAAGTCCAATGCCTCAGATGACTGAAGTCGTGAGTAATGATCCCCAGGATACTTGGTGCTATGAAATGGATGCAGAAACTGATGGAGATCCCGAAGTGCACTTGGAACTGGACGAGCGAAAGGTAATGGCTATCGAGGAGCCAATTGGGGCTGTGGAGTATGAATGTGAACCAATAGTGACAATCCCCTAAGAGCCTCCTCCGCCTGAGTAAAACAAGCCAGTCAAGTGTGCATACCCTTGCCCCCTTGGAAGCCACATTACAGATACGGATCTCGATGACATGAGAGAGTCCGTGAGCTTCAAGCCATGGTGTTCAGAAGAGAAGAGAATAGAAGAAGAGTCCATTGTGTGGTCTATACCTCCATGCCCCGATCATTTCACCTACACAACGGAACCCTTGCCTAGCTCCCCAACCTTCAGGACGGGGAATTTTTTTACTTATCCAATGCTAGGTAGTTTAAATCTGCATCCGCTTCTACTGGGAAGCCGCCAAAGTCACACAGCTATTCTGATGGATGGAGGGGTTCTCCAGTATCGTCGGGGAGTTGGGTAGCAGTGAGCAGACACAGTCGAGCTAGAGGACTATAAATCAAGCGCTAGATGGGAGGCACCCCATCATTTCTCTCTCTCTTTGTTTAATTCTCCATTACCTACTTCCCATCATCCCTCTCTCTATCTCTTTGTTTAATTCTCCATTTACATGTTTTCTATCACATTTCCCTCCCCCTCGTTTAATTCTTATTAGTTAATATTTAGTTTAAAATTTTACATACTTTAGGATTTAGGAGCTCATACCTACATTTTTGGAGCTTAGGCATTGGTGCATATCTTTTTGGGACTTGAATGCTACTGAACACATTTTTGATGCACGAGCACATTTCATATGTGCACTTAGAGAATTTTTGGGAAGCAAATGCATATATCTTTACATGTTGGATTCTCTTGATGTAAATAGATTTTATATACTTTTGTTAGTCTAAGAGGGCTTAATAAAGATGTTCTGCTTTCTCTCAGGTTAATGTTGTTAGAAAGAATGCAAAGCTCAAAGCCAGCCTCATGCAGCTAAGCCTCAGTCTCTTTAATCCCAAACCCTCCAGTTCCTTCAACCAATCCACCCATCACTCCCATCCTCTCAACCTGATCAATTGAGACAGTGAGTGGGGGTTCGAGGGCATTGCAAGATTTTTGAATTAGTTGGGTTCTTTGAGTACTGTATTGGATTGCATCCTCAAATGGTATCCAAGAGAAGTAGGAGGGAGTCTACATCCATGGGCAGTGATTCTGAGCGCGGGGGAGACTGCTGAGCGCCACTTCATTTCATGCAGCATCAGAAGCCGAATAGGGGAGTTCTTTCTTTTTACCTTTACCTTCAATGAGGACATTGAGCATTTTAAGTTTGGAGGTATTGGTTTTGTTTTTGCATGTAGTTAGTTCATTTCATGTTGTGTCAGTTCATTTAGTGCATGTAGATTGTATTTTGTTAAAATTTTAAATTTTTTTGCATTCTGTTTTGCATTCTGTGTTAGAGCATACTGCATGAATCCAGTTTTTAGTTGGTTAGTTGTGTATGTTGCCTGTGAAGAAACTGAAATCACTTGATTGTTGAACTGATTTGAGACTTAAGCCTGATTTCATGGTCATATATGTAAATCCTTACCTGTCAGATACTGTGTAACCAGTAAGCACGATAGAGTAAACACCATGATATGCTAAGTTTAAATGTTTACATACTTATCTTCTGGTGGAAAAACTATGTTTTAATAAAAGAGTTTCAGTTCGTATATAATAATAACTAAGACTGTTAAAAGCTTAAGTTTGGGGGAAACAGGGGACATGCATGATTTATGCGGGGAGATGGAGCGTAAGACGCACTCCCTTGCAGAAAAAGATTAAGAAAAGAAAAAAAATAGAATAAACACTTCGGCTACGTCGAGTTCTGTGGCCTTTGATATTTGAGCAAGTAAGCCCTAGGGGTGTCTCTACACCCGCGCCCTAAGGCCGTCTGGTCTGGGAGTCGTTGGTCAAAAGCTCGCTACATAGATATTATTGAAAAGCCTAAGAGAACTAGGCATTGCACAGTCAACTATGTACACGGGAAAGTGCGAATACACCCACGTGAGTAATAAAAGCTTAATGAAAACCCCCTGTTGACTCTTTACTCTAGTAATACATGGTTTTAGTTAGAACTTATATGATTTACTATTTTTCTTAAGTTAAAGCTTGTTTTTCCCCTAAGAAGCATAGTATGTGAGTTATTTATCTGAATTCATGTCTAATGGTTGCTAAGCAAATAATGCACAACCCATCAGTGCTGACAGTTTTGGATTTGCAGAATATGCCTTATGGTCTTATCTTGGGTAGCTTATCTATTTGATCATCTTGTGGTTTTCTGAGGCATTGTTTTGACAGTTCAATACTGACTGGAACTTGGATTTGCATTCATGAAAGCGTAAGTTACATACATTGTATATACTGCATTGCATATGTTGTTTAGTTTTGTTTTGATTGCTTGAGGGCAAGCAACGTTTAAGTTTGGGGGTATTTGATAAGTGGTTTTATGACCACTTATTCAGATAGTAACCAGCTCATTATGTTGCTTAAACTCAAGTAATCCTGTGCGTTTAATATATTTTTCCTTTATTTTGCAGCGTTTATGTTTACGAACTCTTCGGGTGCAAATTGAGCGTAAAAGAACCTAAGATGGCCTAAAAGGGGCATCGCACTGAAATAGGCTAGAAGAGATGATGGCATGATAGGGCAAAGCATGAAGTCAAATGGCGAAATGGGGATGTGATGTTGCAAATAGGCTAAAAAGGAGCTCACTTGCCAAGCATGGGAGTGGCAAAGCCAAGAACAGCAAAAAGCAGCAGAAAAACCAGTAACAGAGGCCCGCGCGGCCGCGCCGGGTCAAGGCAGCAGGCACGCGCGCCTGCGCCAATCTCCAGAGCCAAAGGCCCAACTTTCCTGCCCGCGCGGCTGTACCCCATCCAAGCCTATTCCTCGCACGGCCGCGCCAGTCTATTTTCGGCCGGACTTTGACTTTTTGATTTATTGAACGGGAGAAGGCAGAGATATAAGGGCTGAGACCCTCATTTGGTCGATACTCTCCCCTTTGGGAGCTAAAACCCTAGCCCTAATTCCTCTTTCCCTTCTCTTTTCCTTTCTTATTTGTTAGATTAGCAGTAGATTAGAGAGTAGATTAGGTTTAATTAGTTTAGTTAGATTCTAGGGTTTTGTTAGGGTGTGAAGATTTAAGCAAGTAATAGCATCAAGATCCAAGCTTGGAGAAGACACAAGATTTGCATTTCTCTATCTCTTACTCTCCTTATATTAAATTGTATTCGGATGATGTTTATCTAACTTGTGGATAATATATTCAAGTTATCTATGACTTAGTTTAAATTTTGTGGTTTCAATGGAACCCAACACATAGTTTGTATTGATTGCTCTCTCTTTGTTATTATTATGAATTGGTTACCATAACTTGTGCTTTTAGATTGTATTCTTGTGAACCTGTATGAACTTGAGAAATGGATTATAGGTTTAGACCTAGTTATGATATCATGCGAAAGTTAGAGATTCTTGCGGGTAATCTATGAGATTATGTGACGTGTGTCTCATTCATTGTCCTAAAGAGTTGATAATTTGTTAGTGTTTAGGATAGAAATATACCTAAATGCCGTATGCAACCATTTGAGAATCTAATCGTAATGACTTCCTATGCGAAAGTTGGTAATTGATAGAGTAGTTAACGAGATTTCCCATGACATGTGTCTTTTTAATTGTTTTGGATATTAGTTGCTTGATAGTGTGTAGGATAGACATATACCTACATGCCGCAATAGGAAGATTCATAGTTGTCCATCGAAAGAGGCTATTATGTAATCGTGATTTCTCGGTTGTCAATTCTAGGTGCTTATTATTCTAAGTGAGAGAGTTAAGAGATTCGAACGAAGTGTTGGGGGAAATTGTAATCCCATGTCTTCAGTATCTGAATTTACCCTAAGATTAGTTATTGTATGTTTTAATTCTTGCCTAGTTTAACTTAGCTTTAATAATTCATTCTCCTTCCCACCCGTTTAAATAAGACTGAAATGATTATGTGCTAGTGCTTTGGCGACCTTTTATCTGTTAATTCCTCGTGGGAACGATATCTTTACTCACTCTTTATTACTCGTTGGCCGAGTATACTTGCGTGTAAATTATGTCATCTAATCGGACCAACAGGTACCGTGTTTACACGAGAGTTATGGGGTGCCTAACACCTTCCCCACACTTAACCAAGCCACCGAACTCAAAACTTCAGTTTCAAAGATCAAGTTTCGACAGTGTCCAGCAATTGGGCCTCTTTTCAAACAAAACTCGGTTGAGTTGGTACAACCATTTCAAATCTACCAACTGGCGACTCTATAAACGTTCAAATCGTCGACATGATACATGTTGGCCTTTTCCTAAAAAACCCTTCAAACCTTTTTTTTACAAATAAAAAGAATAAGGGTAGACAAAACTCAGGAAGAGAGAAAGATCCAGGTTGTGACCCGACCCGCGAATTTTTTCCCGACGTCGATAGGTGACGACTCTGCTGGGGACCAGTAGAGGGCTTAGGCTGCATTCAAATCTTTTCAAAACATTTACATTTTTAAATCTACGTATGTATGAATGTTGCGTCTTTACATTGAATGAATGCGTGAATGCTGCGTCTTTACATTGAATGAATAAGAATGAATGCTTTCCTGCTTTTGTAGTGCTTCACACCCATATTAGTGCTTCGCACCCATGTCATCATATGCATAACGGTGAGGAACGATGTATATTAATGTATGTTGTGTGATTCCTCCACCAGGAGGCAAACCCCGTCGGTGATAAGTAATGTCTTCGAGGGCGACTAAGTCTTCGGGGCTCATGAAAAAGCACCACTTAGATTCGCTCCATTTGAAAGATCGGATTAATTTCCTCTCTAGTAGATTGTGATGATTTGAGGACCTTCATACCAAAAAAGGAAAGAGAGTAGCCTAAGATAGGTCAGCATCTGATTAACCAAATCCGATGGGAAGCTTCTTCATTCCTTCCTCTTTCAATTCAATGTCAAGTTCTCAATTCCAAATGTAAATAAGCATAATGTAAATATCATAATGAAAATTCCATGTTTTGTACATTCTGTCATGTTATCCTGTCATCAAAATAACTAACCTCTGTTTTCCAGGATAAGATTAAAAAACCACAAAACCACATCATGGCATGCATCCTATCCCTACCTACTTCAAGAAATTGGCACGCCTAAGTTTTGTTGTAGGTGAAAAATTGGCCCTGTTACTAGATCTAAGTCTAAGAAAGCACTAAGTCCATCCATGGACATGACTTCCAGTGCTTAGTCAGAATCCACCCTTGTATCTAGGGTAGAGTTTGAAGGACTGAAGAACCAGATATCCGAATTGCCCGATTTCCTGAGAGAACAAAGTAAAGCTCTTAAAGGGAAGCAAGCACAGGGTCATACAGAACCAGGAACACCTGGTGGCAATCAAGAGACCGAAAAGACAGATACTCAGATTCCTGGACGATAAAACCAGGACACAACCAACAAAACCCCTAAAAACACCGTTCTTAGCAAAGAACATGAAGCTGGTGACATTCTGAAGAAAGTACAGCAGACTGGAAGAAACCATTCGGTCTATTAAAGGGACTGGGGCATTTCGTAGTGTCAATTATTCAGACCTTTGTATATTCCCTGGGGCTCGTTATCTTGAAAAATTTAGAACTTCTGATTTTAAAAAATATGATGGATTGGGAGACCCCTACACTCACTTGAAAGTATTCATTAGAGAGCTCGGATCCTATGCAGAGGATGAAAAACTCCGAACGCAGTTATTCTAGAAGAGTCTGACCGGAGAGTCTAGAGCCTGCTACGCCCATCTAGATAACTCCAAAATTCACAGCTGGGAAAAGTTGGTTCATGCATTTCTCAGTCAATACAGTTTCAAATCTCAGCTGGC
The DNA here is from genome assembly GCA_020205555.1 of Panax stipuleanatus. Taxonomy (NCBI): domain Eukaryota; kingdom Viridiplantae; phylum Streptophyta; class Magnoliopsida; order Apiales; family Araliaceae; genus Panax; species Panax stipuleanatus. Next base: position 113,571,495 of record CM035121.1, on the reverse strand, counting down.
TCCAGACAGATACCAGATAACCAAAATCAAGAAACAAAGTAATGAGTCATTTAGAGAATATGCTCAACGATGGAGACGGGTTGCAGCACAAGTCACTCCATCCATAACTGAGTCTGAGAGAGTCATGACCTTCATCGATATTCAAGACGCTCCATATTATGAGAGGGTCCTAGCAGGCATAGGAAAACCATTCTCTGAGATGATTAAGCACGGAGAGATGGCCGAAATGAGGCTAAAGTCTGGGAAGATAAAGGACTTGACTGCCTTGGAAGCCATTGTCGAGCATATCCAGTCTGAGAATTACAAGAGTAATCCCTGGAGGGTACATAAGAAAAAAGAGGAATTAGTGTCCTTAGTGCTACAAGGACCGAATCAAAGGGCCGATTCAAGCAATATGCCCATTTAAAGGAGAAATTATACCCTTTTTCAAGCTCCTGCACAACCTACAAACCCTCCATTTCAGAAGACTATGGAGGCTAGACATCGGAGAACATTCACCCCGTAGGAGATTCACTCGAAAATGTGCTACAGCTTCTAATAACGCAGAAGAAGATTCTCCAACTCCTTCCACCAACCAATACCGATGGACGGAATTTTGACCTGAGTAAGAAGGGTGCCTATCATTCTGGATCTCCAGGCCATGTCACACAAGACTGTTGGTCTCTTAAGCACAAAATTCAAGACTTGATTGACAACAGAAAGATTGTGGTAACAAAGCTTGAGCAACCGCACGTACAAGATAATCCCCTCCCACAGTATAAAGAGGAGAATGTCAACATGATCAGTACAGGAAATGGAGAAGGATCCAAGTACCTCCAATACGCCGGAGAGTCAACTCAATCTAGTAACAATAACCAAGACAGTTGGGAAGTCTCAGAAAGGCGATTCTTGATAGAATAGGAGATCAAGTCTATCAAAGAACAGATTGGACAGTTAGCATAACTGATCTTATACCAACATTAGGTCACCAGACAGCTGATCAACCAATCTAACCAACATGATGCTATTCCTCCCACACCAGAAATCAGTCCCATTCCCATGAGGGATCATTACCATTTTCATCTACAAGAACCCTGGGCCGACAAAATGGCCAATGAAGAAAAGTTTCAAGCGGGTCGAGAATTTAACTTTTAAAGGAATTTCACCAATCTAAACCAGCCTATGAAAGAAATTCTCCAGATGTTAATCAACGAGGGAATGATTGCAGACTTGCTACCCCCTCGATACAAAAAATTCAAGCTTGATAGAATTTTCCAGTACCACTCTAATGCAACCGGCCATGATACTGAGGATTGCTGGGCACTTCGTCACTTAATTCAGAACATGATTGAGAGTGGTGAACTGATAAGAGGAAATCAAGCTCTCGGCCTCCCAGATGAAGACACTCTTTATTCCCACTGCATGGAATTAGGATACAGTGGCTGTTATTTCCTGTGATAAGGAGTTATTTCTCACACCCTTAGTACTGCCAGGAAAAGGGGTCCAAGAAACACAAAATCCAGTGAAGGTGGCAGCACCCGAGCCTTCATTCTTTCCTTTTAGACTTCTGTATCCAGTTATCAGTCTGAAGAGGGTCCCATGGAACTACGGGAATGACAAAGGTTCCACCTCAAACAATATTGCCATTGTACCAAAGGAAAATCCATTGTACCTGCCTCAGCGGGTGATCAAATCAGTCATCAAGGCCAAAGAAAGGGTGGCTGAAGAGAAAATCAAAGAGTTCCTCAACAAAATGGGACACAATGAAATTAAGGTGGTGTAAAGCTTGAAAGACGCACCCAATCAAATGTCCATCCTAGACTTGGTCTTATAATCGGTGGATCATCGCAACATTCTGGTGAAAGTACTGGAAGAAGTTCATCTGCCACATACTGTGGATGCCAAGAAATTCTGGCACGTGGTAGAACACATTTTCAACAGCAATGTAATATCTTTCACTGACGATGATGAACCTGCAGAGGGGATGGGTCATCCCAAGTCATTAAATAAAGCAGTGATGTCATTTGGGTATGTGATCGGAGGTGTGCTCATAGATGGAGGATCATCCCTCAACATTTGTCCCTACGAAACCTTGGAGAGAATGAAGATTAACCTGAACCGGATCAAAACCAGTCATGTGGTAATCCGGGCTTTTGATGGATCTCGCCGACAAGCTATGGGAGAAATAGAGCTTCCACTAAAGATTGGTCTGCGCACTTTCTATATGTCCTTCTAGGTGCTCAACATCACCACTAGATACAACTTGTTGCTGGGCAGACCATGGATCCACATGGCAGGGGCAGTACCATCCACCCTCCATCAACAACTCAGATACATTATCAACGACAACCTAATTACAGTGAATGTCGAACCGAAATACCCTTTCTGCATACAGGGAGACATGCCGATGATCAACCTGGATGCAGGGATTGAACCTGCTAGTTTTTAAGCCTTAAAGGTGAACGATACTCAATACCTATCAGTTGAGGCACTAGCCTTGAAGCCTAAAGTCTCCTCTGAAGTGATGATAATGGGCCAGGAGATGGTATCTTTGGGTTTCCAACCTGGGAAAGGATTAGGATAGAATCAGCAAGGTATTACAAGTCCAGTCCAAATCCAGAGGTAGTCAGGGAGATCCGAATTGGGTTATTCATCTGGGTCAAGCCGTCAGAATCCACATAAGCACCCGAAGGCTTATGCTTCCACCATACTGCTGCCAAATCTCACTAATGCTGGCTTTGTAAAGCCAATGAGAAAGATCCCCGTTGTGATATCAGCCATGTTGTTTCCTCCAATCATACCGATCGGGGAAAGAAAATTCCCAAAGCCTGAGGGGGATAGCAAAAAAGGGAAAAGAAAAGATCATGTACGAAGGACGAGACCTATTTTTTAACATGCGGGTTATCATAAACTACGAGGGTATGAATGATGAGATCCTAGATAGTGACGACGTGGATCAAATTCAAATTCCTCGCATCAAGAAGGGAAAACGGGGCAGTTCAAAGAAAAAACCTGGCTCTATTATAAAAGATGTCTCAGTCATTATCCGAGACAAGGCAGACGAGCACAATTCCTTGATCCTCCCTATTCATGAGGATCTAACCCTGGATAACTGGAGCAGCGTCCCTTGCCTCAATTAAAAAGGGTAAAGGGGAAGAGAGTCTGTTTGCCCTGTAAAATGCTTTCATTTACTACTTACTTTTGATTGCACAGCTATAACAGTAACTTTTGTCATGCTTTGCCAAATGCTTTGTATATTTAAGCAGTTGTATATATTAAAGTGAAAGCATTTTTGTTTTTCAGGACTCCAGAGTTGGATTTGTTTGTCACTACTGATGAGATGCCAACCTGTCACAGTGACTATAACTTTGATGTAGAACTAAACTTCGACTTGATGGATATTGATCAAGAGGATCAATATGACTATGAGGTGGCCGAGGAAATCAAAGAATCGGTCGAAGACAAACCCAAACCGAACCTCGACCAAACCACCACTATCAATATCGGAACCTCAGAAAACCTTGAAGAAATCCTAGATAGACATAGACCTCACACAAGGTCAAAAAGCCAACTTGATCTGACTCCTAACACAATTCCAGGATGTGTTTGCATAGTCACATAAAGATATGATTGGCCTATCTACTGATATTATCATCCATCGAATGCCCATCAAAGATAGATTCAAGCCAGTCAAGCAGAAACTCAGGCGTTTGAAACCTGAATGGAGTCTGAAAGTCAAAGAAGAAGTCGTTAAACAATTCAAAGCTGGTATCATCATGGTATCAACATACCCGGAGTGGCTGTTAAACATAGTTCTCGTACCTAAACCCGGAGGGAAAGTACGAGTATGTGTGGATTACCAGGATTTGAACAAAGCCTGCCTCAAGGACAATTTCCCAGTACCTTTCATCCACATCCTGATAGATAATACATCACAATACGATATGTATTCATTTGTGGATTGTTTTGCTGGTTACCACCAGATCATGGTTGCTGAAGAGGACAGGGAGAAAACAGCTTTCATCACTCCCTGGGGAACCTTCTGCTATAGGCGTCTGTCCTTCGGCCTCATTAATGGTGGCGCCACGTATCAGCGAGTCGTGATGGCCCTATTTCATGACATGATGCATAAGGAGATAGAGGTTTATGTAGATGACATCATCATCAAATCTTGAAAGGATGACGATCACATTGACCATTTCAGGAAGCTGTTCAACAGGTTACGTAAGTACAACCTCAAGCTAAATCCCGCAAAATGTGCTTTTGGCATCAAATCAGGCAAGTTATTGGGATTCCTAGTGAGCAACAGAGGCATTAAACTGGACCCTGCCAAGATCAAAGCTATCAATGAGATGCCAGTACCTCGAATAGAGAAGGAGATATGCGAGTTCCTAGGAAGGATCAATTTCATAAACAGGTTCATTTCCCAGCTCATAGCAACTTGTGAACCCATATTTAAGCTATTACTAAAGAATTCCTCCACCAAATGGAATGAAGATTGTCAGAAAGCCTTCCTTTCCATCAAGAAGCAGCTGATCGAAGCACCAGTCTTGGTACCCCCAAGGGACGGAGTTCACCTATTTATGTACTTGTCCATCAATGCCAATGCAATGGGCTGTATGTTGGGACAGAAAGATTGTAGTAGCAAGGAGAGAGCCATCTACTACATCAGCGAAAGGTTCAGTAGTGGTGAACAAAAGTACACCCTGATCGAAAAGACGTGTTGTGCATTAGCATGGGCCGCAATGAGGTTACAACATTACCTTTATGGACACACGACCTACCTCATATCCAGTATGGATCCACTGAAGTACGTATTCAACAAGCTAATGTTGAATTGTCAACTGTCCAAATGGCAGTTGATCCCATAACAGTTCGACATTATCTATGTAACTCAGAAATCCATCAAAGGTCAAGGCATTGCAGATCAAGTAGCCGAAGCACCATTAGGAGGGTTCGAGCCCCTAGAGACTTATTTTCTGGATGATGGGATCATGACAATTCAATAACTCCAACAAGAGAATACAGTCCAACCATAGAAAATGTATTTCGATGGAGCGGTAAACATAGAGGGTACCGGAGCTGGGGCAGTCCTTATCTCTGGTACAGGAAAGCAATATCCTATGGCTACCAAACTACAATTTGGCAACACCGACAACACAGTTGAGTATGAAGGTTGTATAATGGGGTTGAAGTTAGCCCAATCTATGGGTATCAAACATTTACTAGTATTCAGAGACACTGAATTGGTTATCAAACAAACCACTGGGGCATATCACACCAAAGAACGACATTTGTTACCCTATCACCGGCAGGTCGTTAACATATCTCTGGATTTTCAAGACATAACCTTCATCCATATTCCTCGGGGTAGGAATAACTTCGCTGATGCATTGGCGACGTTGGCTTCCTTGATCCACATATCCGATAGGAGTGGGATTCCCTGCATCAAATTCACAAGTTAGAAGGCCCCAACATACGGGAATTACATTGGAGATATATCAGATGAAATACCTCCTACCAAACAGCCTTAGTATTAAGACATCAAGGAATATCTCCGAGATGGATCTACACCCGCTGGGAAGTGGATTCACAAAATGGCTATGAAATTCTATCTGAGCAGAGATGCACTATACAAAAGGGATACTGGAATAGGCTTGTTAAAATGTCTTGATAAAGAGCAAGCCCAAAGATTGATGGATGAAGTCCATGGTGGAATCTGTGGTCCACACATGAGCGGTCACCTGCTGGCTAAGAAGATATTAAGAACAGGACATTATTGGATCTCTCTCAAAGCTGACTGTAACGATCATGTCAGGAGATGCTTTCAATGCCAAGTACATACAAATGCCATACACGCTCCTCCAAATGAGTTACACAATATGAGTTCACCATGGCCTTTCTCCATGTGGGGAATGGATGTGATAGGCCTAGTGGAACCCAAAGCCAGCAATGGTCATCAATTCATCTTCACCATGATCGATTACTTCATCAAATGGGTTGAAGCTGCTTCCTTTCCTAAAGTCACCAAAGAGGTCATCATTGGTTTCATCAGAAACAATGTCATCTGTCGATATGGACAACCAAAGGTGATCATATCAGACAATGCCAAGAACTTGAACAATCAAATAATGAAAGAGCTATGTAGCAAGTTCCACATTAAGCATCTCAATTCCATTATCTATCGGCCCAAGATGAATGGTGCTGTCGAAGCGGCCAACAAGAACATCAAAAAGATTGTGCAAAAATTGTCCGCCAATCACAAAGAATGGCCTGACCTACTGCCTCTAACCGTGTTAGCATACAGGACATCAATGCGTACCTCTACTGGGGCTACCCCTTATTCATTGGTCTATGGCATGGAAGCGGTCCTTCCCATAGAAGTAGAGATGGAGTCCTTGTAAGTGTTAATCGACGCTTAGATGGACGAAGATCAGTGGTTCCAAGACCGGTACCACCAACTGTCCCTGATAGATGAAAAGAGGGATAAAACCATTTTCCACAGGCAGTTATATCAGCAAAGGATTGCTCGATCCTACAACAAGAAAGTATAAATACGACAATTCAAAGAAAAAGACTTGTGCTGAAGAAAGTTTTGGCCAATCAAGACTAAGTCAAAGGAAAGTTCGCCCCTAATTGGGAAGGCCCTTTCATTGTCAAGGAGGTGTTGATGGGAGGAGCTATTAGATTGCAAGAGATGGAAGGAATCGAATTTCCCCAACTCATCAACTTAGACAACTAAAAAAGGTACTATGTCTGAAACACATGCATACCTGCATCCTGGTCCTGCAAATCAAATCAGGTTCGGTTTTCACTAGAAGCCGGAACTACAAATAACCTGATCTCCCTCAGCCCGGGAGTACGTAGGCAGCCATTTCTGGTGCGGTTAAACCAAATAAAAAAAATTTTAAAAAAAAGCTCATCAAACTAAACTCAAAAGAGACACTTCTCAAACCTCTCACACAAAAAAAAATTTGAACTACGAATGACCTGATCTCCCTACACCCGGGAGTACGTAGACAGCCATTCATGGTGCGGGTTGACCTTCAAGAAAAAAAACAAAAACCAATAAAAACCAGTTCCAAGATATTGAAACCATATTAAACATAAAAACTATCAAGCCTCCTTGGTCAGCGGGCCTCTCTAAGATACTCTCTGACATCTCACTGTTAGTCCATCAAGGAGAAGCTCAAGATGCATCAACAACAGCAAGTCATAAAAGAAGTGGTAATCACTCAGCAATGACAATACCAAACAGGGAAGTGAATCAAAATATATTTCTCTGATATATAATACATCTTGATATATACATAGTGTCCTGTACATGACAAAAATGGCTGATCTAGTATGTGCAGGAAAAATAAAGCTAGTCTATGGACCTATGGATAAGCGGAACAGCAATGCCAACATGGCATCTCTCTCTGAAGATGGAGGAGCTGCTGCAATTGCAATACCCTCAGCCTCCATACGAGTCAGAACATCCACAGCCATCTGCATAGTCTCGCTATGATCATCAATATAAACACTCATCTCGATAACCAGACTATGAGTATAAGATCAGAGAGCAAAACTGTCGGCAATGTGGAAATCCCGGGAAGCTATAGCCTCGTCCCTCTCCACAAAAGCAGCATCCCTGGAAATCAAAACCTCCTCAATGTCCTCGTAAGCTACATCTCTGGCAGATCGAATCTCATCCCCCTCCGCAAAAGATGCGTCCCTAGCAATCAAAGTCTCCTCAATATCGACAAAAGCAGCGTGTCGAGAAGATCAAGCCTCATCTCTCTCAACCAATGTTATATCTCGTGTGACACCCCCGAATCCGAGTCCTCTTACCCCGGTCCGGTCGCCACGATACAATACTAACATCCACCTCTAACAACATACGATAACTAAAAATGCGGAATATAATAAACGTATGTCGTTCATTCATAAGGTGTTACTAGTCCCAAGATTCGATAACCTTAATACATCAATACAAACATACCCTAGAATAAACATTAGGGATCATATTACATTAACAGTAATTAAACAAATCACAAAGACAAAGTCTGCTCCTTGCAACCCATCCTAAATCTTTTCTTTACCCTTGTCCTTCCCTGAGGGCTCGGGCTTAACTGCAATATAAGTCATGATATAACAAGAATGAGCAACAAGTTTGCTCAGCAAGTTTAAATACAACAATAAAGGATATATCATGATGAATGGAAAAATATCTGACAATGATTTTAACAAAATGAATATCTTAAAGATTCAACAATATGAATATCTGAACGAGTCAACAATATGAATATTAGAACGAATCAATACGAATAATAGAATGATTCCATAATATGAATATTTGTAACGTTCAACAACCTGCATGATTCAACACTATGAACATCTGAACAATTCAACAATATGAATATTAAAAGAAAAGATAATAATTGCCTTTAGAATGACTGATAATCGAGTAGACTCTGAACTATAACTTTCCAATGGGTTCAATAGCTAATTGACCCTTTTAGAATTACTGGCTTCTGGCTACGGAAACTTCGTACCTCGAGGAGATCAGCCTTGGGCACAACGTGAATATGCATAACACTTATATCTGCTTACTCGTATCATATATATTAGATACCTGGGCACACTCCTACATATGAGGGGTGTTCTGTTCCGTCTAAGAATCCTTACCATCAATTAGTTTGGATAGCTTCAAAGAAAACTTCATACACTAGTCTGACCGAGCAAAGGTTCAGACTCTTACTGACATAGTTCAAGAAATTTAGGACCTTGAATAATGTACAAGTCCAAGACTGTACGAGCTCAAATGCACTAGGTGCGGACATCAATAATATCAATGTGGAATAATTGATAAGTAATTAAACCACTAAATAACATGCTTGGAAATAAAGTTCAAGCAATTAAGTAAACAACTTTTGATTCAACAATAACCTACTCAATACAATATGAGAAGGATAGAGAACTTGCACAAAGTGTAGTTTAGAATTTGCACAATATATGAATTTGTGTAAGTTCGGGGAACTTGCACAATACTCAACGTGTGAAGTTAAGGGAACTTGCACAATACTCAACGTGTGAAGTTCGGGGAACTTGCACAATACTCAAAATGTGAAGTTCGGGGAACTTGCACGATAATAGATTTCTTGCATAAAATAAATGCATAGGCTTAGACACTTACAACATCAAAGAGTGAAATTCGGGCAAATTTCACCATAATAGATCCCTTACATAAAGTAAATGCATAGGTTAGGATATTTGCTTACAACGTTCTTAGAGTAAAGTAAACACAAAGATAAGATACTTGCACAATATACGAGTTTGTATAAGTTTAGAGAACTTGCATAATAAAGAAATGAAGTTCGGGAATTTGCAAAATATCCAAAGTGTGAAGTTAGGGAACTTTCACAATACTCAAAATATGAAGTCCGGGGAACTTTCACAATACTCAAAATGTGATGTTCGGGGAACTTTCATAATAACCAAAGTGTGAAGTTCGGGAAACTTTCACAATACAATAATAACCTGCTCAATACAATATGAGAATGATAGAAAACTTTCACCAAAAATAAGTAAAGTTTTGAAACTCGCTTACACGGTTCATTAAATAAAGTAGTGCAAGAATTTAGGATACTTGCATTAAATATAACAATTAACTTAAATTAGAAAACTTGCTTACAATATCTGTTGAATAAAGTAATGCAAGGGTCTAGGAAACTTGCTCAAATATAACTTGAGGAAGATAGAGAACTTGCACAAATAAGGAGTGTAAGTCAGGGAACTTGCTTACAAGATTTATCAAATAAAATAGTGCAAGGGTCTAGAATACTTGCCTATTTGCTCAGCTACAAATAAATTCTAGCTTTAATAAAACTACATTGGAACGACCTAACATTAACAAGTTGATCTCTCCAATTAGTATATATACACTAATATAAGTTCACACATACAAGAATCTAGTCGTTATATAAATCTATCACATAAGATCACGTTCAATATCAAACATACCATTTATAGCATCATAATATGTTAACTGTTAAAAACCGACTCAAGCAAATTGTTCGGGTATGAAAGTGTCCCGGCGTAACTCTAACATGCAACTATTGCCATTAAACCAATACACATGTTTATCAAGTTATAATCTCCTATTCGAAACTAGCATGCTCGTCGTAATCCAATTTCGGAGTCATATGTTTTCATGCCGGTAAACCTGAAGTTAAACAAGTTCATACTTTAAAGGTTCGCTACTCCGGTCATACTATCTCATAACAAGGCTAAACAATACCTAATATGTATGCTTGAGTATACTACACACATATACTTTAATCACGTAGTTCATACTTAAAGTTCATTTTCTATAATTTAGCATGCACATGTGAAATTTGTATATAAACAAATGAGGTTCATGACAATATGTCTATAGGCATAATGACATCCTAATAAACATGCTTGCATGATCATAATACAATTCACATGGTAATCAATGCTAATTAGCTTCCACATTCTCAGTTTCTATTACAAGGTACACCAAGTTATAAAGGCAATATGGTACATGTAAAGTATCTCGTAACCATTACTTATAGTTATTAGAATGCATACAATAAGTTATATGTATTTAAGTGGTCACAATCTAAAAGACACAAATCTTAGTTATATTTACTTTGAAAGTCCTTAAGTTTCGCTTGAAAAACCTCTTGAAGCTTTCAATCAAGTATGCTAACGTGTTTAACATTTTAAACATGCATTTCAAGTTAATATAAACATGCTATTATGTTCATAATATTAAATTATATACATGTTACTCATATGACAAAGTTCGCATTCAAAACTATAAGTTTACTTTAAAATCACAAGTTTACTTCCTCTAATATAACCTAGTATGATTAACCACTTTAGTCTTAGTGCTCAAGTCCATATAGACCATATGGTCGGGTTCTAAAAATCAGAATAGTAACGTGGCATAGCATGTCAAGGTTCGTGTTTCAAAACGTACATTTTTGTTGGGAACGTACATTAGTAAGGTTCATATGATCATAATTCATTATGGAACCTATATACGCGAGTTAGCATGCTTCTCATACATTTTTAAATTATACTAATATGCTTGCAAAGTCAGAACACTAACATGCTTCATATATGTTAACATTCGTTCATGAAATCTAAAGTTTTATTTCAAAACCATAAGTGATATGTCAACCATGTGTATCATCATTGTTATGCCTATTCAATTACTAGAATATACTCCTATAAATGTATTAAGTCTGTTCACATGCCTGCTCTAAGGGATAATGCATGATAGTATACAACAGGCTTGCATCAGAAGAAGAAAACCAGCAACTGGTACTGTCGCAGCTGTGCCGCTGGCCAGTGCAATACTGGCGTAGCTGCGCAGGCTGGCGGCCAGACCAGGAGCTGCTTCCTGCTTGGCAGACTCACATCCCATGTCAAAATTTTCCAACGAAATTGATTCAATCACAACACATTGCTATTCTAACACCTTTAGAAGTTTATATAAAACTAAATTAGCATGTTCCATAGTTCAATTAACATTTCACTCAACAAATTAAGAACCAAGGATTTAGCAAGATTATAGAAAATGAGAACAAGAATGGAAATGGTAGAAAGTATACCTCTGTAAATTAAAACTGACTTGCCACTAAACCAACCCACCCTCACTGATATTTCTCTAAACAACTTACACATATATGAAATCTCAGCATTGCAAATCATGAAGGGGAGAGTTCTAATATAGAAAAACATATAACCAATCAATGCAATACTCTTCCAAATCAAACCCATGAAGTGTAAGGTTGTTCAATGGACAAGAGAGAGTTGGTGAGAAGTGGGTGGATTCAATCATCAAACCCACTCCTCTCCTAATCATTATGGCTAGCAAGAGTTTGGGAGACTAAGATGGAATAGGCTTCTAGCCTTTTTGTATAATACGTGAATGAGAAAGAGGAGCAATTGGGCACATAATATGGGACAAACAAAGCAATCTCAGCATTCTTGCAATGTGTGGGTAATATATGGCCATACTTAGGCTATATAATGTAATACACTTAGGTAATATGATATATATACACATAGTATATACTTAAGCTACATGTATCCATTCCATATATACTTAAATGGGTGTTACCATGTTATCTCAATAAAATAATGTATCAAGTAGGTATATATATACCAATCATATAATTCATGTACATTATCTATTAACACCAAATATAAAGTAATTGGGTATTATAATAAATGTTATTATAATAGTTATAATAACTTATTGAAATCATTATTAATAATAATCGTTTATTAATATAAGGAAATAGGGTATTCATATTAATGTCTATCCGTACATTGTCACATGCTCTTATGTACACATTAAATTTATCAATCTCACATAATACAATTAAAATTACTATATATTGATGAGGCATACATGAATGTTTACTCACACACTTCAAGTCACATAAGCAACATTATTATGCAACTCACATGAATGCAATAAAGCTTTCTATATAATCTATATATATAATATATAGATATATTAAAGTGTCACCTTGTACTATATATAGTTAACTACCATATATACAAAGTTTACATATTACATGCTTGTATAAAATAATTAATCAATTAACCAAGTAAATATAATATTATTATATTTATTAATCTCTTACTCATTAATTATTATTTATTCATAATAATAATTAATCAACTAATTACTCCCAATTCATTAATTATTATTTATTCAATAATAATTTCATACGTTATCAATTAATTAGTCAAATATAAATAATTAATCACGATTAAATCTCTACACTATATTCAAGAAATTTGAATATATAATTACTAATATTTTTTATCAATACTCTGATATAAAAGTCTCAGGATTAATCTACTAATTTAAATAACCATTAGTGATTCCCTTTAATAAAATTCTAGCATTTATTCGCATAGGTTAAATCACATAAGCACATAACCACATAAGGTTTAAATAAGTTTAAAAAATTAACTCCTAAAAATTTTAAATCACATATAAAATTAATAAGGAGCTTAAAATTCCTGGTCGTTATATCTTGAGTGGCTCGAGCCTCATCTCTCTCCACAAAAGATATATCTCTGCCAGACAGGGCAGTAACATCAGCACTCTAGCCGGATCTCTCTCAAAGGTCATCCTAGCTAGTGAGTTTGTCAAAGGTGGATCTGCCCTATACATGAATTATGAATTCCAACTACGTAGAATTCACAAACATATGTCTCTATGGCTAGTTTCAATTCCATACGTCATCTCTCGAATTCATATAGCATAACGGATAATTGTTGATCAGGCAATTATATTGATTAAGCACAACACATAGCAAATAATCCAAAAATAACATTTATAAACTGAATAAAAGATTATTTAATCATCCAATACATAAAAAGATCCATCATATGTTTAAATAGAAAATTAGTTCATTATAGATGAATCAAAATCCATAATCCACTTAATCAAAACCATTCCGAATACAAGATGTAAAGAAAGAGAGAACATAAACTATGAAGTATATTACCGCTCTCTGCTCCACGATCTCGCGTTCTTCGTGTTCCTAGAAAGCTTCAATCCTCGCTCCAAGTTACTATCCAAAACTAGGGCTTGTATATGGCTAAGTGTATCTCCATATATGCTCTTCATTACCCTTATATATTGTTAAATTCGCAGCCAACAAATTAGCTAACAAGTTAAAAAAATCCTACTCAAAGTCGGATAGCAGCTGACCAACTCGCGCCTCCCCGCCTCAACGCTGCATTCCTTCTTGCCACCCTCGCCCCAGCTGGGGAGTGTACTGTCCAGCATTCTGAATTTTCCAAGCTCCAGTGGGTGAAGTAGCTCTATGGGACCCCCCCAGTGGGTGTGCATCTCATATATGCTGAAAATGTTACCTTTTATACTTACTACCCATTCATTCGGTTCCCTGCACATGATAGTATAAAACCAAGTCGAAATAATAGAAAATCTACTTGAAAACCTTAAGAATCAAGCTGTTAAGACTACCGATTCGTAGGTATGAAACCCACTCATCAAATATCTCAAAACTTTGGACTTTGCTTGTCCTCAAGCAAAAATCATGCATATGCAAATAGATACAATGCTTATGAATGCAACTGTCAGTGTATACAAAGCTAACCCATCTTGCCTCAAAGAAATCACATAAATATAACAATAAATCCAACCAAAAACATGTCCACAGTTCCAACCCTTCTATGAAGCATCACCCGTTAACACCACTGTGTGTGTGCCTGATAACAACGTGTTCAACTAAAGTCCAACTATATCACATAATATGCATCTTAGACAGATATACAACTTTTAACTTAAGGAATCTAGTAAACAAGTAATGCAGACACATGACTCAACATCAACCAAGTCAGAAGTTAATATGGGAGATTTGCTATCTTTATTCCTTTACGGGCGTATTTTGCTCATTTTCCCGTAATTCTACTTTACTTATGACTGTGCAATGCATAGTTCCCTTAGGCTCTTCAGTGATACCCATGTAGTGAGCTTTCGACCAACGACTCCCAAATCATATGGCTTTAGGGCGATGGGTGTAAAGACATCCCCTAGGGCGTACTTACTCGAGTATCAAAGGCCACAAAACTAAACGAGCCACGGTGTTTATTTCAACTTGCTTTTTCTTGCTTTTTCCATATTTTTCACTTTTCTATTTATTTTTTCTTTCTTTTAGATAGCTCCCATATTCCCCCAAACTTAGGTTACTGCCTAATCTAGTCATTACTACTAGTTTACAAAATTTCTATCATTTCAAACCCAATTTCTGTCAAGATGTCAATTATGTGATTATTCGGCCAAAGTTAAATCACATTATCATCCTAACGTGCTAACCGGTGCAATAGTGTCAACCAGGTAACAATTCATACAAAGGTCGGAAGTTATATCTATGTTCTGGTCATCATCACTGTTTAAATTCTATGTAAATCCAATTTCATCATTGGCTAAAGTTACTCTACACAAACTGACATACTTGACTCATGCAATCCTAACTACGACTCTTTTTTGTTGTTTTCTAAATTTTTCCATTTTTTTATAAACATAAAAACTTAACTAAAGCTACTAAAATAAATAACTACTCTACTCTGCAAATTATAAATACTAAACTACTCATGCAAATTATAAATATTACACTATTCATGCAACATGCTAACAAGATTATGATTAATAATATAAACCCACCCCCAAAATTAAACTAAACAATGTCCTCATTGTAATAATAAAGAAATTAAGCATCGAGGACTTCCCTGTTAAGTCAAGCATCTAGTCTGCCACCCTCCTCCGTGTCAGAGTCGGACGGTGGATACTGGGAGAGGTTGTGGAGCAGGGAACAGCAATGGATCAGCGGTGGTGGTCATTCGTGCGAAGGCCTCAGCGACAACGGTATTGAAATGGTTCTGTGTAGTGAACATGTGATTTTGTCTTGCCGCCAGTCTGTTATCCCTCTTACATTGTTGATTCATTTGCCGCTGAATGTTTCTGAGCATGGACTTCGTCGAGCTAGAAAGTTCTTCGGCTTCTAAGTCATCCTCGGGCATCACGTAATCCTCATCCCTGGCCTCATCCTCCCCCTAATCCAAGTCTAAAAAAATAAAATCCAAGCCACAAGGATGGGACGGTGCCCCTTTCCATGGTGCAAATTGATTCATTAGCTTGGAGTCTAGAACCATCAATGGTGGCTGAACCGGCCCATTCGCTGCCCATGTAACCCCTGCTTGCTTGCACAGCCTAGTGATGAGTGATGGGTGTGGTAATCCTCTCGTTAGTCCACCTCTCAAACACCGACGAACGGAGAAGCTTATGATCATCCCGATATTGATGTGGAGATCTTTGACGATCGCATACAATAATGAGATTTTTTCTTTAGTGATTTCGCTCGTGTGTTTTGAAGGTAATAGTTTTGCACAGAGGAAAGAATACCACACTTTCACATATTTGTTCAAGCTGGAGCTTTGGATGATCGTCCCTCTTCGACTGTCTTTGTAATACCCGAGAATTTTCATATATTATTAACTAAATATATTAACGAAAATGAGAGTTTATTTGAATATAAATAATTTTGTGTTATGAGATGAATTAATTCAATTATATAAAATTGAATAATTATAATAATTGAGAATATGTGGAGTTTGCGATAAACTCGTTGATAGCCTTGTGTGGCACAGTGACATAATATAAGAATGATTATATTAATTTAAGCGAATAATTAATCTATATTAATTGTTAATTGTACAATATTAATTAATTGTTATCGTAGAATATTAATTAATTGTTATGGAATATTAATTTTGATTGATTAATAATATGTGATTATTATTATTGCAAGAAATATAGTAATAATAAGCAATGTGTTTATTAATATAATAAGATTTATATTCATTTAATGTAATATTTAATCATATAAGTGTTAATCGATTATTATGGAAATTAATAATCAATGAGGAATAGATTAACTAATATTATTGGTAATTAATCGATTAGATGAATAATTTATTTATTTGACATTATGAATAATAAAGCAAATAAGTAAGTTATTAATATAATAAGATTATGTTGATTGTTATGTACAAGCATGAAATAATATAAATTATATGGAATACGACTATATTATATAGAGTAGAGAAACACTTAGGTGTGACCATGCAAGTATACATAAACTATGTTATATAATGCAATGTGAATATATTACACATATGGACCATGTATTAAGATTAATTAAACTATGTGAGCTACATGATTAATACCTATGTGACAATATGTACGTAAGTATACATTAAAATGATATATCATGAATATATTGTAATCAGTTGTTGAGTAATACAGTTTAATAATAAAGGAGACAGTATAGTGTGATAATATCTGAAAAGACTATACCAGTATGATAAAAATGTACATGAATTATATGTGTGCAAGTCACACTTACTACCTTATGTGAATTATGGTGTGACATCTCAATTAAAGACATATGTATAAAATATATATGTGTACATAGCCTAAGTATTAACACTAGTTGTTTACAACTTGGGAATGCTGAGTTTCATATTGCCTTGTCCCATTATATGAGACCCATTCTCCTTCACGTGCATAGCATTATAAAGGCTAAAGCCTATAACCATAAAACTCAGCAAAACTCTCCTAGCTTTATAGTTCATAATGAGCAAAGGAGTGGGCATGATGATGAGTTTCAACTACTAATTACCTACCATTTCTTAACCTCCATACAATTCAAATTCTTATTGGTTTGATTCATTGGAAGATAGCATTGTCTGGGTATTGGTTTTTGCTATAAATATAACCCATTTCCTTCATATTTCAAATTGCTGAGAATTGCTTGAGTTTGATAAATTGAGAGCATATATAATATCAGTCGAGAGTTGTAAGAAATGAAGTAACAGCAAGTTCAATTATCTAGCAGAGGTATAATTCCATGATTCTTGTTCTTCATTTTGTAGCTCTGTCAAATTTTCATTTTTTGTCAAAATCAAATTCTTGATTCTTGTTGCAATTCATGCCAATTTGGATTGGGATATGTTTCTTAGCTGCTATATAGACATATAAGTATGTTTATATTGCAATGTAGTTATGTAGAATCAAAATTATGAAGTTATTCTGTGATTTGGGATGTTAACTGCCGAAGCAGGAAGAACACTGGCATGAACTGCACACGGCGCAGCTACGCCGGGTTTATACCTAGGTGCAGCGCAGCTGCGCTGTAAGCCTATTCCAGTTTTGGTTGTGTTCTATTAATCTGTTAAGCATGCTTGGATGTTATGACTTAGGCAAGGCATATTGGCATGAATAACTTGTATAGAGGGGTATGTAGACCTAATATGAGCATGTCCTTCTATGATTACATGCATGATTAACGAACGGTTAAAGTTTTCGAAGTGAACATAAGGTTTATAATTGAACTTTAAACATATATAACTTACGACGGTATTCTGACCTTGCAAGCATATTATTATGATCTAGGAAGGCATGAAAAACATGTTCATAGATGTATACATATTTCATAAGGTAACATGAGTATGTTGATCGCGTTAAATGAACTTTATTAGTGAAAGTATAAGTTTTATCTTGACATTTTATATCGAAGTCTAGATTCTGATTTTTGCGAGCATGTTTAGATGACTTATGTAATGATTGAGATTTTTATATTTAATTTTAAATATTTATTGAGTTAAATAAATATTTTATGTGATTTATTTATTGAGTTAAATAAATAAATTATGTGATTTATGGAAGTGATTTAATTAAGTGTACATATTAATTAAATGAATGTGTAAAATTTAATTTAATTGATGTATATTAATTTTATATTATAGTTCTAATTTAATTGAGAGAATTAAATTAGATGAGATATGTGATGAAGTGTTACATGAATTATAATTAGTGAGTAATTATAATTATGTGGCAATTTTATGTGATTTACTGATGTTAGATTTTAATTGATTAAATTAGATGATTAATATTTAATTAATTAAAATGTGATATTTTAAAATAGGTGTTTAATGAATTGTTAAAATAAAAGAAAAGGGATTTTAAATGATTTTAATCAAACAAGGCCCTTATATTTGTTTTAAACTTATTTCTACCAAACAGGGCCCTAACTATCAAAAAGCTATTTTTAAATAAACTGTTACCAAACAATACCTTAGCATTAATAATCTGTTTTTGAAAATAACCTTGTTTTGCCAAACAAGGCATTGTGGCTTTTGAAATTTGTAACTGACATTATACTTAATATAATTGTCAATTATATTATATATAATTAATCATATATCTATTACTACGTATTATATTATACGTTAGATTAGTTTATGCTAAGTTAGTCTAAGAACTAAGAAAGAAAGGAGGAACACAGAGGAGAGAAAGAGATAAGAAGAAAGGGAGAACTCGTGAGAATTAAAGCAATTGGCATTATTTTCTTCTTCAAACATAAGTTAAAGGGTATGTCTTAATTCCCTTTTTATTTTTATGTTTTCTATGTTATCCTTGAGTATGAATTCTCTGTGTATGATTTTAGCATGAGAGTTGTATAAATTTGGTGTACATATATATATAGTGTGCTTATAATGGGTTATATATGAATTATATTCCATAAGAAGGATTGTCAGAAAATAAAATTTTGTCAAAATAAGTTTTAATTGAAAACTGTGTTCACATGGAATTTATATGTTTTGATGATAAAGTAATTAGAATATGCTAACATGCTTATTGGGAAATTGTTTGATGATTACATGTAATTACGTATATAATGTATGTATATAAAGTGGAATTGATGGAAAAAATTTCTTACAGTGAATTATTTTGGAAAAATATGAGTTTTCATGAAAATGGCCAAATTGGATTTTTAAAACTTGTGATTATCATTATTTAGATGGTTGTTATATTGTAGAAATATGTTATGTTATGTATTATTTCATGTGTATGGAGTTACAGTGGCTATGTTACTGTAATTCTCTGTTTGTTGGCTTGTATGGGTTGTTCGGTAAAGCAGAGAGCCGTGGCTGTCTGCGTCTGGTCCAGTTGCTGCGTAGCTGCGCCGGCAGCAAGGCCAGGAGCAGCGCAGCTGCGCCACTGGCCTGTCCCAGATTCAACCCTTGTGCAGCTGCGCCGGTGTTAAGGCAGTTGGCTGCGCAGGTGCGCCATGCACAGTGCTTGGGCAGTGAGTTTAGTTTATTTGTGCTGATTATTTTTGAGCCTTAGTTTAATTATTCATTTATAGTGGACATATATTTAAATGATATAACATGTTATATAATTGTGATAAATTCATATTTGAGAAAAAGGAAGTTTTGAAAACCTAATATAGTATATAAATTATAAACTATAATTGTTTTATTGTAAATGAGTTACTTAATTATAATTAAGAGTAAGTGTTTAATTTAAAGTATAATATTGTGAAATTGTAATGTATAGAAATTAAATATTTTAATCAATTAGATGTTAATTTAAATTATAATTTATGTAATTATAATTTAATAAATGCATGTTTAATTATGAATTTTAAATTGTGTAATTATAATGAATGTTTAATTATTGATTATAGTTGATAAATACATGATTAAATTGTGTAATGATAAATGCATGATATAGTTTAATTGATTATAAATTATAAATTATTTATAATTTAAAAGGTAATTACAATTTAAGTAATTATAATTTTATTAAGTGTTTAAATTATAATTGTTTAATTATAATTTAACTAAATACATAATTAATTTAATTATGTGACTACGGATGTGATGTAGTTAACTATGTGATAGTTGATTAGTATTATTTATTTAATTAGAGTGAGTTAACCATGAAGGTTAACCACTTATGTAAATTAGTTATGTGTTAACTGATTTAGATTATTATAATTGAATGTATATAGGAAGTGTTTAAGTACGTGGTTGAGTTAAGTAGTTTGCGCTTAAGGCAAGTCTTCTAACCCTAAACTTGTTAATTATATACAAATTCTTGAATTCATATATTCATTGTTGAGAATGTCCTTTCCATTTCTGTATTGGACAATTGTTTATTTAATTGAAATGATCTTAACTTATTGTTCAAGTAAGATCCAGTTATTATTTTAAATGCTTTAAGTTGATTCTAAAGCATATGTTAGTTCATAATTCTGTTATTTACGAATTATTGATAGTTGATTCAACTAATCCTTAGTTGATGAACGTGAAATCTAAATTACCCTTGTAAGGTTATCCAAACCAAACTTTCTTTGGTGCAGACTTTAATTCAAATTGCTGAGTTGACTAACCCTATGTACTAGGGGAGGTTACTACGCATAGCGTTAAGATGTTTGTGCACAATACATGGTACAAAGGGCTGATTCCCCTAAGTACGAGTTAAGGTCCATAGTCTTGTTGACTGTTAAAGGTTTAAATAGAAATATTTTAACCTAGGACAAGAGTTCAAAGGTCTTATGACACTCGGATAAATTCTATTTTTGAATTGTAATTGCGATGAAAGAATTATTATTCAATTCTTTATTGTTGAAGCGAATCATATTATTCAGATTCTTTGAAAGATATCCTTTCATGTATATATTATTGTTAAACTCTAGTGAGCTGTGGTTGCTTACTCTTGCATTAAATAATAATTTCAATTAAGGTTGATAACGCTGATGCTCCGTCTACAAGTAAGGGCAAGGGAAAGCAAAGCAAGTGAAGACTTGTTTTTATTTAACTGAGAATGATTGTACTAAGACTTGACTGTTATGTTTTTATTTCCGCACTTATTATATTCATGTCAGGGTTAGAGTAACCAGGGATTATTTTAAAAAGGTTGTAACCCTTGTTGTAAGGGAGATTTATTTATGTTAATTTAAATTGTAGGTTATTTTGCATTATTCATTGGGTAGATACATGTTATATTAGAAAGTGAACACCAAATCATGTGAAAACGAAGTACCCGGATTTGGGGGTGTCACAACTTAGAAATGGATGAATAACCCGTTAATTTGTGTTTGTATGATTCGTAAGGAAACATGAACATGTTGGACTTATTAGTAAGACTTACTAATGAAAATATGAGCTTTGATGGTGAACCTTAACATGTTATATTGAGATTCATATCCTGATATTGTAACATGTTTAATAGTGCGTATACCATCACTAGTATACCATACATGTGTACTCACTTGTCAAATTCAATGAAAGGTTAACCAAGCATGAGTTTAAGCATATTTTAAAGTGATAAACGACACTAGTAATGAATGAAATTATGGACACTTATAAACATGTATAGTACAAAGTATGTGATCTCTTGATGTGAACGTATGATCTAATTGTATGCGTGGTGATTACTGTTGGGTTTGTACGTAACGCAATCACGCAATCAAATCACATAAATAGGGAGGAAGCGTAAAAACTAGGTTTTCAAAAATTTATACAAACCCATTACCATGATCATTCTTGTGCATCAATTATCAGTGAATGAAGAAGGAGAAAAACAGAATTATACCTTTGAAGATCAAAGCTTCCTCAGGTACAAGTTCTACTCCTTTGATTCCTTTGATTCCTCTGTAGTGGCTCCTTCCCTTGATCAATGTCAGCCACCCAAATGTTTGGCCTCTAACGGTGATCCACCAAGGAAGATGAAGAACTCAGTAAGATGGGTTATTGGCTTAACCCTTGTTTCTATCTCTATAGAATATGTGTACTCCCAACTCTTGGAAAAATTCACGTGTACCATATTTCTGATATAAGACTCTCTTATATAGATATTAGGTTAACCCTCCTAATCCAATTAGAATAGGGTTTTATTTAATTAATTAATTAAATACTTTTAATTAATTAATATCCTAATCTTTATTAGGATTGAGAGAGAGTACTGATATTATATTAATTCCTAAACTCCTTTAGAATTAAAATAATAATAATAATAATAATATTAATAAGACTCCTCTTATTAATTTATATTTAATATTTCTAAAATATTAAATAATAAATATTAAGCTATTTAATTTATTCTATCATCATAGATTAAATTAATTATACTTAATGCATTATTACTATCATGCCATTTTCTTCTTAAATAATTCTTCTTCCTTTTATGGTGTGATCCTTTAGGTTCTCCATATTAAACCGGTTGTGAATAAATCAATTAGAACAATTCTAATCTTATTTAAATAAACAAATTAAACTAATAATTTATTTAAATAAATAACATTTATTCTACAATAGGGATAAGCATCCCTAGCGATCAACGACTTTCCAGATAATATAGATTTCAACATTAATCATAAAAGAACCTGTGAGTTAATAGTTATCGTACAATTCAATCCTTCCACCATAAAATGTTCCAATTAAATATAAGACATGGATTTACTGTCAAGTCTTAATTTATTTAATCATATGTATTTCGATTAGAAAATGCACAACTCCAAATAATGCAAATTAGAAACCTCTTTCTAATTTCATTCTACCTTGGCCAAGGATTCCTGGGTTGTCATTTAACGAATCACATAGGACATATCTCCTCTTTTACTAGAGGTGGTAGATTCTTTATTGATCATTCATTATCTCCATATGTAACTCATTACACCCAAGCATACCCTATATATGCCTTAAAAGGCCTTAAGGAATTAGTCAAAGTATAATTTGTTGCATACAAGATACTAGGATGATCTCAAGTCCAAGGATCACATGTACTACTATCACATTAGGAATTCCTATTGACAGGCGAGTAAAACTCCATTAGGTATTCCATAGCAAGTCACGTTCAGTGAAGTTATTCTCCAATAAGCACCTACATACTTGCTTTAGTGTCTCCACACAAATGACCATGAGATCAGTCATCCTCATCCAATGAGCAAGCAACATATGTACCAATCTATCCAGATTTACTAATCCCCATTTTAGTAATCCCACAATTGGAAACTATTTTAGTT
The DNA here is from genome assembly GCA_020205555.1 of Panax stipuleanatus. Classification (NCBI taxonomy): domain Eukaryota; kingdom Viridiplantae; phylum Streptophyta; class Magnoliopsida; order Apiales; family Araliaceae; genus Panax; species Panax stipuleanatus. The sequence continues at coordinate 113,548,075 of CM035121.1, read as the reverse complement.
TTTAAGCTTTCTAAGAATTTAAATCTCATTATCATGATCTCATCATGATTCTAAAAGCATTGCTTAAAACTATGGGTTATTTACATATTATAAAAACAGCACCATGTAGATAATTATATGCCTTTAATAAATGAATATTTTATTAATAAATAAATAAGATTGTTTACAAAGTATGTGCTTTATCATCATACATGATTGGCTTGTATGCACACTACTATCAATCTCCCACTTGCACTAAAGCCAATCGCCATGGTATCTCATACCCATCTTCTCTAAGTGACGATCAAACTGCTGTTGTGTTAAAGCTTTAGTAAATGGATCTGCAATGTTGTCTTGAAAGTCTACACGCTCCAAGGTGACGTCTCCTCTTTCAATGATCTCCCTGATCAAGTGAAATCGCCGCAACACGTGTTTAGATTTCTGATGAGACCTGGGTTCCTTAGCCTGTGCAACCGCTCCGGTGTTGTCACAGTATACGGGAACTGCTTCTCCAATGCTAGGAACCACACCAAGTTCAGTTATGAACTTCTTCATCCAAACAGCTTCCTTTGCAGCTTCACTTGCAGCTATATACTCTGCCTCTGTCACTGAATCGGCAACCGTTTGCTGCTTGGAACTCTTCCAACTCACTGCACCTCCGTTCAAGGTAAACACATACCCTAAAACAGATTTACTGTCATCTTGGTCTGTTTGAAAACTTGAGTCCGTGAATCCCTCGAGTTTTAATTCAGACCCACCGTAGACAAGAAAAATATCTTTAGTCCTTCTCAAGTACTTTAGGATATTTTTCAATGCCTTCCAGTGCTCTTCTCCTGGATTCGACTGATATCTGCTTGTTACACTAAGTGCGTCAGCAACATCCGGTCTAGTACATATCATACCGTACATGATAGATCCTATTGCAGAAGCATAAGGGATCTTACGCATACGGTCTCTCACCTCAGGTGTCTTTGGGGCCTGTTTCTTGGAGAGATTTATTCCATGGCTCATCGGCATGAGACCTCTTTTGGAATCTTCCATGCTAAACCTCTTTAGCATCGTATCAATGTACGTTCCTTGGGATAAGCTGAGTATCCTTTTAGATCTATCTCTATAGATCTTTATCCCCAAAATATAGGATGCTTCACCCAAGTCCTTCATGGAGAAGTTTTTAGATAACCAGATTTTAATGGATTGTAACATAGGAATGTCATTCCCTATCAGTAATATATCATCAACATATAATACAAGGAATGATACTGCGCTCCCACTAACCTTCTTGGATACACATGGTTCATCCTCGTTTTTGATAAAAATTAAACTCTTTGATTGTCTCATCAAAACGAATGTTCCATCTACGAGAAGCTTGCTTCAACCCATAAATGGATCGTTGTAGCTTACAGACTTGATTTGTTCCAACTTTTGAAATAAATCCCTCTGGCTGTGTCATATACACATCCTCCTCAAGTTTCCCATTGAGGAAGGCCATTTTCACGTCCATCTGCCAGATCTCATAGTCGTTGTAAGCTGCAATCGCAAGCAAAATCCGAATGGACTTGAGCATGGCTACTGGTGAGAAGGTTTCATCATAGTCAACTCTTTGTCTTTGTTTGAAACCTTTTGCAACCAGTCAGGCCTTATAGGTCTCTACCTTTCCGTCTGCTCCAGTCTTTTTCTTAAAAACCCATTTACACCCAATAGGTTTAATACCTTCAGGTGGTGAAACCAAAGGCTATACTTTATTTTCATACATGGAGTCCATTTCGGATTTCATGGCTTCAAGCCATTTCCCTGAGTCTTTATTACTCATAGCCTGTTCGTAATTCAATGGATCATCATCATTCATGATGTGTACCTCATCGTTCTCCTCTATAACGAATCCATACCTCTCAGGTATCTTCGGTACTCTTCCAGATTTACGAACAGGGTGTGGTACAGTAGGTTCTTCTACTTGGTTAGGTACCTGACTTTGGTCCGTGGTAACTTGTGGTTCTTGAACTTCTTCAAGATATATCTTGCTCCCACTAACCCTTTCATGGATAAACTCTTTCTCCAAGAAGGTAGCATGTTTCGCAACAAACACCTTTTGATCAGTTGGATGATAAAAATAATACCCTACGGTTTCTTTAGGGTATCCCACAAATCTACACTTATCGGATTTAGTCTGTAGCTTATCATTTTCAAACTTTTTGACATAAGCTGGACAACCCCAAGTCTTAACATGCTTAAGATTTGGTTTCCTCCCTTTTCACATCTCATATGGAGTCTTTGGGGCGGATTTGGTAGGTACCTTGTTAAGTAGGTATGCAGCCGTTTCTAGGGCATATCCCCAGAAGGAAATTGGAAGGTCGGTAAAACTCATCATGGATCGAACCATGTCCAACAGTGTTCGATTTCTCCTTTAAGATACTCCATTTAACTGTGGTGTACCTGGAGGAGTCCATTGTGAGATTATACCATTTTCTCTGAGACAATTGAGAAACTCACTGCTTAAGTATTCTCCACCTCGATCTGATCGAAGTATCTTAATACTCTTGCCCGTTTGTTTCTCTACTTCACTTCTGAACTCATTGAACTTTTCAAATGATTCTGATTTGTATTTCATTAAATACACATATCCAAATCTTGAGTGATCATCAGTGAAAGTAATAAAATAAGAAAACCCACCCCGTGCACTTGTTGTCATAGGTCCACAAACGTCTGTGTGAATCAATGCCAACAACTTTGTAACTCTCTCTCCTTTTCCACTAAAAGGAGATTTAGTCATTTTACCCATGAGACAAGATTCACAAGTTGGATATGATTCATAATCAGATAGCTCGAGGAGCCATCTTTATGCAACTTGGATAATCTTGTTTCATTGATATGACCGAGTCTACAGTGCCACATATAGGTATAATTAATATCATCTCTTTTTCTTTTCTTAATTTGTTCAATATGAAATATATTTTCTTGTAAGTCAAGTGTATAAAGTCCATTTCGCAAATTTCCAATACCATATAAAACATCGTCTTTATAAATAGAACAACCATTGTTCTTTATAATAACGTCAAAACCTTCCATATCCAATACAGAAATTGAAATAATATTTTTAATAATATACAGAACATAATAACAATTATTAAGATAAATGGATTTGCCCGAAGGCATTGCTAAACAATAAGTTCCTACAGCTAATTCCCACTCGTAGGATCACCTCATCTTTGTTCAGCTTTCTACTTCTGACCAGTCCCTTCATATTATTACATATGTGAGAACCACAGCCGGTATCCAATACCCAAGTAGAATTATGACTTTCAGAAAAATTAATTTCAATCATAAACAAATCTTGATTGGAAGTCGAAGCTTCTCCAAGCTTCTTCTCTGCTAGAAACGTCTTGCAGTTCCTCTTCCAATGTCCCGGCTCATTGCAATGAAAGCACATTCCTTTAGCTGGTTCAGATTTCTTTTGCTCCTTTTCTTTCCCTTTTCCCTTAGCCTTCTTAGATTTCTTCTTTTTAGAAGACACCTTGGGCCTCTTCCTTTTATTGGAAGAATCCACCATCAAGACATGGTTCTTCTTGGATGAGAAGTGACCTTCTGCAGTTTTCAGCATATTAAGCAGCTCAGGTAAGCTGACATCTAGCTTATTCATGTGAAAATTAACCACAAACTGCGAGAAGGTCTCAGGGAGTGACTGCAAGACCAAGTCTTGACTCAACTCCCCATCCATGACGAACCCAAGCTGTCCAAGGCGTTCAATCAAATTGATTACCTTCAGAACATGAGTCTCGACGGCAGTGCCCTCGGTCATCCGAGATCGGAAGAGCTCCTTAGATATCTCATATCTAGCAGTCCTACTCTGTTCACCATACAACTCCTTGACGTGAAGCAGCATAGCAGGAGCATCCATTTTTTCGTGCTGACGCTGAAGCTCGTTATTCATGGATGCGAGCATGATGCATTGAGCCACAGATGCATCATCTTGCCACTTATTGAAAGTGGAAATCTCTTCCTTAGAGGCTGTTTCTGAAACAGATTCAGGGATAGTGGAATTTAGGACATAAGAAATCTTTTCAGCAGTGAGAACAATTCTCAGATTTCTTAGCCAGTCCTCATAATTCGGGCCGGTAAGCATATTTGCATCAAGTATGCTTCGTAGTGAGATTAGTGATTTTGATATTTTTAAAATTCTGCATGTGAAAAGACAACATTTTAGCAAACATTCATTTTATTAACTTTGCATACCAAAATAAATTTAGGTCTTTATTTTAAATTGGTATCTCCCACTATTTTCATCAAACTATATTACCCTCACTCATATAGTTCGGCAACATCTAATTAAAGATTTGCTAGTGAGATGAAGGATCCCATTTCAAATGTATATAACCTTGTGGATAACACAAAAAGCGATATACAAATAAATAGGTAGACAACTCTTGTCAATTACATCACCATGTAACTCTTTTATTTTGCCTCTTAAATCATAATGGTCATGTGTGTGCACATCCGAACTAAAATGATTTAAGTTAAGTCCAGCCTAGCACTTTCATAAATTCAAAAAAGAAAAATTTTCGTCCTTGTGGATAGCACAACAAGACTAGATCGTTCAGTTTTCTTGATAAGCATCAAATGTGATTAATTAACATCTTAAATATTCAATACTCGCCTTGTGGATAGCACAACAAACTCATATTAAATAATTAATACTCTATTAACTAATCATGCTAGAAGGCGACGTTCGATATTTCAAATATCATTTGAACGCTTCAGACTTAATAATATTTCTTTGAGGGGTTTGTTATTATTTGTCTCATCTTTTTAAGCGCGCATGCACATATATATATAAAATACGCGTCATTTTAGTAAACATGCGAAGCATGTTTGTATAAAATATAATATATATAATATTTAGCATGCAATATAGAATACTATATTCTACCCGGATTGATTATGGACTTTTATTCTAGTTTGGTTCACTAGAGCCACCAAGTGAACTAAAAGGTCAAACCTAGGAGTGCAAGAATTTAAATTTAAATATAACTATTACATTTAACCCCTGGCTCCATACAAATGAGTCTTCACGCGTTCCTTGCTCCTTGGTCTCCAATTTCTTCAAAATAATTCTAACTATCTCTATTACAATAACTATTTACAATTAAATAGAAACCTTGATCAGCAGTCAAGGAGAAGTACATAGAAAGGAGATAGAATTTACATCGAGAATAAAACTAGAGAAGACGAGGTACACAGACCCCATTTTATAAAACCCATTCATTCAAGCATTCAACCAAAATAAAATCCAATCACATTGGTCATAGTCCATAATCAATCCCTTTTATTACCATACATATCATCATACGTATCAATAAAACTTATTCATCTCATGAAAATAAATTCATTCCATATGTGTATTAATATCAGTTAATGGGCAAAAGTTTGCAAAACTTTGTTTTTGGAAAAATAAACTCCTTTATTTCATTCAAAAACAATTCCAAATTAAACTCTTTAATTTTAGCAATTCTGAAATCTCATTTCATATAAAATAAACATATTTATTTTAAACCTTTATTAATTAAATAAACCATTCATTTAATTAAATAAAACAAAAAAAAAATTCAGTTCCTGTCCAGTGGCGCAGCTGCGCCAAGAATGTAAAGGGAACCGGCGCAGCTGCGCAGCATGTAAACCAGGAACAGCACCCGGCGCAGCTGCGCAGCAATATTGCCTTGTACCGGCGCAGCTGCGCAGCTTCGTAGAATCTGAAAAATAATTTGTTGCCCAGAACTCGATCCAATCGCATATCATACATGTATGGAATCACATAGACTGATAATTTGCACAAGATTGGCTTTGATACCACTGTTGGGTTTGTACGTAACGCAATCATGCAATCAAATCACATAAATAGGGAGGAAGCGTAAAAACTAGGTTTTCAAAAATTTATACAAACCCATTACCATGATCATTCTTGTGCATCAATTATCAGTGAATGAAGAAGGAGAAAAACAGAATTATACCTTTGAAGATCCAAGCTTCCTCAGGTACAAGTTCTACTTCTTTGATTCCTTTGATTCCTCTGTAGTGGCTCATTCCCTTGATCAATGTCAGCCACCCAAATGTTTGGCCTCTAACGGTGATCCACCAAGGAAGATGAAGAACTCAGTAAGATGGGTTATTGGCTTAACCATTGTTTCTATCTCTATAGAATATGTGTACTCCCAACTCTTGGAAAAATTCACGTGTACCTTATTTCTGATATAAGACTCTCTTATATAGATATTAGGTTAACCCTCCTAATCCAATTAGAATAGGGTTTTATTTAATTAATTAATTACTTTTAATTAATTTATATCCTAATCTTTATTAGGATTGAGAGAGAGTACTGATATTATATTAATTCCTAAACTCCTTTAGAATTAAAATAATAATAATATTAATAAGACTCCTCTTATTAATTTATATTTAATATTTCTAAAATATTAAATAATAAACATTAAGCTATTTAATTTATTCTATCATCATAGATTAAATTAATTATACTTAATGCATTATTACTATCATGTCATTTTCTTCTTAAATAATTCTTCTTCCTTTTATGGTGTGACCCTTTAAGTTCTCCATATTAAACCGGTTGTGAATAAATCAATTAGAACAATTCTAATCTTATTTAAATAAACAAATTAAACTAATAATCTATTTAAATAAATAACATTTATTCTACAATAGGGATAAGCCTCCCTAGCGATCAACGACTTTTCAGATAATATAGATTTCAACATTAATCATAAAAGAACCTGTGAGTTAATAATTACCGTACAATTCAATCCTTCCACCATACAATGTCCCAATTAAATATAAGACATGGATTTACTGTCAAGTCTTAATTTATTTAATCATATGTATTTCGATTAGAAAATGCACAACTCCAAATAATGCAAATTAGAAACCTCTTTCTAATTTCATTCTACCTTGGCCAAGGATTCCTGGGTTGTCATTTAACGAATCACATAGGACATATCTCCTCTTTTACTAGAGGTGGTAGATTCTTTATTGATCATTCATTATCTCCATATGTAACTCATTACACCCAAGCATACCCTATATATGCCTTAAAAGGCCTTAAGGAATTAGTCAAAGTATAATTTGTTGCATACAAGATACTATGATGATCTCAAGTCCAAGGATCACATGTACTACTATCACATTAGGAATTCCTATTGACAGGCGAGTAAAACTCCATTAGGTATTCCATAGCGAGTCACGTTCAGTGAACTTATTCTCCAATAAGCACCTACATACTTGCTTTACTGTCTCCACACAAATGACCATGAGATCAGTCATCCTCATCCAATGAGCAAGCAACATATGTACCAATCTATCCGGATTTACTAATCCCCATTTTAGTAATCCCACAATTGGGAACTATTTTAGTTTTTAAGCTTTCTAAGAATTTAGATCTCATTATCATGATCTCATCATGATTCTAAAAGCATTGCTTAAAACTATGGGTTATTTACATATTATAAAAACAGCACCATGTAGATAATTATATGCCTTTAATAAATGAATATTTTATTAATAAAAAAATAAGATTGTTTACAAAGTATGTGCTTTATCATCATACATAATTGGCTTGTATGCACACTACTATCAATTACATGACCCTATTCGACCTTAATTTTGTGTAAATCCTAGACTAAAACCATAACATATAAAAATGAACTTGAGATGGTCATATGCTTTTAAAAGTCCTATAGCATGAATGTATGTTAAGTGTAATTGCCTTAGTATGCGTATGTGTTGGACAGAAACAGCAGCAGCCCAACCCTGGTCTGGCCAGGGGGAAAGCGCAGCTGCGCCGCCCCTAGGCCTAACCAGGGCGCAGCTGCGCCAGCCTGGAATCAGAAGCCATGCAGTTTTGTTGATCTGACTTTTGGCAGATAAATCACCTCAATTCTATAGCCGCTAAACAAGACTAATTGCTACTGATATTTGATAGTAGCATACCATGAAGATGTTTCAATTGAGAAAAGTTATTCTATAGCTAATGAAAGCCTAATTTCTTAAACATGACATAATGTTATACGAATGTTATTTAAATTCATGATAACTTATAATTTGATTTCATACCGAATGCGTATAAGTATGTAATGACGTGTGACTAAGGTAATACAATGTGTGTATATTTAAATTAAGGAACAAGCTTATGTGCCGAATATGTTAACTAATGAAAATCTTATACATGTAATACATTATAAATAGGATTCGAAAGTGTTGGCTAGCTTTACGTGAGTAAACTACGCATAAGGCAAGTATCCTAAACCCTTGCATTACTTTATTCAACGGATATCGTAAGCAAGTATCTAAACCTTATCTCTTTGGATGCAAGTATTCTATCCTTGTATATTACGAACTAATTTCCTACTTAATCGTTTGAATTGAATTAGCATACTTGAACTCTTATTTCATTAAAACTATTATGCCATTTGATTCGGCTAGACTTATATTATTGAAAAGCGACCCAAACTAATTGATTGCTGCGGGATCTTATATTTGACTTAGAAGATCAAAATATAATTGTCGGAGAACCGACGCGCGCACTTGAGTATGATTGATTGTTATTCATAACGATGGTACTTTAGGCTGATCACATGTTGTACCTGTTTTTGTTGGATTTTCAGTTTATTACTGTCAAATCCTGTGGAAGTTCATAGTCCTTAGTGACTGCTCAGTATTCAGTTATCTTGAAATCTTGAATTAATTTATTATTGAATCACATTGATATAATTCTGTCCTTAGCGACTGTTATTGAAAACTGTTGATATTCTTGTTATCCTTGAACTATCAAACCTTGTTATACTCTTTCGAGAATTGAGAAATATATCACTTACCCTTATTGTATATCACTTGCTGGGAAATTTGTGCTCATTCTTGCTTTCCCTAAAACATTTCAGTTAAGGCAGAGCATGGCAAACCTGTTGGGTTTGTACGTAACGCAATCATGCAATCAATTCACATAAATAGGGCGGAAGCGTAAAAATTAGGTTTTCAAAAATTTATACAAACCCATTACCATGATCATTCTTATGCATCAATTATCAGTGAATGAAGAAGGAGAAAAACAGAATTATACCTTTGAAGATCCAAGCTTCCTCAAGTACAAGTTCTACTCCTTTGATTCCTTTGATTCCTCTGTAGTGGCTCCTTCCCTTGATCAATGTCAGCCACCCAAATGTTTGGCCTCTAACGGTGATCCACCAAGGAAGATGAAGAACTCAGTAAGATGGGTTATTGGCTTAACCCTTGCTTCTATCTCTATAGAATATGTGTACTCCCAACTCTTGGAAAAATTCACGTGTACTTTATTTCTGATATAAGACTCTCTTATATAGATATTAGGTTAACCCTCCTAATCCAATTAGAATAGGGTTTTATTTAATTATTTAATTAATTACTTTTAATTAATTTATATCCTAATCTTTATTAGGATTGAGAGAGAGTACTGATATTATATTAATTCCTAAACTCCTTTAGAATTAAAATAATAATAATAATAATAATAATATTAATAAGACTCCTCTTATTCATTTATATTTAATATTTCTAAAATATTAAATAATAAACATTAAGCTATTTAATTTATTCCATTACCATAGATTAAATTAATTATACTTAATGCATTATTACTATCATGCCATTTTCTTCTTAAATAATTCTTCTTCCTTTTATGGTGTGACCCTTTAGGTTCTCCATATTAAACCGGTTGTGAATAAATCAATTAGAACAATTCTAATCTTATTTAAATAAATAAATTAAACTAATAATCTATTTAAATAAATAACATTTCTTCTACAATAGGGATAAGCCTCCCTAGCGATCAACGACTTTCTAGATAATATAAATTTCAACATTAATCATAAAAGAACCTGTGAGTTAATAGTTACCGTACAATTCAATCCTTCCACCATAAAATGTCCCAATTAAATATAAGACATGGATTTACTGTCAAGTCTTAATTTAACTAATCATATGCATTTCGATTAGAAAATGCACAACTCCAAATAATGCAAATTAGAAACCTCTTTCTAATTTCATTCTACCTTGGCCAAGGATTCCTGCGTTGTCATTTAACGAATCACATAGGACATATCTCCTCTTTTACTAGAGGTGGTAGATTTTTTATTGACCATATATTATCTCCATATACAACTCATTATACCCAAGCATACCCTATATATGCCTTAAAAGGGCTTAAGGAATAAGTCAAAGTATAATTTGTTACATACAAGATACTATGATGATCTCAAGTCCAAGGATCATTTGTACTACTATCACATTAGAAAATCCTATTGACAGGCGAGTAAAACTCCATTAGGTATTCCATAGCGAGTCACGTTCAGTGAACTTATTCTCCAATAAGCACCTACATACTTGCTTTAGTGTCTCCACACAAATGACCATGAGATCAGTCATCCTCATCTAATGAGCAAGCAACATATGTACCAATCTATCCGGATTTACTAATCCCTATTTTAGTAATCCCACAATTGGGAACTATTTTAGTTTTTAAGCTTTCTAAGAACTTAGATCTCATTAGCATGATCTCATCATGATTATAAAAAGCATTGCTTAAAACTATGGATTATTTACATATTATAAAAACAGCACCATGTAGATAATTAAATGCCTTAAATGAATATTTTATTAATAAATAAATAAGATTGTTTACAAAGTATGTGTTTTATCATCATACATGATTGGCTTGTATGCACACTACTATCAGTTGTCAAAGTGGGTCTATGTTGAGTGATGTTGCCTTGTTTGATTTCCCCAATTTGTCTCACACACCCAAGCAATCAATAGGCAGGTATTACAATTATCCACCACTTCTTGACAAGCAAGTACACAATCCAAAATAGATTTTCTAATTGATCACTTTTGACCCAATTTAACAATCCAACCCCTATACCTTAGTTTGCCATTTTAGTCTGATATAGTGGAGTAGATGATTGATGGTTGATGTATGAGTGGTGCACTACCGTTTGATTCCGGCTTTGGAGGTGAGATGATGGAGTGGGTAGTGGGTGTTTCGGTATTGACTGGGAAGTTCTTGTGGTTGTGATACACTTGGTGTGGAAAGGATTGATATTAGGCTAGTGGAGAGGTAGTGGGGGAGGGAAATCAGAAGTGGGTATTGAGATTAATAATAGGTTAGTGGTGGGGAAAGAATTCGGTAATGTCTAGGTGGGGGGTTTCATGGGTTTGTGAGGCAAGTGGGATGTAGAGGAGTTAGATTTAGGTTTGAATGTGAGGTGTGATGGAAGTTGTTTAGATGTAAAGATTTTTTGATTTAAAACCCATATTGCAGACTTTCGCTCCCCCGCCCCAGCGGGGTTGTTAGCTTGTCGAGCCCCGCCCCAGCTGGATAACCCACTGTCCGGCATTATCAGGACCCGCCCAGGTGGGGATTTAATACCTATTGCACCCGCCCCAGCAGGGGCCATGTCTTGTGCTGCTGCAACTTTATTTAGCTTCATTTAGTTCCTTACTTTGTCCTTCTAAAGCATAGTTTAATCATACTCCCTATGATATTTTTTATTTATATTGCCTTGCGAGTATCCTTGATGCTATATTTGCTTGATCTTATGAATGTCCTGTATCAACATGCATCATAAACTTTGTTAGACATGTTTTATGAAGAAAAATTACTAAGTATTATACATTATTACAACTGAATGATATTAATGTAAATAAAAATAAAACAACCGATGGGTTACTTCCCATCAAGAGCTTAATTTATAGTCTTCAGCCGGACTACTCCCTGTTGTTATTCTGGATTGGCCAGATCGACAACGGTCGCCTGACGATCGATGTCTCCACCCCAATAGTGCTTGAGGCGTTGGCCGTTCACCTTAAATGGTGTTGTCGGATCATTTTATTTGCAAAGCTCAACGGCGCCATGTGGAAATACAGTCTTTATAGTGAATGGCCCCGACCACCTGGATTTTAGTTTTTCGGGAAAAAGTTTCAATCGTGAGTTGAATAGCAGTACTGATTGGCCCGGTTTGAACTTTCTATCCAGTATCTTCTGATCGTGCCACTTCTTAACCTTCTCATTGTATAGCTTCAAATTTTTGTAAGCTTGCAGGCGGAATTCGTCTAATTCGTTGATTTGCAGCAACCTTTTCTCCCCTGCTGCTGATAAATTAAAGTTTAATTTCCTGATAGCCCAATATACTTTATACTCAATTTCTATCGGAAGGTGACACACCTTCCCGTAAACCAACTAATATGGGGACATACCTATCGGAGTCTTGTAGGCGGTCCGATATGCCCACAAAGCGTCGCCTAACTTCAATAACCAATCCTTTCGATTCAGATTGACCACTTTCTAATATTCGCTTGACCTCTCAGTTAGACACCTCAGCTTGTCCACTCGTTTGAGGGTGATAGGCTGTGGCGATTCAGTGTTTGACCCCGTACTTCGTCAAGAGAGCGGTTAAATGTTTGTTGCAGAAATGGCTCCCATCATCACTGATTATTGCCCTAGGGGTGCCGAAACGGGTGAATATATTCTTCTGTATAAATTTCAAGACCACTTTTGCATCATTTGTCTATAGAGCAACTGCCTCCACCCATTTTGATACGTAGTCCACAGCTAACAAGATGTACAGATTACTGAATGATGAAGGAAATGGCCCCATGAAGTCGATTCCCCATACATCAAAAATTTTGACTTCCAGGATTATGTTTAGGGGCATCTCGTTCCGTTTTGAAATATTACCCACTCGCTGACATCTGTCGCAGTTTTTCATGCACTAATGTGAGTCTTTGAACAAAGTGGGCCAGAAGAAATTTGCCTGAATTACTTTAGCGGCTGTTCTCTTACTCCCATAGTGTCCCCCATATACTGAAGCGTGACATGCCTGTAAGATGCTTTTAACTTCACTTTTCGGAATATATCGCCGGATAATTTTATCAGCACAATGGCGGAACAAGTATGGTTCGTCCCACATGTACCACTTTACATCATGTAGAAATTTTTTCTTTTGGTGACGGGTCAAGTCTGGTGGGAGGATGTTGCTGACCAGATAATTAACGAAATCCGTGTACCACGGAAACTCGTCGTGTATCAAAAATAGCTGCTCATCAGGAAAAGACTCATTGATTGCTATCTTGTCTGTCTCGTCCTGCTTTGGATTCTTTAATCGTGAAAGATGGTCGGCGACTTGGTTTTCTCTCCCCTTTCTATCCTTAATTTCTAAGTTAAATTCCTGGAGTAGCAAAACCTAACGGATAAGCCTTGGCTTTGCGTCTTCTTCTCAATTAGATACTGAATGGCTGAGTGATCCGTGTAGACTACCACCTTTGTACCCACTAAGTACGAGCGAAATTTGTCAAATGCATACACAACTGCAAGTAGTTCCTTTTCCGTGGTTGTGTAGTTCAACTGTGCATCTGTCAAAGTTTTGCCTGCATAATATATAGCGTGAAAGATCTTATCCTGTCATTGCCCGAGCACTGCTCCAACTGCGTAATCACTAGCATCACACATGAGCTCGAATGGCTTGGTCTAATCAGGTGCTATGATTACTGGGTTAGTGGTTAATTACTATGGCTGCGTCATTTTCTATTTTGATTATGGCAATAGCCTCTTCCCAACATAGCTGTTGCTCCTGCTGTGGAACAGCCTGTTGCTGCTGATTCTAAAAACCAGGAGGGTATGCTTGTTGTGGAGCCTGCTGCTGGTTCTGATTCTGGTTGTTGCTCAACGAAAAGTTCGGATGGTTCCTATTCCCTTGATTGTATGTATTCTGGTATGTGTTGGCTTGTTGTAGTTAGCCATATACTGAACTGAAGCTGGGTTAATTGCACACTATTCTGTCGGATGTTCCCCTGCACAAAGTTCAGATATGACTGCTACCTGCTACACGTTTCCCATTGACATGGTATCCAGCCTCTTATGTAATGCTGCTAGTTGCGTTGATACAGCTGTCATATTATCCACTTGCAGCACACCTACTGCTGTGGGCTGAGTCATTCTTTTAATCGACCACTGATAGTCATTTGAAGCCATTGTGTCTATCAATGCCCATGCCTCCTCAAATTTCTTAGTCATAAAAGCTCCACCTGAGGCTGCATCAATGCTAGTCCGTATCTGACTCGATAACCCATTGTAAAAGATACTAAGCTGCATCCAGTGCGAGAGTCCGTGATGTAGGCACTTTCTCAGCAGTTCCTTGTACCGTTCCTATGCTTTATACAGTGGCTCCCCTTGCATCTCTGCAAATGAAGATATCTCCGTTCTCATCTTATGTGTCTTCGATGGCGGGAAGAACTTGGCCAAAAATTTATGCGCCAGATCATTCCATGTAGTGATTGACCCAGTGGTTGGGAATGGAGCCAACCCTTCGCCTTGTCTCTGAGTGTGAACGGGAATAACCTCAATCTGATCGCATCATCTGTCACTCCGTTGCACTTAAAGGTGTCACAGATTACTATAAAGCTGAAGATGTGTTCATACGGGTCGTCATTTGGAAGACCCCCAAACTGGCAATTATTCTGCACCATCTATATTATTCCAGGCTTGATCTCAAAATTGTTCGCATTGATTGCCATCCTAGCTATACTCGAGTGAATTTTTGAGATCTTTGGTGTAGCATAATCCATCAGTGGTTTGTCTTCCTGTTCAGCCATGTTTGTTCTGGGTGTTTCAAATTCTACTTGATTCTTTGCAATCCACTTAGTTAGCTTTTGAAACCGTTTGTCAATATCATCCTCAAATGACAACTCTGGCTTTTTCGGTCTAGTTTGCATGCACTAATCAAATATACCTGAAATAACCAAACAAACAAAAATAAATAAATAAATAAGAATAAGACTATATATATATATATATATATGTTTAACTAAAACTGATCTAATTAAACTGATATTGTAAGTAATAGACGCAATTACTGTCCCCGGCAACGGCGCCAAAAACTTATTGGGTATTTTCTATACGTGCTACACGCAAGTGTACGTGATCCACAAGTAATATAATGATAAATCAGATATCGTTCCCATAGAGACAATAATTCCTATTTAATCTAACAAGTACCCGTTTTATACTATCTCAGCTTTATTAAACTAATGATTAAAAGATGTTTTTTTAACTAAAGTTACTACGTAATCAAATTCAACACTGACTCAAGTTTTTCACAAGTTTTTGAGAATTAAGCCTACAACTTCACTTATTATTTTACTTCAGACAATATCCTTTTATCTAGTTTATTTCAATTACTCCAGATTATTAATCAAGAACACTAAAGCAGATATAACCATTTCTCGATGCATTATACCCATACTCACTCGAATCCACAGATGATGGAATTAAGCAAGACACCCTAAATAACTAATTCACTATATCTTTATGTGAATTACAATTAAATAAGGTTTAAAAATCAAGTTCTTATCAGATTACATATGACGTAAAGGTATATCTCTATCCTAAACACGAATCATGAATTCCATCTACGCAGAAATCACAAACATATGTCACTATGGCAAGTTCTAATCCCATATGTCCTCTCTCGATTTCATATGGGATAACAGATAATTGTTGATCAGGCAATTATATAAGTTAAGCACAACACATAGCAAATAATCTAGGAATAACATCCATAAACTGAATCTAAGAAGATTTAATCATCAATTACATAAAAAGATTCGTCACAGGCTTAAATAAGTAATTAGCTCATAACGAATGAATAAAAACCCATATTCCACAGAGTATTAATCATAATGAAAACAAAGTACGATGAATAGAGAAAGAACGGAATATGAAACTCCTGTCGTTACTCGTCTCCACGTCGCTTCGCGTTCGTCCGAATATGATCTGCTTCAATTCTCCTTGCAAGTTCAGATCCAAAACTAAGGCTACAAGGTGGCTAGGTATCCTTCTCTATATCCATACAAGTCCTTTTTATATCATAATAACAACCACCCTAATCATCTCTCCTCCTTGCTTCCACGTCCAACTCAGCAAAGGAGACAGTCGCTTTTTATGCCCGCCTCCCCGCCCCAGCGGGGAGTTCCTTTGATAATCACCCACCCCAGCGGGGATCTATACTGACCAGCTGCTTGAAAGTCTGCATGGTGCTTGCTTCTTTCGTGTCCCACACAACCTAATGAGACTTGCATGGATTTGATCTAATTGAAAGGCTGGCATGTGAATACCATATTAACCTTG
This sequence comes from Panax stipuleanatus, assembly GCA_020205555.1. Classification (NCBI taxonomy): domain Eukaryota; kingdom Viridiplantae; phylum Streptophyta; class Magnoliopsida; order Apiales; family Araliaceae; genus Panax; species Panax stipuleanatus. The sequence goes on along the minus strand of CM035121.1, from coordinate 113,531,883 downwards.
GCCCACTTATCATCTTGCTTCATGATTTCGTAGGCTGCTCATTCACTAAATTCGTGGCCCATTTACATATATGCTGATTGCCATAGTATTGCTTTGAAATCCATTGCTAGGAAACGTGGGCTCAACATATTTCCTTGCAAACTGCTAGGAACGTGATCTGCTAGGACAAAACCTCCTCAACGCTGGAATGCATGGAAGGCGTGGCCCACTTGATCATGAATTGGACAATTATGAGTTGAACTGCTAATTTGATTACTTGTTAACGTGAGCCTCTTTAGACCATAATTTCTGAATTGGGTCAAACCAAAGTGGTCCCAAATTGAGCTCTAATTTGTCTTATTATGCCACTTTCGCATCCATTTTGTGTCCTGCTAATATTACATAAATCCGAGTAAAATGCTAAGATAAATACTTGAAAACACCAAAACTCAAGGTATAATAAGTACCAATTCGCATGTTATAAACCCACTCATCAAGAGCCCTCATATACCCCACGGAAAACGGTGGGGAAGAATAGAGAAAAAGGCCTGAACCCCCCCAGCCATCAACGATATCCCTGTAGTCCTGGTGCAAAGTATGGTACAGGGAGTGCACGTTGAACCAGTTTCCTTGAGGTTGTGTAAAGCCAGAAACCTGCATTAAAAACCAAACCATGTCAAAAACATGTGCCTTGAGAATGGCAAAAAAAATAAAGAGAATCCAGAAAGAAGAAAAAATTTCAAGTCACCTACCTCATTAGCATGGAGAAACCTCGATGGATGAAGACTCAAGTCTCCTAGCAACTCCTGAGTCGGCACAACAATGTCAGGAAGCTCCGTACGTGGGGCCTGACCAGGGGCAGGAGCAGTAAAAGAAGCCTGCTCATCATCAATATCAATCGGCTGCTCGTCCTGGGCTGGAAGAATCATAGACTCTGCTAATCTGTGAGGCGGTCGAGCTGGACGTGGTTGAGGAGCATCAGAAGCTCGCCTCCGTCTAACGCCTGAAACTACCCTGCTTTTAATATTCCAAACTTTGAACAGGAATATTAATATAAATAGAAAATATTAATATGTTTTATATCTTGTGTGATGTGTATTTAACTTTATTATTGGTATATATAATTATATATCAACACATAAGATATAACTATGTAAATAGATGTGTAAGGTTTTATAAGTAAAACTCTAATTTAAGAATTTAGCTAAATAAAGAATCCTAACCCTAATTGTTATAATACATGAAAATTATAACATAATACATTGATAATGTTATATATGATTATGAATATATACATATATTAATTTAATATGATGTATTAAAGATTTAATTAAAAAGGATTGTAAGAAAACCCTAATTAGGGATTAGGAAACCCTAACCCTAATTATAAACCCTAATTTAAATTAAAAACCTTAATTCTAAACTAACAAAACCTAATTATTCATTATTGTTTTTAAATTTTCTAAAGAGAATAGGAAATAACTAAATTACCCTTATATTTAAGTGGGAAAGTACTAAAATGCCCTTAGTACATGTAAAATAACCAAAATACCCTTATCTTGTTCTCTTATTAAAACAAGATAGGAACAAATCTTTTGCTTGCAAGCAAAAGATTTGTCACATGACTCTAACACTCTTGGCATGACAACACACCCTAATTTCATAAATGAAGCAGGCTTAGTTGTCAATTAAGTAAGAAAGCTTAAGTTTTTACCCCACTTGAACTTTTCATATAAGGTTGGGTCATAAAAACATAAAGCCACAAATTTCATACTTAACATACACAACTAACTGACTCGCAAACAACTCTCAGCAAGCCAGAAACAGAATCAAGAAGGAAAGAATCAAAAAAGGACTCAAAAAGGGTAAAAACCCTAACCCTACTTAAATTTGGAATTCTGAAAATTTAATTATTGTTATTGTTGTTTAAGTATGTTCATTAAGTTGTTATTTAATGTTTTGGGTTGCTAAAACATGGATATATAACATTTAAAAGCATCAAAATAGAGTTTTAAGCAAAAATGTCAAAGTTATAAAACAGGGTCTGACAACGAATGTCAGCCCTCGTAACTCGATACCTGTTTGTTGTTTAGATGTTCTGAAAGTTGTTAGTTGTAGTATGTAGTGTTGTAAGTAGCCTAGAAGTGATGGAATGATAATCGAAATAACAAATCGAGAGTTATAGAGGGTCAAAAGTCGTTGACCGAGTATGACCGCCAGTTTTTTGGGCAACCCAGAAAGCTCAAGAACATCGTCTGACAGGTGGTTTGACCGTTTAGATCTTTCTCCTGTCAGACTGTTTAAATGTTAGATGTTAGTAGAGTTATACCTTGACATAAGTACTACGCAACCATAGCACTTTCAAGCCCTAGATAGTCACTGGCTGGAAGTTATAGACAGTCAAACCTCGTTGACCGTTAAGCTTAAGCGTTCTGGGTAACCCAGAAACTCATAAGCAGTGTCTGACAAGATTTTTAGAGGCTTAGATCTTGCTTCTTGTTGATATATGGACTCTGTGACTGCTCAAACAGTGTACCCTGGTAGTCAGTCTATAGAGCCCGACGACTAGAACACCCAAACATTAAACAGCCGACAAGATATAAGATCGTAAAGGTCGTTAATCGACGTTGACTCTTCATTACTGGGTAACCCAGAAATGAAGAACAGCGTCGGTATGATGGTTTGACTGGCCGTGGGAACTTGTAGCAATGTTTTTAGGCACTGAAATGAACCTAGACGTGTACTCCTACACTAGTACTACAACTTCATTACAACTAACTGCCAAGAAACCAATCCGATTGATGGCCAGATCGGGTCAAACGAGGGACTAGCGCATTGACCAACGTGTTGTTGGCCTAGCCAAGAACACCTATAGCGACGGACATGAAATAAAAATTAATTAAAATAAATATAAATAAATACTAAATAATTAATAAAAAATTATGAAAAATCATTTTTAATTATAATAAATAATTTTTAATATTTTGACATAAAATTTTATTAATATTTAATTTATTTAAATATTAATAAAAAAAGTAATTAATAACAAATTACTTAAAAATAATATTAATGGTTTAAAAATCATTTTAAATACTAATAAATTATTTAAAAATGATATTAATGATTTAAAAATCATTATTAATAAAAATAAATTATTAAAAAAATAATATTAATGATTTAAAAATTAATTTAAATAGTTATTAAATATTTAAAAATAATATTAAGAACTTAAAAATTATTTTAAATGATATTAAATCATTTAAAAATTATTTTGAACATTTGGAAATTATTATAAATAATAACTAAAATATCTAAACAAGATATTAAAAATTTTTATATAAAGTTTATCGAAAAACTAATTCGATAACTATTCAATGAAGCTATAAAATACCGATACGACTCCAAAATCAACCCAGACACTAATAGTTTAATTAAAAATTGATTGTTATCATTTCTAATGATTACTATAACATATATAGGTCGCGAGTATACTTTCAAATAGCTTTAGTAGTCGACCTTGATAAAGGAAAGTTTTTCTAACTTCATTTAATTTCAATATTGAATGTAAGTCTTGTATATTGATATACGAAATTGTTATAAACATTATTCATGATATTTGTGATTTGAAAAAGGTTACGATTTATTGTTCAAGCATAACCAAGACATATGAACTGTATTTGTGTAAATTGTTTTGATTTGCTATCAAAGCATAAACTGTGAAAAAACCAATGTTGTTTAGTACATATTTACAATGTCCTTGTTGGATCGGTAGGATGATATGCATACTCCTAGGATATGATTAGGCTGACTCCCTATGAGATATCCGAACAGAACTCCTATATATCTTCATGACTCGTAGGAATGACAGAACTCCTATAAGTTTTTATGACTCCTAGGAATGATAGAACTCCTATAAGTCTTTATGACTCTTAGGAATGTGAAAAATACTCTGAACTAAATGTTCCTTCAATTCAGATATTGTTTGAGTATAAACTGTAACTCTTTAAAACTTGCTGAGCATTTTTAAGCTCATCCTTGCAAATATTCTTTTCTTTTGCAGCTGCATCTAATACCCCAGAAGGTTCAGGAAATCATACATGTGGATAGAAGTAAATCTATAAGAATGAATGTTTATTGTATTAAGACTAAGAATGTAATTTGGTATTTCTCTAATGTAATGGTTGAACATTATGTAACCAGATATTATGATGATGTTAGTTATTAGTTGAATGATTTTACATTATTAATGAATAGTATCAAGAACAGTATCTATTTGAACTATACATCTGAATGAGGGTATTGAATGATCTTGGGAGTTCTGTAAGCACTAAGGTCGGCCCTCAGTTCCAAGAATAATTTTATCATTTGTATTGTGAATGTCAGATAGATAGGAATTATTGATATGCAAGAAATATCTGTAAGATCATAAATCTATACATCCAAGTGAGGGTATCCAGATATGGTAATTATTCTGGCGAGAACTCTTAATTGATTGGGATACTGTGAATTTTGGATTTATAGAAGTTATTGTCTTATAGAATATTTACGTGAGCACCAAATCTGCTACAAAAAATGTAGAGAATTTGGGGGCGTCACAATTTGGTATCAAAGCTTTAGGTTAGAAACCTTAGGAGGAAACCCTTAGGCTATAACCTCGGAAGTATTTAAATGATAAAGGAGATAAGCTCAACGTAGACACTCAAAATTTTCCTTGCCCCAATACTAACCTGGTAGGAGGGCAAAACCGTCAATCAATCCAAATCTAACCACCGACGCCGGTCTTTCAACCTAAATCTGATTCCTAATATCGGTAATCAAGCTCTGAAAGTCAATCGGACCATCAATTAAGTTTCGACAGTCAATCGAACCATCAATCAAGCTCTGACAGTCAATCAGACCATCAATCAAGTTTTGACAGTCAATCGGAGCATCAATCAAGTTCCGACAGTCAATCGGACCATCAATCAAGTTTCGACAGTCAATCAGACCTTAAATTAAGTTTCGACAGTCAATCGAACCATCAATCAAGTTTCGACAGTTAATCGGACCATCAGTCAAGTTCTGATAGTCAATCGGACCATTAATCAAGCTTTGACAGTTAATCGGACCATTAATCAAGTTTTGATAGTTAATCGAACCATCAATCAAGTTCTGACAGTCAATCGGACTATCAATCAAGCTCCGATAGTCAATCAGACCATCAATTAAGTTCCGACAGTCAATCGGATCATCAAGCTCAACCTCGATCTCAGCCCAGGAAGTCAAAATCAACCCCGATCTCAACCCAGGAAGTCAATTCAACCCCGGCAGCAACCCGGGAGGTACCAATCAACCCCGACCTCAATATTAGGCCGTAAAGTCAACCCTGGTCTCAATCCAGGAAGTCAAGGCAACCTCGACATCAACCGAGGACATGTCAAGCCATCTCTAATCTCAATTCGGGAAACACAGTTCATCCCCGGCAGTAACCCGGGAAGTCAAACTCAACCCCGGTCTCAACCCGAGAAGTGCAGCTCAACCCCGGTCTCAACCCGGGACGTCAGGTCAACTTTAGACATCAACCAAAAGCATCACAACAACTCCAGAGCAAAACCTATAATGACCATATCAGTCTCAGAGACAACCCTGAGGTCAAAAGACTCGACTGGGATCCAAGTTTTGGAATCAGCTCCCGAAAGTCAACTAGCGACCATGCCGACACTACAGGCAGCCCCGGGAGGGGTACAATGGTCATTTCATTAACTCTCAACTGACTTGGTCAAACTAAAGTCATATAAATTCCGCCAAAGTTAGAATGAACCCTAACGACGATCCCGAGTGGTAACTATGCAAGACAGCTCAACCGACAAACTGCGGGGAATCAAAGACCTGGTTATGAACTCGTCTTCCTGGACCTGGAGAATGTTTTTCCCTATGTCATTGCGACACTCTTGGTGAGAGCTTTCTGGAAAGGTATCGTACGCCTCAAACGGACGCTCCGATCAAAAGTTAGAAAGTTTTTGACCGGACATCGCATTGCTCGGAGTGCACGTACTTCGAGATAACTAAGTCGGGCACCTGGGCCCCACCTAGGGGAGCCACAGCTCTACCTGCGGCTGCCATAGTTAGAGTGGAGGCTCCCTGGCCTATAAATAAACGTGCCTCCCGTTCATTTAAAATAATTCAGAAATGCAGCGAAGCTCTGCCAGTTTGATTTTTCGACTTTTACACCTCTTTCAAACCCAAATATTTTCACTCCAACACGTAGATATACCCATATACTACCACATATCAAAAAACCACTGATAGATTTGGATGTTTAAAGCCTACGATTCAGCAAAACCCCCGTAGTGCAGCCTATTGTAAGTATTTTTACGATCAGCAAGTCAATACTACTACTTTGCACTATTTTACACCTGCACATCAAGTTTTATCTTCTAAATATGCCCGAAACATAGTTCCGTGGCCGTTTTCATCAAAATTTGGTACTTTTCTGTACATAAACACAGTTTTTTGAATTTTTACAACTCGGATTGACGATTCATCAGCTCCAGCAGCTTCAATGCACTAGCACACACCTTTTTGGCAACTTCGCCGGATTGGGTTATCATCCCAGTCTGGGTTTGGCACTTTTTTGTATATATTTAACTGCAAATGGACTAATATTTCAATTCTGTCAAGCCCGAATGTCAAATCCGTGGTAGTTTACCGCTTTTATATATATTTACGCATATATAAGCGACTTTCACCATCACTGGTACTCATATCAGTCCTGGTTGACTACATTTCTATCAATATATATATATATATATATATATATATATATATATTCAGTCCAGCCTGGATTACTTTGTGGCCATTTTATTGCTTTTGCACACTTTCCCATACTGGGTGCTCTCCCCAGTCACTGGGTGACTATTTTATGTCAATTTCAATTCCAGTACGGGCACCGGTGTGAAAATCCATCGCCCTTTTCACTGTTTTCTATATATATTTCATTTCTGTCACAGCCTGGATTATTTTATGGCCATTTACAGTTATTTTATAAATATATATATATATATATATATATATATTTCAATTCCAGTCTGGGCTTGCTAGTGAAAACTCATCGCCCTTTTTACAGCTTTTATATATATTTAACTATATATATTGCTTTGCTTAATTTATTCAACTGTTGCATTTAATATTCATTTGTATATGAATCTGCACTGACATATCTGCGGGGGAACTAGATTTATCCAAATCTCACCACTTCTAGCTTTCAAACGGTTCAAACAGGTCCCGACAGAACCTGGAAGCTATAATGGCTGAGATTTCTTTAAATCTAGTTATTTTTATAGTTTCAGCTTCAAAAGCAACCTCGCGTCCCTTAGATCGCTATTTAGTGGGAACGAGACGCTTCGGCCGTGCGGACCGGGATTTACTTAATGAATCCTTGGTTCTGGCTATCTTGGGATATTTATCTATTTCTGTACTAATTTAAACTGTGCAGGTTTTTTGGCTACTCATATGTGAGCCTAGGAATCGTGGGATTCATGATCAAACTGATCAGAATCTGATTCCCACGATGGACAAACTATGATTTACAGACGTACCCTGCCAGTTTTTTTTTATAAAATGTACATGCACAAACCTTAAAACGGTTATTCAGATTTAAGGTCTCAACATAGTGAAAATACGGATTGTCGTGTCAGCGTCCCTCCGATGGTTTTCATACCCATGAGGAGACCGACACTTTATATTTTTATGGTCGAGGATGCCTCGCAGCCCGACAAATCACCAGTTACATGCAGCCTTAAGGCTATAAAGATAAAACTAGCTTTCAAAACATCATTGTCAATTCAATTTAAAAGCTTTTGCAAATCAAATTAAATAATGCTTTTTGCAAATCAAATCAAAGATTGATTTTCAAATCAAATCAAACCCTTCGTATATAGGCTCAACGAAGCCCGTCAAAGCTTTCAATCAATCAAAAGGCCCAATTTCCAAATAACATTCATTCACGCATTCCATTTTTAAAGAAAATATTGAAAAGATTGCGGTACCGTGTTTACACGGGAGTCGTGGGGTGCCTAACACCTTCTCCACACTTAACCAAGCCCCCAAACTCAAAACTTCTATTTCAAAAGATCAAGTTTCGACAGTGTCCAGCAATTGGGCCTCTTTTTAAATCAAATTCGGTTGAGTTGGTACAACCATTTTCAAAACTACCAACTGGCGACTCTGTTTAAATCAAATCATCGACTTATACACATGTTGGGCTCTTTCCTAAAAAACCCTTCAAAACCTTTTTTGTAATAAAAAGAATAAGGGTAGAGATAACTTAGGAAGATCGATTTGAGGAAAATCGGGATATAAACTGACCCGCAGTATTTCTTAAATTTTCCAACGTCGACAGGTGGCGACTCTGCTGGGGACAGTAGAGGGCTTAGGCCGCTTTCAATCTTTTCAAATATTTCCCTTTCAAAACTATTGAATGCGTGAAATCCTGCGTCTCCACAGTCAATGGATGAGTGAATGATGCGTCTTTCGTTGAATGTATGAATGCTATGCCTTTACATTGAATGAATGAGAATGAATGTTTTAGTGCTTCGCACCCATATTAGTGCTTCGCATGAACTGTCATTTCATGCATAAGCGGTAAGGCCGATGTATGTGAATGTATGCTGTGAGTCCCTCCACCAGGAGGCTAACCCGGTCGGTGATAAGTAAGGACTCTGGGAATGACTAAGTCTCCGGGGCTGCCTCCTGAAAATGCACCACCCAGATTCGCTCTAGTTAAACGATCATATTAACTTCCCTTCTAGTATATTGCGATGATCTGGGAACCTTCATGCCGAAACAAAAGCCGTGAGAGTAACCTAGGATAGGTCAGCTTCTGATCAACCAAATCCGACGGGATGCTTCTTCATGTCTTCCTCTTTCAATGCCATGTCAAGTCTCCAATTACTGAGGAGCGCAATGTAAATGACAATAATGAAAGATTTACTTTCCTGTCAAATATCTTGTTAGCCTGCCATAAAAATAACTAACCTCGATTTTGCAGGATAAACTTAAAAAACACACATCATAAATGCATCCAGTCATTACCTACCACAGGGAACTGACACGCATACATTTTGGTGTAGGTAGGGAAAAATTGGTCCTATCACCATATCAAAGGCCAGAAAAGTACTCTGTCCATCTACGGACATGGCTTCAAGTGCTCCACCAGAATCCACCCCTGTGTCTAGGGAATAATTCGAAGGATTGAAAAATCAAATAGTCGAGCTAGCCAGTTTCCTTCGAGAGCAAAGAAAGGCCTTCAAAGAGAAACAATCTCAAACTCATCCAGAACCAGGAGCATCTGGTTGTGGTGCTGGCGATCAAGATACAGAAAAGGCCAAAACTCAGATTCCTGGACCCCAGAATCCGGATGCAATCAATAAAACTCCATAAATCACCTTCTTAGGCAAAGAACAAGAATCTGGTGACCTTCTCAAGAAAATCCAACAAATGGAAGAAACCTCCGATCCATCAAAGGGACTGGGGCATTTGGCAGTGTCAACTACTCAGATTTATGCATATTTCCCGGGGCTAGATATCTCAAAAAAATTTAAGTCCCTGATTTTGAGAAATATGACGGATTAGGGGAACCTTATAGGCACCTAAAAGTTTTCATCGGAGAACTCGGATCCTATGCTGAGGACGAGAAACTTCGAATGCAGCTATTTTAGAAGAGTTTAACTAGAGAAGCCAGAGCCTGGTATGCCTGTCTAGACAACTCCAAAATTCATAGTTGGGAAGAATTGGCCCATGCCTTCCTCAGCCAGTACAGTTTCCAATCTCAGTTAGCTCCAGATCGGTATCAAATTACCAAAATCAAGAAAATGAACACTGAATCATTCAGAGAATATGCCCAGCGATGGAGACGGGTCGCAGCACAAGTCACCCCAGTCATGACTGAATCTAAAATAGTCATGACTTTCATCGATATTCAAGAAGCTCCTTATTATGAAAGGGTCCTAGCAGGCATAGGAAAACTTTTCTCTGAAATGATCAAACACGGCGAAATGGTCGAAATGGGACTCAAGTCAGGGAAAATAAAAGACCTAATGGCACTCGAAGCTGTTGCTGAGCATATCCAATCCATAAATTACTGGAGTAATCCCCGGAGGGTCCATGAAAAGAAAGATGAAGAAGTTTCCTTAGTGTTACAAGGACAAAATTCAAGCGGTAATTCAAATAATACACCCATTCATAGGAGGAACTATACCCTTTTCCAAGCTGCAACACAGCCTTCAAATCCTTCATTCCAGAAAAATATGGAGGTTAGACGTAAAAGGACTTTCACCCCACTAAGGGATTCACTCGAGAACGTCTTCAAACTTCTGACAGCTCAGAAGAAGATTGGCCAACTCCTTCCGCCAACTAACACTAATTCAAGGAACTTCAACCCTAGCAAGAAGTGTTCTTATTATTCCAGATCACCGGGCCATGACACTTAAGACTGTTGGTCCCTTAAGCATAAAATCTAAGATTTGATTGATAATGGAGAGATTGTGGTCACAAAGCCCGATCAACCCCATGTCCAAGATAACCCTCTCCCACAGCACAAGGATGAGAGTGTCAACATGATCAACACTTCAAGTGGAGAAGGATCCAAATATCTCCGCTATGTTGAAGAATCCACTCAATCCAACAACATCAGCCCAATAAGTTGGGAGGCTTTTGAAAAATAATTCCTGATAGAGCAAGAAATAAAGTCTATCAAGGAACAAATTGAGCAGTTAGCTGAACTGGTCGTCTACTAACATCAACTCACCAGGAAGATGTTAAAACAAATCCATCAATCTATTGGTAGACGCTCTCCTCCAGCGGAAGTCAATTCCAATCAAGATCATAGCCAGACTTATGAGCTTACACCCAGGACTGACAAGGGGATCGAAGAAGCAAGTGTCCAAGCAGGTAGGAAGTTCCTATTTCAAAGGAATGTCACCAATTTGAACCAGTCAATGGAAGAAATCCTGCAAATGATGATCAACGAGGGAATGGTTGAAGACTTTCTACCTCAATCCAGAAAATTCAAACCTGACCAAATATGTTAGTACCATTCCAACTCTCCCGGCCATGATACAGAAGAATGCTGGGCACTTCGTAACCTAATTCAAGATCTGATTGAGAAAGGTGACCTAATCAGAGGAAATCAAATCCTCGACATGACAGATAAAGATAGCCTCTGGATCCCCGATGCATGGTATCAGGACACAGTGGCTACACCGCTGATACTCTAAGGTAAAGGGGTCCAAGACAAACAAAATCCCGTGAAGGTGGCTGCACCTGAGCCTCTAATTTTGCCCTTCAGGCCTCAGTACCCGATTACCAGTCTGAAGAAGGTCCCATGGAACTACGGGGGACATTAAAAGCTCTACTTCAAACAACATTTCCATCCTGTCAAAGGATAATCCATTGTACTTGCCTCAGCGGGTGATTAAACCAGTTACTAAAGCAAAAGAAAGGTGGCTGAAGAAAAGATACAAGAGTTCCTCAAAAAGATGGGACAAAATGAAATCAAGATAGTGCAAAGCTTGAAAGACGCACCCAAACAAATATCCATCCTGGACTTGGTCCTATCATCAGAGGATCACCGTAACATCCTAGTGAAGGTACTAGAAGAAGCTCATCTGCCATACACGGTAGACACAGAGAAATTCCGTCACGTGATAGAACACATTTTCAACAACAATGTGATTTCATTCATAGACGATGATATCCCAGCTGAGGGAAGGGGTCACCATAAGTCCCTGCATATAGTCGTTATGTCCTCCGGATACATGATCGGAGGAGTGCTTATTGATGGAGGATCTTCCCTCAACATTTGTCCATATGACACATTGGAAAGGATGAAGAAAAATCCAAACCGGATCAAAGCCAGTCACATGGTTATCCGAGCTTTCGATGGATATCGTCTTGGTCAGTCTGAAAACTTGAGTCTGTTTAGCACTCTAGTTTAATTCAAACTCATCATGTGATATGATGACATCCTTAGTGTCAGTTAAGTACTTTAAGATGCTTATCACTGTCTCACAGTGATCTTCTCCAGAATATGACTGATCAACATCAAGTCTCGTATATTTCATTGCATACATGATAGTAGCTCATGCGATCTCTCTTTTATTGAGGATAATTTTAGAGAGATTCACTTCATGTCTCATCATCATGAGATAACTTTTGGAGTTTGCCATGCTAAACGCCTTTAGCATCTAATGAATATACATTTTCTTGGGTTTAGCCAAACATCCTTTTAAATATATCAATAAAGATTTATATCCCCAATGTGGGATGTTCTACCCAAATCATTCATAAAGGAATGTTTAGACAACTTTGTTTTGATCAATTTTAGCATAGGAATTTCATTCCCTATCAGTAATATATCATCAACATATAATACAAGGAATGAAATAGCGCTCCCACTAACTTTTTTGTACACACATGGTTCATCCTTGTTTTTAATAAAATAAAACTATTTGATTGTCTCATCAAAATAAATGTTCTATCTACGAGAAGCTTGCTTCAATCCATAAATGGATTGTTGTAGCTCATATATATGATTTGCTTCAACTATTGAAACAAATCCATCTGGTTGTATCATACATACATGCTCCTCTAATAATGTATATTTGAGGAAGGGCGTCTCCACGTCCATTTTGCCAAATATAATAATAATAAGCTGAAATTGCAAGTAAAATCCAAATGGACTTGAGCATAGCTTCAAAATCTATTTTAGATTTTATGGTCATCTACCATTTATCTGAGTCTTTATTACTCATAGCCTGTTCGTAATTCAATGGATCATCATTATTCATGATGTGTACCTCATCGTCATCCTCTATAACGAATCCATACCTCTCAAGTATCTTCGGTACTCTTCCAAGTTTATGAATAGGGTGTGATACAGTAGGTTCTTCCAATTGGTCAGGTACCTGACTCAGATCCATAGTAATTTGTGGTTCTTGAACTTCTTCAAGATATATCTTACTCCCACTGACCCCTTTATGGATAAACTCCTTTTTCAAGAAGGCAGCATGTTTCGCAACAAACACCTTTTGATTAGTTGGATGATAGAAATAATACCCTACAGTTTTTTTAGGGTATCCCACAAATCTACACTTATCAGATTTAGTCTGTAGCTTATCATGTTCAAACTTTTTGACATAAGCTGGACAACCCCATGTCTTAACATGCTTAAGATTTGGTTTCCTCCCCTTCCACATCTCATATGGAGTCTTTAGGGCGGATTTGGTAGGTACCTTGTTAAGTAGGTATGCAGCCGTTTCTAGGGCATAACCCTAGAAGGAAATTGGAAGGTCGGTAAAACTTATCATGGATCGAACCATGTCCAACAGTGTTCGATTTCTCCTTTCAGATACTCCATTTAATTGTGGTGTACCTGGAGGAGTCTATTGTGAGATTATACCATTTTCTTTGAGACAATTGAGAAACTCACCGCTTAAGTATTCTCCACCTCGATCTGATCGAAGTATCTTAATACTCTTGCCCGTTTGTTTCTCTACTTCACTTCTGAACTCTTTGAACTTTTCAAATGATTCTGATTTGCATTTCATCAAATACACATAAGTAGGGTTTTTGGCATATAAACGCAGCGGAAATTAAAAAATTTCAAAACCCTAAAATAGGATCCATGCGAAAAATATATTAATTCAGAGGTTAAGATATGTTTTACCGATTATTCAAGCCTTAACGGAGACGATGGAGATTCTGGAACTGCTTCGAATCCTCAACGCAATCCAACAGAACTGCGCCTCTACGGTATCCACACGAACGTCCCACGAATCGTCACACGATCTACAGCAAGGAAAGCTGCGGTACTAGCCGCCAAGGATCTGGACTTTCAAAAATTCTCTCTAGTCTCTCTCTAAGAGCGGCCAGGGTTTTGATATCGATAATCCCCTAAACGACTGATATATCATATATATAGCAGTTAAAGGAATTAACCAAAACCTAATCCAATTAGAAAAATAAAATCCGAATTTATATATATATATATATATATATATATATATATATATATTATATCTTAATTAAGTCTTACTTAATTAATATACATATATATATACAAATTATCCTATTAATTTAAATACTATCAATCATATTGATATATTTAAATCCATACAATTTAAATTAATTCCCTTTTAATTATGTTCTAAGTGTGTGACCCTATAGGTTATTATTATGTTGGCAATAATTTTCAAATTATATTATAAAATTATAAACAGTGAGCGGCATCTAGTAATGCATCACTGCTACCCAAATAATAATAAGATCGGTGATTCGATACAACCTTTTCGTGACCAATGTTTCAACGTAATTTAATCCTTTTAACCTTGACATCTTGGATTAAACTCGAGGCATGGAATGTGTCATCCTCTTCATAATTTAATCTGAGTTTTCTTGATCGATGAGTAGACTATATGAAACAAATCACTATTTGAGCATGGCCATGCATTTCATAGTCCTACTCAATCAAGAGGCCTATGGATATCACCCCTAATATATAGGAGGGTTAAATTCCATCTAAATCACTCATATTCCTCACACGATTCATGATGTACCCAATAATCACCTTTATCGTCCACCCTATTAAAGGTGGCCTTTAATGATATCAAAGTACATAAATTATAGTGTAGTAATATAGTGATTTCAGGTCGGAGGATCATTACATCATTGTCATTATGAGAATTGCTTATGACACTTTGCATAATGCTCCACGTAGAATTCTCATGGTGGGTCTTTCCAGTACATTGTTCTCTAACATGTACCTATGCATTGACTCAATATCATATATATTTATGACTAATGAGATTTGGCCATCAGTCAATCCACATACTAGTCTCAATGTATCATTGTTGTCCCATTAACAATGACACTCGACTAGGGACATTTAAGAGTAATGATACTAATTGTAATTATATGATCTCATGTTCAAGTCACATACTTGAAGCCATATAATTTATATCACTATTCTAAGGACTTTTATTATGTTAACATTTATATAACGCAGTAAATAAAACCATAATAAAATAATTTATTTATTCAATCAAATATAATATCAAAAATGTTTAAGCAATTACATCAAAGAATTAGCCTCTAGGGCATAAACTCTAACAATCTCCCACTTGCACTAGAGCCAATCACTCATGTATCTAATACCCATGGAACTAGTGTGACCTTCGTACTTATGCTGCGAAAAAGCTTTGGTTAGTGGATCTGCAACATTATCATCTGTTGGCACTCTGCTTATATGTACATCTCCTCTATCAATGATTTCACGGATGAGATGAAACTGCCTAAGTATATGCTTGGATCGTTGGTGAGATCTGGGTTCCTTAGCCTGTGCAATGGCTCCATTATTATCACAGTATAGCTCAACTGGATCAACAATGGTTGGAACAACACCAAGTTCAGTGACGAACTTTTTAATCCATACAGCCTCCTTGGCCGCACTAGAAGCAGCAATATACTCAGCCTCTGTTGTAGAATCGGTTACTGTCTCTTGCTTCGAACTTTTCCAGCTAACAGCACCACTATTAAGGCAAAACACAAAACCTGACTGAGACTTATAGTCATCTGTGTTAGTCTGGAAACTAGCATCTGTGTAACCCTTTACTGTCAGTTCTTCTTCACCTCCATATACCAAGAATGAATCCTTAGTCCTTTTCAGGTACTTGAGGATATTCTTGACTGCTGCCCAGTGACCTTCACCTGGATTCGACTGGTATCTGCTCGTCATGCTCAAAGCATACGAGACATCCGGACGAGTACATATCATTGCATACATGATAGATCCAATTGTTGAAGTATAAGGGATCTTTCTCATACGCTCCTCATCGTCATGTGATTTAGGACATTAGGCCTTGGAGATCTTAACACCATGAGACATGGGTAAGTGTCCTCTTTTGGCCTCTTGCATGCTGAACCGTTTTAGCACTTTATTAATATATGTACTTTGACTTAGGCCGAGCATTTTTCTCGATCTATCTCGATAGATCTTGATACCTAAAATGTAGGTTGCATCGCCCAAATCTTTCATGGAGAAACATTTTCCTAACCATGTGTTTACAGCCTATAAGGAAGGAATGTCATTCCCAATAATTAATATGTCGTCAACATATAATACCAGGAATACAATGTGACTCCCACTAACCTTCTTATATACACAAGGTTCATCTTCATTTTTTATAAAGCCAAACTCTTTGACTGCTTCATCAAATCAAAGATTCCAACTCCGAGAGGCTTGCTTCAATCCATAAATGGATCGCTGCAGCTTACATACCTTTCCAGCATCCTTTGGATTGGCAAAACCCTCAGGTTGTGTCATATACACATCCTCAAGGAGATTTTCGTTAAGGAAAGCAGTTTTGACATCCATCTGCCAGATTTCGTAATCATAAAAGGCTGCAATAGCAAGTAAGATCCTGATGGATTTAACCATTGCCACTGGAGAAAAGGTTTCATCATAGTCAACACCTTGAACTTGTTTGAAACCTTTTGCTACCAGTCGGCCTTTATAGGTTTGTACATTTCCATCCATGTCAGTTTTCTTCTTCAAAACCCACTTGCACCCGATTGGTTTTACCCCTTCGGGTGGATCAACCAAAGTCTATACTTGGTTAGTATACATGGAGTCCATCTCAGATTTCATGGCTTCAAGCCATCTCTCAGAATCTGGTCCATTCATAGCTTTTTGGTAGGAAGCAGGCTCATTATAATCTATGAGCATCACATCGCCGTTTTGAGTCACAAGAAATCCATAATATCTCTCGGGCTCTTGGCGTGTCCTACCAAATCTACGAATGCCTCGTGTAATTTGAGCAGGTTCACTTTCCACAATATCTTGTGGTTCCTGCTCATGTTCCAACTCAGGTTCAATGATATTTTGTGGTTCTCGAACTTCTTTGAGTTCTACTTTCCTCCCACTGTTTTCTTTAGAGACAAATTCTCTTTCTAGAAAAATACCAGTTCGAGCAACAAATACTTTTTTCTCAGAAAGTTTGTAGAAATAATACCCTTTTGTTTCCTTTGGGTATCCCATAAAATTATATTTGTCAGATTTGGGTTCGATCTTGTCAGAAGCCAGACGTTTTACAAATGCCTCGCAACCCCAAATCTTCATGAATGACATACTAGGACGTTTCCAAGCCCACATCTCATATGGTGTCTTATAAACCGTCTTTGTAGGAACACGATTAAGTGTGAATGCAGATGTCTCTAGGGCATGACCCCAGAAGCTTATTGGAAGATCTGCATGACTCATCATCAATCGTACTATGTCCAACAAGGTGCGATTCCTCCTCTCAGACACACCATTCCATTGTGGTGTTCCAGGTGGAGTGAGCTGTGATATAATACCACACTCCTTTAGAAGGTCATCAAAGTCTTGGCTTAAGTATTCACCTCCTCGATCGGATCAAAGGGCTTTTATGGTTTTGCCAAAATGGTTTTGAACTTCATTCTTGAATTCCTTGAAATTTTTAAAGGATTCAGATTTGTGTCTCATAAGATACACATATCCATATCTACTGAAGTCATCAGTAAATGTAATGAAGTAATAAAATCCACCTCTTGCTAACGAACTCATGGGTCCGCATACATCACTATGTATAAGTCCCAATACATCGCTAGCCCGTTCAATGTGTCCAGTGAAAGGGGCTTTAGTCATCTTGCCTAATAAACAAGACTCGCATTTCTCATATGATTCAAAATCAAATGAATCCAAAAACCCATCTTTATGGAGTTTGGATATGCGTTTCTCATTTATATGGCCTAAACGACAGTGCCAAAGATATGTCGGATTTGAATCATTTGATTTAAATCATTTTGTATTTATGTTATAGATAGGCATTTCTAAATTAAGAATATCAAGACCATTAAACAATTGTGCAACACTATAACATATTTCATTTAAGTAAAATGAACAACTGTTGTTCTTTATTAAAAATGAAAAACCTTTCTTGTCCAAACAAGAAACAGAAATAATGTTTTTGCTCATAGCAGGCACATAATAACAATCCTCTAATTCTAATACTAGCTCAGTGGGCAAAAATAAATGATAAGTTCCTACGGCTAGTGCAGCAACTTTTGCTCCATTCCCAACTCGTAGGTCAACCTCGCCTTTCGCCAAAGTCCTACTCCTTCGGAGTTCCTGCACATTAACACAAATGTGAGAACCACATCCAGTATCCAATACACATGATGTAGAAGTGGACAAATTGACTTCTATAACATATATACCTGAATAAGAAGTCATACTGCCTTTCTTTTTCTTCAGTTCTTCCAAATAAGCATGACTATTCCTCTTCCAGTGTCCAAATTTTCCACAGAAGTGACAATCACCTTCTTTAGCCACCCCACCTTTAGGTTTTAAAGCCTATTTGGTTTTGGGATTGGGTTTGGCAGATTTAGATCCTATCTTCTTCTTGCCTTTCCCCATTCCCTTAGCATTCCCCTTTTGCCCCATCATTATGGGAGCGGGTCCTGCCTTTTTCATGTTGTTCTCGGCAGTTCTTAACATGCTCAACAACTCAGTAAGTGGTTTCTCAATTTCATTCATGAGGTAATTCATAACAAATTGAGAGTAGCTGCTGTTCAAAGATTGCAAAACAAGATCAGTTTAGGCTTCCGGAGTAATCGGAAAACCCAACCTACCAAGGTACTCAATATACCCAATCATTTTCAGCACATGTGGACCAACTGGATCACGTTCACCCATCTTGCAGTGATACAACGCCTTGTTTGTATCATACCTCTCCTGTCGAGCATACCCTTCGAATAATTTCTTGATATGCTCGATCATCTCATAAGCATCCATTAACTCATGTTGCTTCTGAAGCTCAGAGTTCATAGTTGCTAGCATGAGACAACTCACGTCCAGAGCCTCATCTTGATGCTTCTTGTAAGCATTATGCTCTACACGTGGTGCAAGTGTTAGATGGTGCTGTAGGAATGGGCCCATCAAGGACATATAGCTTGCGCTCCTGTTTGAGGACAATCCTCAAGTTCCTATGCCAGTCTAGGAAATTAACTCCACTCAGCTTTTCTTTCTCAAGGACTGATTGTAGTGAAAGACTATTTGTGTTGTTGTTTGCCATTGATATCTACAATTTATATGTGCAAAAATAATAAGTCAAATTGCAGAATTTTGATATTATGTAATTGATAATAATACATTCAAAATATACCTCCCACTATTTTATTCAAATTAATAGCCGTCACCATTAATTCGGAAAGCATTTTCAATTAAATCTTTCTAGTAAGCTAAGATCCATATTTCATTATGCCTTAAGTTAGCTTTGGCTATTCTCTCAAAACATAATTATTTAGGTAGACAACCCTTTGTCAATTATATCATATATAACTCTTAGATAGTTTGGTGAACAATATTTGTTTCTAGTCCATCTAATGGTACCTACCAAACTCTATGCCTCTAAGTCCACAATCCAATTGTGATAACTTAGTTAAGTCTAGCCCAATGATTTTAACAGTTTGGATATCACAATTATCCTATCGCATCTTACCAAGATAAATGGGGTACTTTACTTTGGCAAACCTACATCCATCGGTCAAGGTCTTGATGAGTGTTATTCATTGGAAGGCATCTGATTTAGACTTAATAATTTTATGAGGGATTTTAATAATTAATTTAGATCTCACCAATTTTAATCTTATTAAACATGCACATTATTTATCATATCATGTCGTATACAAGCATAAACAAAGTGCAAAATTAAATGTGTCACAATTATGGCCCCAACCCTATGTCAATCTTTTCAAGCTAATAAAAAGATTGAAGGTCAGTCTAAGGTGGTAAAAGGTCTTCAAAATAGTAGATTCCTTGGACCTTCCTCATGCATTTATCTCCTCTCCATCATCATCTTGTCATCTTGATAGGTTATAATTGTACATTACATGACATAAAGAAACCTCGAGTTACATTCGAGGGGATTTAGATGAGAAGAGAATATTACATCAGAATTTATAGAAAGGCACGACATGCAAGCCAACACACTCATAATAACAATACACCCAGAACATATCATACATGTCCAGTTTCGATTAATCACATTAAATCGAATCTTCATGTTTCTAATCCAATTAGAACAGAAGTTGAATTGTTATTCCACCTTCTAGGATACGATTATCAGAACATCATATACATGCATATATATTTCAGATTTCCAGAATACGCATACATGCAGAATATCATATATTCAATTTCAGATCGGTAAACATGCATCATCATATATCATATATAACGAATACAATTAAAACACGTAATCTGAATTAATCGTTTCGCAAGTAGCTATGATACCACTGTAGGGTTTTCGGCACATAAACGCAGCGGAAATTGAAAATTTTTCAAAACCCTAAAACAGGATCCATGCGAAAAATATATTAATTCAGAGGTTAAGATATGATTTACCGATTATTCAAGCCTGAACGGAGACGATGGAGATTCTGGAACTGCTTTGAATCCTCAACGCAATCCAACGGAACTGCGCCTCTACGGTATCCACACGAACGTCCCGCGAATCGTCACACGATCTGCAGCAAGGAAAGTTGTGGTACAAGCCGCCAAGGATCTGGACTTTCAAAAATTTTCTCCCTAGTCTCTCTCTAAGAGCGGCTAGGGTTTTGATATCGATAATCCCCTAAACGGCTGATATATCATATATATATATAGCAGTTAAAGGAATTAACCAAAACCTAATCCAATTAGAAAAATAAAATCCGAATTTATATATATATATATATATATATATATATATATTATATATTAATTAAGTCTTACTTAATTAATATACATATATATATATACAAATTATCCTATTAATTTAAATTCGTAATTTAAATACTATCAATCATATTGATATATTTAAATCCATACAATTTAAATTAATTCCCTTTTAATTACGTTCTAAGTGTGTGACCTATAGGTTATTATTATGTTGGCAATAATTTTAAAATCATATTATAAAATTATAAACAGTGAGCGGCATCTAATAATGCATCACTGCTATCCAAATAATAATAAGATCGGTGGTTCGATACAACCTTTTCGTGACCAATGTTTCAATGTAATTTAATCCTTTTAACCTTAACATCCTGGATTAAACTCGAGGCATGGAATGTGTCATCCTCTTCATAATTTAATCTGAGTTTTCTTGATCGATGAGTAGACTATATGAAACAAATCACTATTTGAGCATGGCCATGCATTTCATAGTCCTACTCAATCAAGAGGCCTATGGATATCACCCCTAATATATAGGAGGGTTAAATTCCATCTAGATCACTCATATTCCTCACACGATTCATGATGTACCCAATAATCACCTTTATCGTCCACCCTATTAAAGGTGGCCTTTGATGATATCAAAGTACATAAATTCTCGTGTAATAATATAGTGATTTCAGGTCGGAGGATCATTACATCATTGTCATTATGAGAATTGCTTATGACACTTTGCATAATGCTCCACGTAGAATTCTCATGATGGGTCTGTCCAGTACATTGTTCTCTAACATGTACCTATGCATTGACTCAATATCACATATATTTATGACCAATGAGATTTGGCCATCAGTCAATCCACATACTAGTCTTAATGTATCATTGTTGTCCCATTAACAATGACACTCGACTAGGGACATTTAAGAGTAATGATACTAATTGTAATTATATGATCTCATGTTCAAGTCACATACTTGAAGCCATATAATTTGTATCACTATTCTAAGGACTTTTATTATGTTAACATTTATATAACGCAGTAAATAAAATCATAATAAAATAATTTATTTATTCAATCAAATATAATATCAAAAATGTTTAAGCAATTACATCAAAGAATTAGCCTCTAGGGCATAAACTCTAACAACATATCCAAATCTTGAGTGATCATCAGTGAAAGTAATAAAATAAGAATACCCTCTCCGCGCACTTGTTGTCATCGGTCCACAAACGTCTGTGTGAATCAATGCCAACAACTCTGTAACTCTTTCTCCTATTCCACTAAAAGGAGATTTAGTCATTTTACCCATGAGACAAGATTCACAAGTTGGATATGATTCATAATCGGATAGCTCTAACAGCCCATCCTTATGCAACTTGGATAATTTTGTTTCATTAATATGATCGAGTCTACAGTGCCACATATAGGTATAATTAATATCATCTCTTTTTCTTTTCCTAGTTTGTTCTATTTGAAGTATATTTTCATGCAAGTCAAGTATATAAAGTCCATTTTGTAAATTACCAACACCATATAAAACATTACTTTTATAAATAGAACAACTGTTGTTCTTTATTATAATGTCAAATCCATCCATATCTAATACGAAAATAAAAATAATGTTTCTAATGATATTTAGAATAAAATAACAATTATTTAAATAAATGGACTTGCGCGTAGTCAGTGCTAAACAATAAGTACCTACAACTAATGCAACAACCTTTGCTTCATTTCCCACTCGTAGGACAACCCCATCCTTGTTCAGCTTTCTACTTCTGCCAGTCCCTTCACATTATTACATATGTGAGAACCACAGCAGGTATCCAATATCTAAGTAGAATTTTGACTTTCTGAAAAATTAATTTCAATCATGAACAAACCTTAATTGGAAGTCGAAACTTCTCCAAGCTTCTTCTTTGCCAGAAACTTCTTGCATTTCCTCTTCCAATGACCCGGCTCGTTGCAATGGAAGCACATTCCTTTGCAAGTTAGATCAAGTTTCTTTTGTACCTTTATGTTCACCTTGCCCTTGGGCATCCGAGATCGGAAGAGCTCCTTAGATATCTCATATCTAACAGTCCTACTTTATTCACCATACAACTCCTTAAGGTGAAACAACATAGTAGGAGCATCCATGTTTTCATGCTGACACTGAAGCTCGTTATTCATAGATGCGAGCATGATGCATTAAGCCACAGATGCATCATCTTGCCACTTTGTGAATGTGGCAATCTCTTCCTCAGAGGCTGTTTCTGAAACAGTTCCAAGGACAGGTGAATTTAGGACATAGAAAATCTTTTCAGCTGTGAGAACTATTCTCTGATTCTTTAATCATTCCGTGTAATTCGGTTCGATCAGTTTGTTAGCATCAAGTATGCTACATAGTGAAATTAGTGATTTTGACATTTTTAAATTTCTGTATGTGAAATGAAAATATTTTAGCAAACATTCATTTATTAATTTTGCATACCAAAATAAATTTAGGTCTTTATTTTAAATTGGTATCTCCCACTATTTTTATCAACCTATATTACCCTCACTTATATAGTTCGACAATATCTAATTAAAGATTTACTAGTGAGAATAAGGATCCCATTTCAAATGTATATAACCTTGTGGATAGCACAACAAGCGATATACAAATAAATAGGTAGACAACTCTTGTTAATTACATCACCATGTAACTCCTTTTATTTTGCCTCTTAAATCATAATGGCCAAGTGTGTGCACATCCGAACTAAAATAATTTAAGTTAAGTCCAGTCCAGCACCTCCATAAATTCAAAAAAGAAAAATGTTCGTCCTTGTGGATAGCACAACAAAACTAGATCGTTCAATTTTCTTGATAAGCATCAAATGTGATTAATTAATATCTTAAATACGCAATACTCGCCTTGTGGATAGCACAACAAGCTCATATTAAATATTTAATAGTCTATTAATTTATCATGCTAGAAGGCGACGTTCGATATTCCAAATATCACTTGAACGCTTTCGACTTAATATAATTTCCTTGAGGGATTTGTTATTATTTGTCTCATCTTGTTTAGCGCGCATGCGCACACATATACACACACACACACACGCACACACACACACACACACACACACACACACATATATATATATATATATATATATATATATATATATATAAAATACGCGCCATTTTATTAAACATGCGAAGCATGTTTGCATAAAATATAATATATATTATATTTAGCATGCACATATAGAATATTATATTATACCCGAATTGATTATGGACTTTTATTCTAGTTTGGTTCACTAGAGCCACCAAGTGAACCAAAAGGTCAAACCTAGGAGTGCAAAAATTTAAATTTAAACGTAACTATTACATTTAAACCCAAGCTCCATACAAATGGGTCTTCACGCGCTCCTTGCTCATTGGTCTCCAATTTTTTAAGATAATTCTAACTATTTCTATTACATTAAACTATTTAATTTAAATAGAAACCTTGATCAGCAGTCAAATGGAAGTACATAGGAGGGAGATAGAATTTTATATCAAGAAAAATTAAGAAAAAACGAGGTACGTAGACCCCATTTAATTAAACTCATTTATTCAAGCATTCAACTAAAATAAAATCCAATCACATTGGTCAAATAGTCCATAATCAATCCCTATTTATTATTATACATATCACCATATATATCAATAAATAAATATTCATCTAATGAATTAAAATATTCCATATATATATGAGCATCATTTAATGAGCAATTTTAATTGCATGAAATCAAATTTCAAAATTAAAAAATAACTCTTTATTTTAATTATAAAATTATTAAGAATATAATATATAAATATATAACTATTTTATATATTATATATATAGTAACCGTCCTTAAAAAAAAATCTTCGGATACCTTTTGAAATATATATTATATATATAGTTACTTTATATATATATATAAAGTAACCTGAATATAAGTTACTTTATATATTATATATATAGTTACTTTATATATTAAGTAACCTGAATATGCAGGAAGCAATTTCACGAAAGCATCTTAGCGGGAAAAAAAATTGTGATTTTTTGATTTCGTTTTGCGTTTTTTTTTATTAAAAAAATAATTTTATACAATTAAATTATGCCCAATAAATTTTTCTAAATACATACCCATACATATATAGAATCAAAATAATTAATAATTGCATAAAGGTTTGACTCTGATGCCACTGTTGGGTTTGTACGAAATCGTGACGCAATCAACTTGCAAAAATTAGCGGAAACATGGTATATCAGAGTTTAAAAGTTTTTACAAAACCATTACCCGGATCATCCTTTATGCAAATTATTAATTTAAAACGATAAATAAGAAGTTATGAAATCATACCCTTGTAGAACGAAGCTTCCACAGGTACGAGTTCAACTCCTTGTTCTTCGTGATCTCCTTGAATTTTCGGGTTAGATTCCTTCATTTGATCAACGTTAGCCACCCAAGTGTTTGGCCTCTAGAGGTGATCTACCAAGGAAGATGAATTATCAAGAAAGAGGGTGGTTGGCTTAGTTTTCTATCCTCTATAGAAAAGGAATACTCTCCAACAATTAGAATTGGATCAACTGATATCTATTATAAGACTCCTCTTATATAGATATTGGTCAACCTTCTAATCCTATTAGACATGGAATTTCATTTAATTAATTAAACTCCTTTAATTAATTTAGGCTTCCCACCACATTGGGATTAATTAATTAAATTTATTTAATTAATTTGTCTCCTAATCTTATTAGGAATAAATGAGAGTACTAATATTAAATTAATTACTAAATCCCTTTAGAAATTAAAATAATAATAATTGTAATAATATTAATAAGACATCTCTTATTAATTTATATTTAATATTTTTAAAATATTAAATAATAAATATTATTCTATTTAATTTATTCTATCACCATAGATTAAATTAATTACACTTAATGCATTATTACGATTATGCCGTTATCTTATTAAATAATTATTCTTCTTTTTATGGTGTGACCCTTTAGGTTCTCTGATGAGAATGAAATATGTTATATTTTATTCCCTTAATACTTAATTTTTTATATTTATTTTGTACCTAAATACATTTATTGTCCTTATATTTTTATTTTAGGAACAATTGAACCAAGGAAGTAAAAAGGGGATAAAAGTAGCAAGAAAGGATGAATTTCCAACCATACAAAAGGTGGGCCACGGTTTGGTTTCCAATAAAGTAGGCAGCCCAACTTGCAAATAAAGCCCACGGTTCAGCAATTGAGCTAAGGAAGGAATTGGAATTTATCAAGTGGGTTTAAAGATTTCAAGAGCAGCTCATGAAATTAGAAGGAAATTGAAGCAGCTTGCAATTTGTCCCATGCAATTTCGGAAATTTGTAAGGAGTGTAACATATGGGGGCCACGTGCTAAGCTTGGTAAAGAAATTAATGGAGCCAACAATTAAAAAGAAGTCCACGAAATAAGCTTGTAAAAGGTTCTTAGTCATCTAGTGGGCTACGGTCTAGCAGCTTGTATAGGAAAGCGACAAGCAGCTCACGTGAAGGCCCAAGCACGTGAAGACCAACATTCCAAGAGCAGCTTCCAATTGAAATAAGTCATTTATGCGAGCAGCTTGCACTCCTATTATCCTACTTGGACACGGCAGCAGCTGCTTAATATCCTACTTCATGTAGGACTCGGATTGTGGGGCAATTAATGGGGATGCATAACTTGTGGAAAAGGAGGCTGGGATATATAATATATATTGGGCAGCAGCTTATAGATGATTATTAGATAGCAGGAGCCGCCACTTCTCGTTGGAAATAAAAGGAGGAAGCAGTATTCTATTATTTATTTATTTAATTTTTCTTTGTATTTAAGTAGTGGGATTTTAGCAATTTATTAAAGGAGCAGCAATCATACATGGATAAATTGAATTTATTTATGTTGGGTTGTGGAGATTTGGGTCGGTCTAATCTTATTTATTTTGGACATTCCGGGTCAAACCCATTTTTATTCTTGGAGCATTGGGCTATTGTCTAAATGATTATTCAGATAAAGTTTGGGCTGAAGGTGGTAGTGGAAGACAGGTGGCAGTTTATGGGGGAGTAGCTTATTAGAGAAGGGTTAGCTAAAAAGGAGTTTAGCAGGCGGTTGATTGATTAGATGGGCTAAGCTGTTTTAAGCCTCCTTCATTAATGAGGAGTTGACATAATGTTGACTGGGTGGAGAGTAAGGTATGGTAAAGCCAAGCATACAGCCAACTGACGTGAGCATCGGGGGAAAACATGCAAGTTGGTGAGATGATATATGGGTATAGGGCACTACACAAAAAAGGAGGTAACTTAACATTTTTTCTCTCTGGACACTAGAGCACACAACCTCCATTGTTAACCCTTCTTCCGGTCTGTACTTATTCTCACACCGGAGCGATCCCCGGCGGTCCGAGCCATCGAGATCCGATGCTGACGAGTTCATTGTGCAGGATTAGGCGCGCTTTTTGTGATTGAGGCGTGTGACCAGATCTTGGCGTTAACATTGGCGCTAGAAGGAGGGCTCTTTAGTGTTTTTAATTTTCAATCACAACTTATTGAAAGTCTTACATTGGAAGTCATGGTGAAAAGTAAAAGAATTACAGCCGAAGGACAACCGACGACAGCAAGTTCTTCCCATCCGAGGGTTTCCGTGAAAGATAGGCTAGGTCCTTCAAGAAGTGTTCATGAAAGGCTTGGGTCGCAAGATGTTCCAGAGAAGTCGTGGGCAAAAGATCATGGTGGTGTTAAAAGGAAGTTGTTTGCTATTCCCGATAAAGAACTTGGTAATGATCGAAAAAGGGTAGAAGGTATATCGCCTAGAACCCAACAATCAAGAGGGACAGTTAGACAAGGCATCTACTCTGGCTAAAATGGCACAGGAAATCGACATGGCTTTGAAATCACTTCTACAACAAAAGGAGGAGATTGCAAAACAGATGGTTCTTATGGCTGAAATGGAAGGTGGGGCATCCAGTTATACTCAACCTGAAGAGACGGGTAGATCTATGGGTAGGCGGACGAAGGATGATGAAGATTCTAGGCATTCGAGAAATCAGCTGCAGAGCCATTCCCTTGTCCAAAGCAGAGGAAGACGTCATGTTTCTGAAGATCCGAAGAGGGCCTCTCACCATAAAGGTTCTCGGGATGAGGGTAACGACAAAAGATGAAGCAGACTAAGAAGCCGCTCTCCCGAACCCGCAATGAAGGTACCTCGTATTGAATATTATTCTCAGTACAGCGAAGAGGACAGTAGCCGAAGCGTATCAGGTGGTCATTCCCCAAAGAATATAAAGAAGGTACACCACCCTGTGGATTCTCACCTCCATCGGACTGAGCGGAAGAAGAAATGCTCTCCGAAGAGGGAAATTTTTCCGAAGTCGAAGCCAGAAAGACTCGAGCTCTTGGCCGCGAAGATGAAGGAGCTTCGAAAATAGATGGCAGGAGTCCAACAGGAGAGGGAGACTATGGGTAAGAAAGCTTCTCCCTTCTCTTCTGAAATTCTAAAAGAGAAGGCAGATCCCAATAAGAAGCTTCCCCACATAGAAAGTTATGATGGTTCAGGAGACCCATACGATCATAGTCAGGCGTTTGAAAGGTTGATGGATTATTACGATTACTCAGATGCAGCCAAATGTCAGACCTTTGGAATGACACTAAGAAAGGATGCAAGGCAGTGGATGGGAACTTTGGCTTCAGACTCGATTTCATCTTGGGTTGAATTGTGTGACAAATTCCACGCCCAATTCAGAAGCAACAAAAGAAGGGGAAAACCCACAGGGTCACTGGCGCAGGTTAGGAAGTATCCCAGCAAAACCCTGGGCCAATATGTGAAAAGGTTCAGAGAGGCGGTGGGACAAGTATCGGATCTTAATGACCTTCAAGCTGTAGGGTTGTTTCAGAATGGTCTGGACCTGGTGAAGTCTGAGAAGTTGGTGAAGAAATTAATGTTCAAGCACCCGAAGAGCTTGGCTGAAGTGTTTGATAAAGTCGAAGGCTTCATTGTGGTAGAAGAGGCCATGGCTAGTTTAAAACAGGGTTCTTCAAAGAGAGCAAAGGAAAAGGGGAAGGAATCAGTTGATGGTAGTCAGAGGAAGAGTGGCGGAAATAATGACCAATCTAATGA
Source organism: Panax stipuleanatus (assembly GCA_020205555.1). Classification (NCBI taxonomy): domain Eukaryota; kingdom Viridiplantae; phylum Streptophyta; class Magnoliopsida; order Apiales; family Araliaceae; genus Panax; species Panax stipuleanatus. The sequence continues at coordinate 113,502,990 of CM035121.1, read as the reverse complement.
AAATCAAAAGAGGTATAACAATAACTGGACACCCAGGGGAGATCGTCCGCCCGTTCCAACTCAGAAGGTGAATAAGGTGTATACGCAGCTCAATACAGATCGGGCTACTATTCTGGAGCAAATAAAGAACCAGCCGTACTTTGAACGACCCCAGAATAATCCTAGGCCAGGATCAGAAGACCCTGCTAGGTATTGTGATTATCATCAGGCAGTTGGGCATGACACTAATTCTTGCTGGAATCTGAAGGAGTTTATTGAGAGAAAAGTTCAAAATGGTACTCTGGTACAGTATGTAGCAGGGCGAGAACAACAGAGGGACCAGCCGAGGAATAGGGAGTTAGTACAAATCGCCCAGCCGGTTCAACCGATGCCAAACCCGGTGACAAGGCATGTTGTAGATATGATCTCTAGGGGTAACATGGGCAAGGTTGCAGGGAAGAAAAGACGAGGATATCTGGGCTCGGTGATGACTCTGGCAGATAAGCCTCTGAAGGCCGAAAGGGCGTACCCGGGTTTTGTAATCTCTTTTACAGATGAATATTTCCATTCGGAGCCTATCAAACCACACGAAGGAGCCTTGGTGATCACTGCACAAGTCAGTTCAGTGGATATGAAGAGGATGATGATCGACAATGGCTCTTCGGTAGATATTCTATATGCTCATGCTTATCACAGGATGCCTGTGGATGGTCAGAAGATGGAAATTGGGCAGGAGGCCCCTTTATATGGCTTCAGCAACGATCTTGTCAAAGTGGCAGGAACCATCGAGCTACCGATTGTCTTCGGAACGGTTCCCCAACAGGTTCAAATTATGTGTAAGTTTTACGTCGTACATGTGTATTATGCATATAATGCTATTTTGGGGAGACCTACTTTAACAGCTTTGCAGGCAGTTACTTCAATTCCCCACTTCAAAATTAAGTTTCCTATGCCCCATGGAGTTAGCGAAGTTACAGGAGATCTGGACTTGGCGAGGAGATGTTATCGAAACACTATAATCATTTCGAGAGTAGGAGTCAGCAAGCAGAAGCATACCATGGCCATTGAAATGGAACCATTTATAGAAAGCGAAACGGAACCATTAGTCATGCCAGTGGAGGAGACCGAAGAGATCGAATTAATTCCGGGAAAGAAAGAGAAAACTGTGAAAATCGATTCGGGATTGCCAGAGCCTTTTCGAACAAATCTAATGGAGTTGCTTCAGTGTTATGCCGATATCTTTGCTTGGGTTCCTAGCGACATGCCTGGGGTGAGTCAAAAAGTGGCTGAGCACAGATTGCAAGTGGATCCAGCTAAGAAGCCAGTTCGGCAGAAGAAAAGGATTTTCGCTCCAGAGAGACAGAAAATAATTGACGAGGAGGTCGCCAAGTTACTGGCTGCAGACTTTATCTTTGAAATTGACTACCCGGAGTGGATGGCAAACGTGGTTCTGGAGCAGAAGCATAATGGAAAATGGCGAGTTTGTATAGACTACACTGATCTGAATAAGGCGTGTCCTAAGGAATTCTATCCTCTGCCTCATATTGACCAACTTATTGATGCAACTTCGGGGTATGCCTTGCTTAGCTTCATGGATGCTTTTTCGGGATATCATCAAATTTCTATGTGCAAGGAGGATATACCAAAGACAGCTTTCATTACTCATCGGTCGGTGTTTGCCTACAAGAAAATGACGTTCGGTTTGATTAATGCGGGAGCTACTTATCAGAGGATGATGAACCACGTCTTCACGAAGCAGCTGGGAAAGAATATGGAAGTCTATGTTGATGACATGATTGTGAAAAGTATGTCTGTTCGGGGTCATCTGGACGATCTGGAGGAGTGCTTCCAGACAGTTTATCATTATGATTTGAAGCTAAATCTGACTAAATGCACTTTCAGGCTGGGAGCAGGCAAGTTTTTGGGATATTTGGTCAGCAAGAGCGGTATCGAAGCCAATCCAGAGAAAATCCAGGCTATCTTGGACATGAAATCCCCACAGTCGTACAAGGATGTCCAACGTTTAACTGGTAGAATAGCATCGTTGCGGAGGTTCATGTCTAAATTGGCAGAAAGGTGTTTGCCATTCTTTAACACATTGAAAGGGCCAAAGAATGCGAAGACGTTCCAATAGACTTCGGAGTGCGAGGAGGCTTTCCAAGGAATCAAGAGGTACTTGTCTTCAGCACCTCTGTTGGTGAAGCCAGTTCCTACTGAACCTTTGTATTTGTATCTGGCTGCAAGTTCATTGGCAGTAAGAGCAGTTTTGGTGCGTGAGGTTGGGGGTAAGCAGCACCCGATTTACTATGTGAACCATGCCCTTAGGGATGCAGAAACAAGGTATCCAAACCTTGAGAAGTTTGCCTTTTCTTTGATTATTGCTAGTAGAAAGCTTCAGCAGTACTTCTAAGGTCGGGTAATAGTGGTATACACGGATCAGCTGCTGAAGAAGGTGCTGGGGAAGCCAGAGGTTTCGGGAAGACTTGCTGCGTGGACGATGGAATTATCTCAGTTCTTCATAGAGTACTATCCACGGACAGCTATTAAAGTTCAAGTCTTGGCCGATTATGGTAGAATGCTCATTTTTCGAAGCTGATGGGAGTCTAAACGAAGTGGAGGGATCTACGAAAACGGTGGCTACACTTCAGCAGGCGCACGATTCTTGGATCTTATATATCGATGGATCTTCTACATCAGACCTTAGTGGTGCTGGGATCATTCTGACGAGTCCGGAGGGATTCAAAGTGCAGCAGGCTATCAGATTTGAATTCAGGGCAACGAATAACGAAGCTGAATACGAGGCGGTGCTAGCAGGGTTGCAACTGGCCAAAAGTTTGGAAGTTCAGAAATTGATTATTTACAGTGATTCTCAGCTGGTCATCAAAAAAGTTTCGGGGGAATATGAAGCCCGAGGCTCTAAAATGGTTAAGTATCTTGCAGAATTGAAAGATAGACTTCAGTACTTCGGCTTGTGTGAATTTCAAGGTGTTTATCGAATTGATAATTCAAACGCTGATGCATTATCGAAGCTGGCTACAACTGAATCCAGCACTTTTGATGGGACAATTTACTTGGAAATCCTGAAACAGGCTATCATCCAGCATAGGGAAGTAATGTGCATAGAGCGGTCTAATTGTTGGATGACCCCATACATAAACTATCTAGCAGAGGGCATACTACCTTCAGATCAGATGTTGGCTAAGAAGGTGAGATTCAAAAGTGCAAACTTCATACTTATTAACGGAGATCTGTATCGAAGGGCTTATTCCTCTCCATTACTGAAGTGCTTGGTTCCGTCTGAAGCTGAATATACCCTTCGGGAGGTTCATGAAGGTATCTGTGGTGATCACATGGCCGCGAAGTCCTTAGAGTATAAAGTGCTTCGTCAAGGTTTTTATTGGCCAACAATTTTCAAAGAGGCTACCAATTATGTGAAGAAATGCCCGAAATACCAGTTGAATAGTCCAATCCCACATCAGCCACCAGAAGAGCTATACTCGGTTTTATCTCCTATATCTTTTTCTATCTGGGGGGTAGATATACTGGGTCCACTCCCGAAAGAGAAAGGTCAGGTCAGTTTTGTTATAGTGGCAATTGATTATATGACTAAGTGGGTAGAGGCGAAGCCGCTTCGGCTGATAACGGAGTAAGAATGCTTGAAGTTTCTGAAGGAGTCAGTAGTATTCCGATTTGGTATTCCTATGGTGGTAATTTCAGATAATGGACGTCAGTTCGTGGGATCAAAATTTGAGGCATTCTTGAAGGAGTTAGGGATTCAGCATCAAAAGACTTCGGTTGCTCATCCACAATCTAATGGGCAAGTTGAGGTGACTAACAGAATATTCCTGAATGGGATCAAGAGAAGGCTGGACGACGCCAAAGGAAAATGGCTTGAAGAATTACTTAGCGTGCTATGGGCTTACCGAACTATGCCCAGGACTACAACGGGAGACTCCCCATTTAGACTGGCATACGGTTCTAACGCTCTAGTTCCAGTGGAAATTGGGTCTACAAGTCTTCGGGTCAGTCAGTTTAAAGAATTGTATAATGATGAGGGACTCAAAGCCAACTTAGATCTGTTCGAAGAAGTCCGAGAGGCAGCCTTGATAAAATTGGCTACATATCAACGCCGTGTGGCTAAATACTACAACAAAGGGGTAAAGCTTTAGAGATTCAAAGTTGGGGATTTTGTTCTTCGGGAGGTAGAGGCTTCTACACCTCAGAATATGGGTAAACTCATGCCAAATTGGGAGGGCCCTTATGAAGTCGTTAGTGTACCGAAGCCCGAAACTTACCGGTTGCAAGCCTTAGATGGGTCTGAGATTAAGAATACTTGGCACGCTGGAAGGCTCCGCAAATATTTTTAGTAGAGCCAGTGTCAAAGTCTGGAAGTCTGTAACTACTACGACAATTATCAATAAAAGTCGCTTTTTTCTCCAATGATGGCTTTTCTTCCTGATAGATATAAGGTTGGATCCCTTCGACTTTTTTAACAAGCGAAGAGGAATATTTTTTGGGTTGAACCTGTTCGGCTCTCGAAGAGAACGAGGTTGCCAGCTTGGTATAAGGTTGGGTTCCTTCGTCTCCTCGTAGCGAAGCGAACTATTGATGGTCCAACCCGTTCGGCTCTCGGAGAGAATGTGGTCACCAGTTATAAGGTTGGATCCCTTCGACTTTTTTGACAAGCGAAGAGGAATATTTTTTGGGTTGAACCTGTTCGGCTCTCAGAGAGAACGAGGTTGCCAGCTTGGTATAAGGTTGGATTCTTTCGTCTCCTCATAGCGAAGCGAACTATTGATGGTCCAACCCGTTCGGCTCTCGGAGAGAACGTGGTCACCAGTTATAAGGTTGGATCCCTTCGACTTTTTTGACAATCGAAGAGGAATATTTTTTGGGTTGAACCTGTTCGGCTCTCGGAGAGAACGAGGTTGCCAGCTTGGTATAAGGTTGAATTCCTTCATCTCCTCGTAGCGAAGCGAACTATTGATGGTCCAACCCGTTCGGCTCTCGGAGAGAACGTGGTCACCAGTTATAAGGTTGGATCCCTTCGACTTTTTTGACAAGCGAAGTGGAATATTTTTTGGGTTGAACCTGTTCGGCTCTCGGAGAGAACGAGGTTGCCGGCTTGGTATAAGGTTGGATTCCTTCGTCTCCTCGTAGTGAAGCGAACTATTGATGGTCCAACCAGTTTGGTTCTCGGAGAGAACGTGGTCACCAGTTATAAGGTTGGATCCCTTCTACTTTTTTGATAAGCGAAGAGGATTATTTTTTGGGTTGAACCTGTTCGACTCTCGGAGAGAACGAGGTTGCCAGCTTAGTATAAGGTTGGATCCCTTCGTCTCCTCGTAGCGAAGTAAAATGTATTTTTGGCTGAACAAGGTTGGATTCCTTCGGCCTTAGGATGGAGAAGTGAATATTTCTGGTTTAACCCCTTCGGCTCTCGGAGAAGAACGGGATTACCAAATTGTTATAAGGCTGGATGACATTACAAGTTCTTCGGAACTGATATTCTTATTGAAAGATCAGTGAATTATTCATTCTAACAATGGCATATAGTATTCTTCGATAATGAGTAAGTCTCATCTTACATTGTTACTTGATTTTCTTTGAAGTATTAAGTTTAAATTATATATCGTTTAAATAACAATATGACTCGACTTAAAAAGGGGTAGTAAGTAATAAAATCTATTTCATAAAAGAAGAAAAAGAAATTACAGCTTTGATAAAGTTCATTAAAATAGATAGAAGTTATATTAATTAAAAGTTTCCACAAGTACATGAAATTGAAATAAAAATAAGTTATTTTCACCACTACTCTTCAGCTTCTGATTCAGAAGAATCAAGGAGTAACGGGTTCAAAGAAGCAGCAGCCAGTTTTGATTTGCCCTTGCTTCGGGCCGCCTCATAACCCTCCGCATACATTTGAACTATCTCATTGGTTAAGGTAGGGGACTTGCGGTACTTATCTTGAATTTCTTTACGAAGCTCCCCAGTCAGAGGGGGGCCAGCCAATTTGAGGTCGCGAAGTTCCCTTTCAACTTTGCCACGAAGGTCAAAATGGCATTCTTCAGACTTCTTGGCCTCAATAATTGCTTGGGTCAGGCTTTGGTTATTCTGAGTTAGTTGTTCATTGGCCCTCTGCAATCCCTCATTCTGCTCAATAGTCATTTTTTGTAGGGCTTCGGCTGCAGCCAGCTATTCTTTCATCTTGGCCAGATCACCTTGAAGACCTTTGCAGTTGAAGCGGAGGTTCTCATGTTCACTTCTCTCCTTCGCCAAAGCTGACTTTAGAATGGCATTCTCTTTTTGGGCCGCCTCCTCATCAGGCTCAACTTCTTTGTATTTTTGATGGAGTACGCCCAAAGGACCCATTGGCCTGCAGTTATTCGAAGTTAGAGGAAATTTTAAAAAAATATCCATGAACTGAGATGGGTAAAATGTGATGTACTTACTCTAGCCTGATTAATCATGCCCTCTTCGAGCAAGTCAGAAACAGAGCTGTTACCGAAGCGATGATTGTCGGTATCCAGAACAAATGAATTGTAAAGGTGTAAAGGAAAATCTTCCCTTTGATTCGGCCATAAAATGGGTGAATGGAGAACCCCCAGTTTCGGACCATAGAAAGATGATAAAGGAGGCGAAGGGGGTGCTGCTCGTTTTGGTGAAGGTGTCGGTTGCCTAAGGGGAGGTGAAGGCGGTTGATAATCCAAAACAGCTCTTCGCTTCCGAATAAAGGGAGAACTAGGGTCTGCCTCGAATTCGTCAACTTCAGCCGATGGAGGGGGGGATTGTCTAGCCGGGATTCTTAACTCTTCGGTGGTGAGGGGGATAAACTTTACCTTGGCTTTTCACTTTTTGGTATAGAGGATTCTGGTGCGCTGCTCAATGGGCATATCCAGAAGACTTTCAGTAAGAACGGGAGTGGGGGTGAATTTTGGCTTCTTGGTAGCATGTTTCTTCTTTCTGGGTCGGCTTGTCCCTTCAGAAGGAGTTGGCTCATTTGTTGGAAGATTGATAGTTGGAATTTCATTTATTGGGGCTTCTGCATACTGTATTTCAACAGCAGGGGGATCCACGTGTTGGGCCTTGGAAGTTTAGGGCCTCCGGGTCTTCTGCTTCGGTAGAAGCTGGGGCCAATTTGGCAGAAAGGAATTTCTCTAAATCCATCCGATCGATGGAGGTAGGCTTAATCAGAGATACTACAGAAGACAGAAAGTAATAATTCAGAACAATTGTCAAAGGAAATTTGAAAAAATTTACACAAAGGATGGGTTCAGAGCTAACACTTGTGGTCATACAACCAAGCATGTTTGCCGAGGAGTCCGAAGCTCCATTCCTTCAGAGAAAGTTTGTTCAGCAGCTTTACCATTTCGTTCCCCCGCTCTTGTGTGAGGTCTCCGAAGTCTGGAGAGAGAATAGGGATAGTGGTCCAGTCAGGGATGGAGGAAATATCCGGTCCATTGATAAAGGTCCAGTCCTTATGCCACCCTCGGTTGCTTGAGGGGGTGTCTATCAAGGACCTTCTTTCAATCTTGACGTTGGACGGTTTGCTTAGCCCCTTGAAGCCTTTCTCCCTGGACTGGCCCACCACAAAGAGGGAAAAGAAGAAGTCAATAAATGGGGGGATACTTTGCTCAAAGCACCAAGAGGTGAATGCAAGGATGTAAATATAAGAGTTGGGGACCAATTGGGCCAGTCCAACCCCCAGAAATCCCAACATATTCAGAACGAAGGCATGTAGAGGGAAGCGTAGTCCCTTCTCTAGAAGAGTGATGGGCATAGAAACATAACCATCAGGACGATGATACATGCGTTCGGTTGGGGAAGGGGCTCGCAGCTGATAGTTGGGGGGGATCTGGTATCTGTCTCTGATGGTTAGAATCAGCTGATTCAGAAATTCAAGAGGGGATATTGGCATGGGAAAATCGTTTTGCATCGGTGAAGTCAAAGGGGGGTTCCGGAGGAGTGTCTTTAGGAAGATCAAAGGACGGATTTTTGCTAGAAGAGGGTTTGGACTTAGGGTTTGACGCCGGTATGGTCTGAGTAGGATTTTGAGTGGCTAGGACAGATCCTGATCGAGTTTCAGAAGGAAGGACGGTGTCATCAGATTTTTGGGCAGCCATTGTTAACAGATTGATAGAGAGAGAGAGAACCGGAGGAAGAAGAAAGCTAGAGAATTTTGAGATTTAAACGGGTAGGTAAAGCTATCTAAGTTGGAGGCTTGGGGGTTTTATAATGGTGTCCGTTCAGTCATTTTCGAAACCTAAAGGCTGCACATTAAATGGAGGCAATGATAAAGGAGGCTGGCGTCTATTCTTGGAATTGGAGAAGCCGTTGATTACTTTTTTGAATTTGAAAGGTTGGCATGTGTTTCTAAATTTGGGGAATCTGTATCCGGTCATGGGCCTTTATTGAGTGGGCTTTGCCGAGTCTGTTTGGATTCTTCTTGATGGTTGGACCGAACCCTTATACTCTTTCATCAAACACTCTGTTTAATAAAAGACTAGGGGGCAATGTTGGGCTGTGGAGATTTGGGCCGGTCTAATCTTATTTATTTTGGGCTTTCCGGGTCAAACCCAATTTTACCCTTGGAGCATTGGGCTATTGTCTAAATGATTATTCAGATAAAGTTTGGGCTGGAGGTGGTAGTCGAAGACAGGTGGCAGTTTGTGGGGGAGTAGCTTGTTAGAGAAGGGTTAACTAAAAAGGGGTTTAGAAGGCGGCTAATTGATTAGATGGGCTAAGCTATTTTAAACCTCCTTCTTTAATGAAGAGTTGACATAATGTTGACTGGGTGGAGAGCAAGGTATGGTAAAGCCTGCATGCAGCCAACTGACATGAGCATCGAGGGAAAACATGCAAGTTGGTGAGATGATATATGGGTACAGGGCACTACACAAAAAAGGAGGTAACTTAATATTTTTTCTCTCTAGACACTAGAGCACACAACCTCCATTATTAACCCTTCTTCCGGCCTGTACTTATTCTCACACCGGAGCGATCCCCGGGGGCCCGGGCCGTTGAGATCCGGTGCTGACGTGTTCATTGTGCAGGATTAGGCGCGCTTTTCGTGATTGAGGCGCGTGACCAGATCTTGGCGTTAACAGTTTCTTTTTCTAATTAATTAGTACATTCAAGTAAGTACTCTGTTTATTTAATTATATATGTGTTATTTTATTATGTTTTTTGTTTCAATTTCAAGCATGTTAGGCTAGGTTATTTTCTAGGGTTGAGGATGAGTATAATTGATTGATTCTATTGCACATATTCATGCCATTGATTCTACCAATTTAGTGCTTTCACATTTAAAATAATTCTTTCTATTGGATGCCTATTTTTATTGATAAAAAATAAGGTTGGATTCTCATTATTATTTATTGGATTCAGTTTATGATTTGCTAAAAGCAGATCTAAATTGTGTTTTAATGGAAATAATGAGTGTTTTGATTTTATACATATGTTTGGCTATGAAAGAATTAACAATCTGATTTTATAAAATAAATGGACTTAATTGATTTTATTTTTCGCATTTAGTAGAGTCGAGAGACCAAACTAGTGCGAGATAAAAGTAAAATTTATTGGGCATGAATATTAGGAAATGATATCAATTATATGTTTTTGGCACCCTAGTATTTTATTATTGATTATTTTATTCCCGTTCCTTTAGTTGATAAAAATTCCCTCAAAATTTCTAAGCTATATTAGGAATTAATTAGAATTAGTGAGTGAGATAAACACGTTCCATCCGTCAAGTCCTTAGGGTTCGACCTCGCATGTGACGCCCCCAAATCCATGTTCCTTCGAAACCTCTGATTCGGTGCAGTCACGATACTACTATCGCCAAACTATTACATCTTTTATTCATTACTAAAAGAATATAACTTGCTTTATTACAATTTAGAATATAATTTCTATTTATATCCAAGTTCTCGTCTATACATCATATTCGATGTTACTAAAATGCGAAATAATTTAAACTTTTCAATATCCTTTGAATAAAATCTTTTTATTGATTTCATAACTTTGAATCAAATACAATCCTTGAATCAACTATATACTATGATTCATTCTATTAGAACTATCGTATAAAGGTTTACAACTCAACTCGATATCCTCTATGTATTATCTAATACATCTTTATAGTACGACAAGCATTAAACCTCGTAAACAAATATCAAGTACAACTACTAGAACCTAGACATGGTTCGAGTAATAATCTAATCAGTATTCTTCGTTGTGATACTATCTATCTTTATCAATCAAGAAGCACGAAGTCTTTATCGTAAGTCCTTAACCTGCAAAAGTGGTTATTTGCAAGAGTGAGCTTGACAGCTCAGCAATTCTAACAGTTTTCATGCATCACATAGCATACAACATTATACTCAGTTCATGCATTTATAAATAATTTATATTTACTACGCATGTTAATTTTCACATAACAAGTATATCATCAAAGATCAACTTTCAATCTCATTTATATCTCATATACAGTTCATATATAAGTTCACATTATCACAGCATAATATAATTCAACTAACAGTTATTGAATTCATATATCAAATAGGAACTGAAAGACTTGCCTGATTCGTAGTTTAACAACTACGACTTAACTGCTTATAGAATCTCTGCACTTTGTGTAATCCTACAATGTTATATTAACCATAGAGATCACACTCATTAGTTATATGTATCCACACATTCTCAATGTAATAATAAAGGTTACATTGTTGTCTGACTTGGTTCTTAGAACCTTTGTCTTACTTTTTTATCGTATTCTTAGAATAACTATGTACGTATACGTATACTTTAACCATACGTACTTACTACCATTCTCTACATACACATGCCCGTCTACCACTAATCTCTTTACATATAGCTAGTGTAGTCCATCTTTTGAGTTAATCATTCTCATATATCATTACTAACACATAAGACCATAACAAAACAAATATACGCTATTAACCGTCGAAGTCGGATTCAAGTATTAATATATGGTCCTACATAGCATGTATACATATTAAAGGATTCTTTCATGCTCGATTAACCTTTTCACATTCAATTTACATGATATAGGTTCTAAGTCAACATTTCAACAATTTAAGGCCACTCAAGGTCATGAACATCACAAAGTTTATCATGCTAGTTCTATAAACACATAAAGTATTTATATAACTCATATTGGGCATGTTCATGAATATTCATACTTCATGCATGTAACTATCACGATTATTAGTTTGAAGACATGCTTCGTTTACGCTAAACTTGGTTTCATGATATGTAGTCATGGTATATATATACATGTATGATACATGAGAGAGTCCAAGTGTGCTATCACAGATGTCCATAAACATCAAAATCCTAAATCTTAAGGTAACATGTTATCGTCCACGTTCAAGGCTCGCATTTTCATTAGTGAAGCTTACTAATAAAACCTAACATGTTCATGCTATCTATATATAGGTTGACATGTCCGATATGCATTTCTAAGTCATATAAACATGCTCACAAAATCAGAATATATACATGCTATGTATACGTCCAAGTTCAAATCTAAAACTAGAAGTTTCATTTTAAAATCATGCGTTTTCCTTCCATAGTACACACTAACATGGCCATGCATGTACAGGTAGTATCAAGAACACGTACTATAAGTTAATACCAACTTCCATGCATGTCTAGACCGTACAAATACGCTTACAAGGTCAGAACACACATGTTTATACAAGTATCAAAGTTCATATCGAAAATCATAAGTTTCATTTGAAAATTATGAGTTCTTCATCAATAATGTATACTATCATGCTTATGTCATGTCATGATACTCATATATACATGTTATTTAAGTGTGCATGCTTGTTCTAATTATATAACCTATGCTAGCATATAACAGAACCTGCAACAGAAAACAAAACTCAGAAACTGTCCCGGCGCAGCTGCGCTGTAGTTTGGCCTAGGATGGGCGCAGCTGCGCCGTCCCCTGGCCAGACCAGATTTAGACTTTTTATTATCCATTATAAATTATAGCATAACACGTATTCTAATACGTATTGTAAACATACCTCAAGTAGGTTGTGATCTATTTTCAAGTTCATATTCAATCTACTTAGCTCCATAATGATTTATTTCAATCAGTAAGTCTTAACAACTTTCTTTGACAAGATTCGATATTATGAGCTTTTAAACCATATATTGGTTCTAATAAGCTTCTAGTAGCATGCTTCTCATAGCTCATTATTTGAAAACGTATTCTAAACTACACTTGAAAGGTCCAATTCATGCTTAGCTAGATGATAAACATATTCGTCATGTCTAGAGGCATAAGGCGTTCAAGTTCACTTTTAAAAGAAATTCTAGGAAAAACTAAAGCAACTAAGTGAAACTTTTAATCTCATTTCATAGCTAACTAAGCTATGTATGTATGTTATCACGTTTAGAACTTCAAGTACACAAGTTACTTTAAGTTCGTTCTCAAAGTTTCAAGTTTTCTTTAGAAATCATTTTCAACCAAGCTATTGTAAGTTGATAATAAGTAAAGCAACTTTAAATCACTTCTCATGCTTAGGTATACTCATAACTCAACAATATGTATGTGTTAAAATATCATAACTTCAAAGACTCAAGGTTCGTCAATATTCGTTTTCGAAACTCCAAGTTTCTTTTCAAAACACATACTAAGTCATGCTAAAGCATTCCGTTATGAGTAAGGTAATCTTATATGTCATGTCTATTATCATGCATATTTATGTTTTATCACTTAGAATAACATATTCCATCGTCGGGAGCACTATACTTGCGTATGTGCTCGTCCGACGCACTCCGATTGCATTCGATTACATAACAGTCACAAAAATGACTATTTTGACCCTTCCTAACGACGTCAAATTGAAAAACTTAAAGAACAAAAGTTGTAGGTCTATTCGTCCTCGTTCCGGATCATCTTGAATCACCTCAATCGGAGTTCGTATGAAAAAGTTATGCCTAATTTACTACAGCAGGTCAAAGCAGTCCTACCCGACACTGATGTCCGGCGCAGCTGCGCCCAAATTGGCCTTGGGGGCAGCGCAACTGCGCCCTGGGAGGCAGAACAGCCCCTCAGGTTCTGTTCTTCGCAATTTTATAGACCCCTACACCTTTCGATTTTCATAACATGAGTTATACTCGTCCAAATTAGTCCGTTTTCGATTCTATGGGTTTATAACTCATAAAACTACAACATACCAAATACCCAACAATTAACATAAACATTAACTAACCCAAATATTAATTCAAAACTCATATTCATACTCAGTTTTCATATTTTGAAAAGTTTAGCAAAATCATTCACTACGAATTCGTTTCTAAACCAAATTGGTCCGTTTCACTTCCGTTGTTTTCGCATTTAATTGTATTAACAGTATCTAACAACAATTCTTGGATTATAACAATCCTTAGCCATAAATTTTGTGACTCAAAAATAGCTATTTCTTGTTATTACTAAGAAATTACAAAACTTAGAACTCAAGAGCATATATATTAGAATCATTACCTCTTGATTGCTGGAATTTGCTATCCATAGCTCCCATTGCTCTCAATTCTCCTAACTCTCTATAGCTCACTTCTCAGACAACTTAAACAAACGGGCAAGGAGAAAAAGGAGACTCCATTTATAGAGGAATCAATATCCAAACAATAGCTTTGCCCAATAATTTAAACCAAGAGGAAGAAGAAGAAACCATTGGATGTTGAAGAGTTGGTTACCAACTCCTTCCCCAGCCATTCTTATAGCAATCATTAGCAAGCATTCTAGCCTTTTTGGTTTCTCAACAAATATGGGATTAGGCCATTGGCCTACACACGGCTGGTATAATAATTGGGACTATGAATATGGGTCAAGCTACATTACTTCCTTACTTATTAGTAAAATGGGTCTCATTCTACTAAGGTTAATTCCTTTTGGGCTTATTAAATCAATTATAATGATTTAACATTACTACATTAAACTAAGTTATGGGCACATATATACACACATATATGTACCTACCCACATATAGGAAGTATACTTATATTTTAAATATACACCAATATAATCTTATTTCCCATGTATATTGGGCTAGTCCAAATAATATTTTAATTGGGCTAAATATAATTCAGATGGGTACTCTCATCCCATTATTTCCTATCACACAAAAATATCACAATGATTATTATCAATCATCTATTATCTTTCCATTAATTCTCTTTTAATAATTCCGGTTAAACCTTCAGTTTGGTTTAACTTTAATACTCAGGCCGCACAGGGCTCATTTATCTCATTTACTGGAGTTATATAACTCAAGCACATTATCTCTACAATAAAATATTAGGGGTCTAGGCCACATTTGGCTTTTCCCCAATTTCCATTATTTTAAAATTTATTTAACATAAAGTTTGTGTCACACTTTACCGTAACATTTAATTACCTTAAATGATTATATATTATGAACTTGTACTCATAATATCTTTATCCAAATAACCATTTCCTTACAATAATTAGTATGTACTACACTAAATAATATAATATAATTCTTTCATTTTATTTCTTCTATAAATTGTCTCAACACATTTTCAGTTAAACACCACATAAAGTATTAACTTAATGCATCAATCTCTAACCAATAATTAATTATAACTATATTGGTTCTTTCTTTTATTAATCACTTATCTTTCAAATATTAACCCTTTTATATATTACAATACTATGTAATATATAAAAATATCAAATATTAATTAACATATTTCTTTCATTTTCTTTATACAACACATAATCCTTAATTCAACATTTTACTTAAGCGAATTAACTTATTTATTCAAATTACTATCTCACCACTGCCACACAAGGTTTTATAATATAATATTCCATAATATAACTTAATTAACCAATATTTATTCCGGGTTAATTAATTTTCATAATTAATATTAATTCAATTCATACTTTGCTACCTTAATCCATTATCGGATGACTTGTTCACTGATTAAGACACGTATTAATCGTTATTATTCATATCCTAATGTTCAGATTTCGTAACTTTCTCAAGCTTTTTTGCAGACCGGCGCAGCTGCGCCACCTAAATTTCAGGTGCAGACCAGTTCTGCTTGAACAGAACCATAGTCTAAATCCCTAAATACTTTGACATGCATTTAAATTGCTAATCTTGATATACTAGTTAACCGACATCATTTACTACGTCCTTCAATAACTCAGAGATTAAACTATAAGTTCAACTCTATTTCCCTTTAATAGTTTAAAAGTCAAACTTCAAGTTCTAAAACTCTATTTTTCCTTAATAGTTAATCAACCATAAAATCTCATATATATAAGGTTCTTTCTTACCAAACCACCTACTTCAAGATATATAACACATACATATATATATTCGAACCCAATACATGCCTTAAGAATTTTTATTTACTAAATTCTCATTTTAATAATTTCTTGAAAATTCGGGTTCTTACATCCTCTCCCCCTTATAAGGATTCCGTCCTCGGAATCACCGAAACTTCCTCTACTCGGTGCTATTCCTAATATTACATATTCTTTAGAATAATTTTATCCATTCTTTTTTTTTTCCAGAAGTTTTATTATTATAACTTTCTCAATTGCATTCTATCACTTTCTCCTTTCTAAGGAGCATCTACTTACTACATTCATCCTTTAGAAGAATAAGAATCTTCCACGATTTTTCAATAATCGGGAAGTAGTATGAATAACTCAGATTCCAATTTATGCTGAGGGGTCACAAGACCGTGAACTTTTCTCCAGGTTTACTAATGCTTCAACACAAATTCTTCACACCGCAAACCAGAGTGTTTATCAATCACAAAGACTGAAAACACCCTCCACGCGTACTCTAGGTGGCCAACCTATTGTACCACTATATTGGGCCGCAACGTAGTGTTTTGTAACGACTATATGCGTTACGCTCGGAACCATTGTCCCCGAAAACATGTCCCCTTTATAGGGTTGTTCACCTCAGCTTTTCAACGTCAAAATCCGCACCAGAGCAATCTGGTTTGGCATACATACACAAGAATACTTGAATTCTATAATCCCTTTCCAACAGTCGCCTAGCCGAATCAAATATCTTAGACTCTCATCAACAATTTGGACATCAATCGAAATAATTTAGTCAACTTAATTGACCTTCTTTATAATTTACAAGAAAACCAAAAATTCTTTTATGACGTCATGATACCATACTAGATTAGTAGTACGTTGAGGATTCCGCCATTTTATGACTTTGTCATATTACAACATACCATAGTGGGCTGACGATCTTTCGATCACAACCAACACTAGGTTCGATTGCATTGATGACTCCATCGTTTACCATTCTACATCATATCAAATGATGCACATGGTTAAAATATATTTTGAAAGATTGTCAAATCATTTTTGTCTTAGCCGAAACAAATAGCGTAGACATACGAATAACGGTGTTGTTTTTAAAACTCATTAGTTCAGTTACCTGACCCAATGTTTTCTCAAGAAAACCGAAGTGCAAACACTAGCACGAAGTCAATAAATATTGAAAATCTAGCGTAGCTAGAGGATTTAGGAAAATCCAATTTCTCCATCGCTTCAATCTCTTACCACCATCAATGCTCACTATTCCAGAACTCTTAATAATACATCTATTCTCAGTACAGTTCACCAACTTACCACACCATGGAAGCTCAGGAACTTACCACAATCATATGGGTTGAGGAACTTATCCTAGTCAGACCAAAATCGTCCATTCGCTGAGGGGTCCCATCATACGATTATGAGTCACGAACTTGTCATAGGCATGAGTCTTAAGAACTCGCACCTAAACTTAATATTATCTAATTATATCTTAGAAATCTCTATCTATCAAAATAAATATGAGAAAAGAATCACCTTTCCGCCATATGTATAATGATACCGCGACACTAACATTCCAACGATTATCAATGTGACACACTCAGTGCAAGCACAAAACTTCTGCCCATACAAAAGTTTGTACAACTAAGCCATCACATGAGTCCTCAATGGAATTCCAACACTTAACTATATCTTACTCTATCACGAGCTTTCTACGTTTCACCACATACAACTCCTCATGAGTTCATCTCGTACTTTATCATAGTACATTCTCTTATAGCATCAAGCTATACATACTTAGTCATTACAGACTATCTATCATTTCACAGTTCAATCTGATCACGTCGTGATCATCACTATACCTTAGGGTTCTTTCCCTATTATCAACCAAACTCCATCTGAGTTTATTCTCACTATCTTTGTCATGTTCATAATATAAACATCGTCATTTTTATTACGGAGTTAGGTAACTCCTGATTCTCATTCTCTAGATATTTCGAGATTCTTCTTTGAATCTTCATTTAGATATATTTTAATCTTTATCTTTCCCTCTCTCAGGTTATAGTCTAAGGTACACTTACCTAAGATTTATAACCTACAGCTTTGATACCAACCTGTGACGCCCCCAAATCCACGTTCCTTCGAAACCTATGATTCGGTGCAGTCACGATACTACTATCGCCAAACTATTACATCTTTTATTCATTACTAAAAGAATATAACTTGCTTTATTACAATTTAGAATATAATTTCTATTTATATCCAAGATCTCGTCTATACATCATATTCGATGTTACTAAAATGCGAAATAATTTAAACTTTTCAATATCCTTTGAATAAAATCTTTTTATTGATTTCATAACTTTGAATCAAATACAATCCTTGAATCAACTATATACTATGATTCATTCTATTAGAACTATCGTATAAAGGTTTACAACTCAACTCGATATCCTCTATGTATTATCTAATACATCTTTATAGTACGACAAGCATTAAACCTCGTAAACAAATATCAAGTACAACTACTAGAACCTAGACATGGTTCGAGCAATAATCTAATCAGTATTCTTCGTTGTGATACTATCTATCTTTATCAATCAAGGAGCACGAAGTCTTTATCGTAAGTCCTTAACCTGCAAAAGTGGTTATTTGCAAGAGTGAGCTTGACAGCTCAGCAATTCTAACAGTTTTCATGCATCACATAGCATACAACATTATACTCAGTTCATGCATTTATAAATAATTTATATTTACTACGCATGTTAATTTTCACATAACAAGTATATCATCAAAGATCAACTTTCAATCTCATTTATATCTCATATACAGTTCATATATAAGTTCACATTATCACAGCATAATATAATTCAACTAACAGTTATTGAATTCATATATCAAATAGGAACTGAAAGACTTGCCTGATTCGTAGTTTAACAACTACGACTTAACTGCTTATAGAATCTCTGCACTTTGTGTAATCCTACAATGTTATATTAACCATAGAGATCACACTCATTAGTTATATGTATCCACACATTCTCAATGTAATAATAAAGGTTACATTGTTGTCTGACTTGGTTCTTAGAACCTTTGTCTTACTTTTTTATCGTATTCTTAGAATAACTATGTACGTATACGTATACTTTAACCATACGTACTTACTACCATTCTCTACATACACATGCCCGTCTACCACTAATCTCTTTACATATAGCTAGTGTAGTCCATCTTTTGAGTTAATCATTCTCATATATCATTACTAACACATAAGACCATAACAAAACAAATATACGCTATTAACCGTCGAAGTCGGATTCAAGTATTAATATATGGTCCTACATAGCATGTATACATATTAAAGGATTCTTTCATGCTCGATTAACCTTTTCACATTCAATTTACATGATATAGGTTCTAAGTCAACATTTCAACAATTTAAGGCCACTCAAGGTCATGAACATCACAAAGTTTATCATGCTAGTTCTATAAACATATAAAGTATTTATATAACTCATATTGGGCATGTTCATGAATATTCATACTTCATGCATGTAACTATCACGATTATTAGTTTGAAGACATGCTTCGTTTACGCTAAACTTGGTTTCATGATATGTAGTCATGGTATATATATACATGTATGATACATGAGAGAGTCCAAGTGTGCTATCACAGATGTCCATAAACATCAAAATCCTAAATCTTAAGGTAACATGTTATCGTCCACGTTCAAGGCTCGCATTTTCATTAGTGAAGCTTACTAATAAAACCTAACATGTTCATGCTATCTATATATAGGTTGACATGTCCGATATGCATTTCTAAGTCATCTAAACATGCTCACAAAATCAGAATATATACATGCTATGTATACGTCCAAGTTCAAATCTAAAACTAGAAGTTTCATTTTAAAATCATGCGTTTTCCTTCCATAGTACACACTAACATGGCCATGCATGTACAGGTAGTATCAAGAACACGTACTATAAGTTAATACCAACTTCCATGCATGTCTAGACCATACAAATACGCTTACAAGGTCAGAACACACATGTTTATACAAGTATCAAAGTTCATATCGAAAATCATAAGTTTCATTTGAAAATTATGAGTTCTTCATCAATAATGTATACTATCATGCTTATGTCATGTCATGATACTCATATATACATGCTATTTAAGTGTGCATGCTTGTTCTAATTATATAACCTATGCTAGCATATAACAGAACCTGCAACAGAAAACAAAACTCAGAAACTGTCCCGGCGCAGCTGCGCTGTAGTTTGGCCTAGGATGGGCGCAGCTGCGCCGTCCCCTGGCCAGACCAGATTTAGGCTTTTTATTATCCATTATAAATTATAGCATAACACGTATTCTAATACGTATTGTAAACATACCTCAAGTAGGTTGTGATCTATTTTCAAGTTCATATTCAATCTACTTAGCTCCATAATGATTTATTTCAATCAGTAAGTCTTAACAACTTTCTTTGACAAGATTCGATATTATGAGCTTTTAAACCATATATTGGTTCTAATAAGCTTCTAGTAGCATGCTTCTCATAGCTCATTATTTGAAAACGTATTCTAAACTACACTTGAAAGGTCCAATTCATGCTTAGCTAGATGATAAACATATTCGTCATGTCTAGAGGCATAAGGCGTTCAAGTTCACTTTTAAAAGAAATTCTAGGACAAGCTAAAGCAACTAAGTGAAACTTTTAATCTCATTTCATAGCTAACTAAGCTATGTATGTATGTTATCACGTTTAGAACTTTAAGTACACAAGTTACTTTAAGTTCGTTCTCAAAGTTTCAAGTTTTCTTTAGAAATCATTTTCAACCAAGCTATTGTAAGTTGATAATAAGTAAAGCAACTTTAAATCACTTCTCATGCTTAGGTATACTCATAACTCAACAATATGTATGTGTTAAAATATCATAACTTCAAAGACTCAAGGTTCGTCAATATTCGTTTTCGAAACTCCAAGTTTCTTTTCAAAACACATACTAAGTCATGCTAAAGCATTCCGTTATGAGTAAGGTAATCTTATATGTCATGTCTATTATCATGCATATTTATGTTTTATCACTTAGAATAACATATTCCATCGTCGGGAGCACTATACTTGCGTATGTGCTCGTCCGACGCACTCCGATTGCATTCGATTACATAACAGTCACAAAAATGACTATTTTGACCCTTCCTAACGACGTCAAATTGAAAAACTTAAAGAACAAAAGTTGTAGGTCTATTCGTCCTCGTTCCGGATCATCTTGAATCACCTCAATCGGAGTTCGTATGAAAAAGTTATGCCTAATTTACTACAGCAGGTCAAAGCAGTCCTACCCGACACTGATGTCCGGCGCAGCTGCGCCCAAATTGGCCTTGGGGGCAGCACAGCTGCGCCCTGGGAGGCAGAACAGCCCCTCAGGTTCTGTTCTTCGCAATTTTACAGACCCCTACACCTTTCGATTTTCATAACATGAGTTATACTCATCCAAATTAGTCCGTTTTCGATTCTATGGGTTTATAACTCATAAAACTACAACATACCAAATACCCAACAATTAACATAAACATTAACTAACCCAAATATTAATTCAAAACTCATATTCATACTCAGTTTTCATATTTTGAAAAGTTTAGCAAAATCATTCACTACGAATTCGTTTCTAAACCAAATTGGTCCGTTTCACTTCCGTTGTTTTCGCATTTAATTGTATTAACAGTATCTAACAACAATTCTTGGATTATAACAATCCTTAGCCATAAATTTTGTGACTCAAAAATAGCTATTTCTTGTTATTACTAAGAAATTACAAAACTTAGAACTCAAGAGCATATATATTAGAATCATTACCTCTTGATTGCTGGAATTTGCTATCCATAGCTCCCATTGCTCTCAATTCTCCTAACTCTCTATAGCTCACTTCTCAGACAACTTAAACAAACGGGCAAGGAGAAAAAGGAGACTCCATTTATAGAGGAATCAATATCCAAACAATAGCTTTGCCCAATAATTTAAACCAAGAGGAAGAAGAAGAAACCATTGGATGTTGAAGAGTTGGTTACCAACTCCTTCTCCCAGCCATTCTTATAGCAATCATTAGCAAGCATTCTAGCCTTTTTGGTTTCTCAACAAATATGGGATTAGGCCATTGGCCTACACACGGCTGGTATAATAATTGGGACTATGAATATGGGTCAAGCTACATTACTTCCTTACTTATTAGTAAAATGGGTCTCATTCTACTAAGGTTAATTCCTTTTGGGCTTATTAAATCAATTATAATGATTTAACATTACTACATTAAACTAAGTTATGGGCACATATATACACACATATATGTACCTACCCACATATAGGAAGTATACTTATATTTTAAATATACACCAATATAATCTTATTTCCCATGTATATTGGGCTAGTCCAAATAATATTTTAATTGGGCTAAATATAATTCAGATGGGTACTCTCATCCCATTATTTCCTATCACACAAAAATATCACAATGATTATTATCAATCATCTATTATCTTTCCATTAATTCTCTTTTAATAATTCCGGTTAAACCTTCAGTTTGGTTTAACTTTAATACTCAGGCCGCACAGGGCTCATTTATCTCATTTACTGGAGTTATATAACTCAAGCACATTATCTCTACAATAAAATATTAGGGGTCTAGGCCACATTTGGCTTTTCCCCAATTTCCATTATTTTAAAATTTATTTAACATAAAGTTTGTGTCACACTTTACCGTAACATTTAATTACCTTAAATGATTATATATTATGAACTTGTACTCATAATATCTTTATCCAAATAACCATTTCCTTACAATAATTAGTATGTACTACACTAAATAATATAATATAATTCTTTCATTTTATTTCTTCTATAAATTGTCTCAACACATTTTCAGTTAAACACCACATAAAGTATTAACTTAATGCATCAATCTCTAACCAATAATTAGTTATAACTATATTGGTTCTTTCTTTTATTAATCACTTATCTTTCAAATATTAACCCTTTTATATATTACAATACTATGTAACATATAAAAATATCAAATATTAATTAACATATTTCTTTCATTTTCTTTATACAACACATAATCCTTAATTCAACATTTTACTTAAGCGAATTAACTTATTTATTCAAATTACTATCTCACCACTGCCACACAAGGTTTTATAATATAATATTCCATAATATCACTTAATTAACCAATATTTATTCCGGGTTAATTAATTTTCGTAATTAATATTAATTCAATTCATACTTTGCTACCTTAATCCATTATCGGACGACTTGTTCACTGATTAAGACACGTATTAATCGTTATTATTCATATCCTAATGTTCAGATTTCATAACTTTCTCAAGCTTTTCTGCAGACCGGCACAGCTGCGCTGGTTATTAGCTTGGAAGTGGCGCAGCTGCGCCACCTAAATTTCAGGTGCAGACCAGTTCTGCTTGAACAGAACCATAGTCTAAATCCCTAAATACTTTGACATGCATTTAAATTGCTAATCTTGATATACTAGTAACCGACATCATTTACTACGTCCTTCAATAACTCAGAGATTAAACTATAAGTTCAACTCTATTTCCCTTTAATAGTTTAAAAGTCAAACTTCAAGTTCTAAAACTCTATTTTTCCTTAATAGTTAATCAACTATAAAATCTCATATATATAAGGTTCTTTCTTACCAAACCACCTACTTCAAGATATATAACACATACATATATATATTCGAACCCAATACATGCCTTAAGAATTTTTATTTACTAAATTCTCATTTTAATATTTTCTTGAAAATTCGGGTTCTTACATCGCACTTGTAAGCTATACTAAGTATTCGATTCGTGCACTTGCGAGTAATTAAAACATCCACATCAAGTTTTTGGCGCCGTTGCCGGGGACTTGAAAATTTTTCCCAACATTTCACTAATTTAGATTACTTCCTTCTACTAGTTTCTTTAAAAATATATATAAAAAAAATAAATTAATAAAAAAAAATAAGAGTTGAGTAGTGCATGATTGTTGTTTGGAAGCGTGGTGATAAGAGATTGACTAAGATAGAAAATTTAGAGTTGAATCCTTTATTTGGGAAAGAAATAATGGATAAAGAACAAGAAAAAGCAAAAACTTTAAAAGAACATTTCTCTCCTATAACAACCAACCCGCCTTCATACATCGTGTTGCCTCCCACAACCGCAAACCATTTCAAGCTTAAACTGCAAGTGATGCAACTTCTTCCCACTTTTAATGGAATCGATCAGGAAGATCCTTACCTCCATATTAAGGATTTTCTAGAAATTTGTGTCACTTTCAAATTGCAAAATTTTTCTGATGAATCGGTCCGCTTACGTTTATTTCCTTTCTCCCTGAAAGGGAAAACAAAAGCATGGCTTAACTCATTACCATCTAGGTCCATATTTGGTTGGGAGACTTTGGTTTCTAAATTTCTAACTAAATTTTTTCCTATGTCAAAGACGAATGAACTTCGAAGATAAATATTCGATTTTAGTCAAGAAGATCATGAAAAATTCTATGAATCTTGGGAAAGATTTAAGGACCTACTTTTGAGATGTCCCCACCATGGTTTTGAGACATGGAGACTTGTCCAATATTTTTACAATGGGTTAACTCAAACCAACCGAAACGTGATTGAATCCATGAACAGTGGCACTTTCCTTAGTTTGATAGAAGACGGAGCTTACAATTTCTTTGAGAATCTATCCGAGAGCTCTCAGCAATGGGATTTCTCCTCTCATAGGAATTCATCTTCTCAAGTCAAGAAGGAAGCTAAGAAAGAAGGAATATATGAGCTAACTGAAGACGTAGAGACTTGAAGGCAGTTAGACAGTCTCTCAAAGAAACTTAAAGCGTTGGCTTTACGGTTGGATAATAATTCTGTCAATCAAGTTCAAGCTGAAGGGTGATCTGTGTGTGCTAGTCCTATGCATACATCGCAAACTTTCCCCTCTATGGTAGGATTCTCCGAATTTATGCTACGACAAGTAAATGCGATGAATGATTACAAAAAACAATTCAATAGCCCATTCACAGAGACTTACAATTCGGGTTGGAGAAATCACCCAAATTTTTCATGGGCACAAGCTCAACCCATGCCCAATATGGGTGCCTTATCGACTAATGTCCCACGACAGCAACCACCACCTGGTTTTCGTCCACCAATCAATTCTTATCCACCATTTCAATCTGCTCAGCCTGCTCAATCATCCAATGTCACTCCACAATAATTTTCATCTTTGGTGGACACTTTAAAACAATTCATTCAAGTGACAACCCAAAATAACCAGACTTCAAGTCAAATTTTGCAAGAAGTTCGGAACAATGGCATCATAAACACTCAAGCCATCATCAAGTTAGAGAGTTAAATGGGTCAATTGGCTAGTCATTTGGGTGAGAGAGAAAAGGGTAAATTTTTGAGTCAGCCGATTCTGAGTCCTAACGGTGTTTCCTCGAGTGGGATAACTCCTAACCCACCAAATGCACCATCACATGGGCAAGTTCAAGCCATCACCACCCTTAGGTCGGGAAAGGAAATTAATAGCGAAGAGGAAGAGAAAGAAGAAAAGCAGTATCCAGCTGAGGTTGAGCCTACACCTCAAGTTATGAACCAAGCTCCTGTTGTTAAGCAATCAAGTGAAGATCTCTCGAGTAGGACCTTTGTTCCTAAACCCCCATTTCCTCATAGGCTAAAAGACAATAAGAAGGGTACTCAATTTGAAGAAATTTTGGAAGTGTTTAAGCAAGTTCAGATAAACATTCCATTACTTGATGCCATCAAGCAAGTACCTTCTTATGCCAAGTTTCTCAAGGACTTGGTCACTCAAAAGAGGAGAACAAATGTTCCAAAAAAGGCATTCTTAGCTAAACATGTAAGCTCCATTATTCAATGCAAGATCCCTGTCAAGTATAAGGACCCTGGATGTCCAATAATTTCATGCAAGATAGGAGATCATCTTATTGAGCAAGCTTTAGAAGATTTGGGGGCTAGTGTGAACTTACTGCCATATTCTGTGTATGTGTAGTTGCATTTAGGAGAGTTGAAGCCCACACCAATGACAATCCAACTTGCTGATAGGTCAGTGAAAATTCCTAGGGGTGTCATTGAAGATGTTCTAATCAAGGTAGATACTTTTTATTTTCCTGTGGGCTTTGTTGTCCTTGATACTGAGCCTATTCAGAACACAAGAGGCCAAATTCCTGTGATTTTAGGGAGACCATTTCTTGCTACATCCAACGCCCTCATCAATTGCAGAAATGGGGTGATGAAAATTACTTTTGGGAATCTCACAGCTGAGATAAATGTTTTTGACATTAGCAAGACCTCGATAGACACTGATGATAATGATTTCGATCAAGTCCATTTGATTGATAGTCTAGTAGAGGAATCTTTCTTGCAAACTTGTAAAGAGGACCCATTAGAAGCTTGCCTGTCCCATTTTGGTTGTGATTTCAATATTGATGAATCTATAGAGCAAGTCAATGCACTTTTAGATTCAGTGCCTGTCATGGGTACACATTCTTTCCAACCAAAACTAGTGCCTCTCAATCTCTCATCAACTCCTCGACCTCCTTCCATTAAAGAACCACCAAAGTTGGGCCTAAAGCCCTTGCCAAATAATTTAAAATATGCATTTCTAGGTCTAGCAGAGTCGTTGCTAGTTATCATAGCTTCTAATCTCTATAATGCTCAAGAGAAAAAATTACTTGAAGTCCTTCACGAGTATAAGGAAGCTATTGGGTGGTCTATTGCAGATTGAAAAGGAATCAGCCCGTCAGTTTTCATGCATAAGATTCACTTAGAGGAGAATGCAAAACCCTCCCGTGAACCATAAAGAAGGCTAAATCCAGTGATGCAAGAAGAAGTTAGGGCTGAGGTACTCAAACTCCTTGATGCGGGTATTATATACCCGATATCCGATAGTAAGTGGGTGAGCCTTGTGCAAGTAGTTCCTAAGAAGTCAGGGATTACAGTGTTAGTCAATGAGCATAATGAGTTAGTTCCATCTCGTGTTCAGACGGGATGGCGTGTTTGTATTGACTACCAGAAGACAATATTCACATGCCCTTTTGGTACATTCGCTTGCCGACGTATGTCTTTTGGGCTATGAAATGCACCTGCCACTTTTCAGCGGTGCATGATTTCCATATTCTCAGACATGGTAGAGCAATTCTTGGAGGTTTTCATAGATGATTTTTTTGTGTTTGGGTCTTCTTTTGATGAATGTTTGAAACACCTAGCTCTAGTCTTAGAGAGGTGTAGAGAGAAAAATCTAGTGCTTAATTGGGAGAAGTGTCATTTTATGGTACAAAGGGGAATTGTTCTTGGGTATATCATCTCTAAAGAGGGAATCGAAGTAGATAAGGCTAAAGTAGAGTTAATCTCTAACCTGCCGCCCCTGCGGACGGTTAAAGAGATTCACTCATTTTTAGGCCATGCTGGTTTTTACAGGCGTTTTATCAAGGATTTTAGCAAGATTGCTAAACCTCTGTGCAATCTCCTTGCTAAAGACACCCCATTTGACTTCAATGAAGCATGTCAAAAAACCTTTGAGACACTAAAATCTGCTCTAACCTCTGTACCTATTATCCGGTCCCCTTACTGGAACCTTCCATTTGAGATCATGTGTGATGCCTCTGATTATGCAGTTGGGGCAGTTTTAGGTCAGAGAATTGATAAAGTCTCTCATGTGATCTACTATGCAAGCAGAACTTTGAACGATGCTCAGCTCCATTACTCTACCACAGAGAAAGAGTTGCTAGCAGTCGTATTTGCCCTAGACAAGTTTAGGTCCTATCTCTTGGGATCTAAAGTCATTGCCTATTCAGATCACGCCACATTAAAATACTTGATTTCCAAGAAAGATGCGAAGTCAAGGCTGATTCGGTGGGTTTTGTTGCGCCAAGAGTTTAATTTGGAGATTAAAGATAAGAAAGGAGTTGAGAATGTTGTTGCAAACCATCTATCTAGGCTTATAGTAGATTTCTCAAATGATCCTTTGCCCATCGCTGAGACATTCCCTGATGAACAACTTATGCATGTTTCCCAATCACCTTGGTACGCGGACATTGTTAACTCTCTCGTCACACATGAACTGCCAAATCATTGGTCTAAGCAAGATAAGTGCAAATTCTTATCCGAGGTGAAGCACTTTTATTGGGATGATCCCTATCTCTTCAAGTATTGTCCTGATCAGGTAATTAGGAGATGTATCCCTGAGGAGGATCAAATGCAAATTCTCTCCTTTTCCCATGATCAGCCGTGTGGAGGCCATTTTAGTGGAAAAAAGACAGCTGCTAAAGTATTACAGTGTGAATTTTATTGGTCTTCCTTGTTTCGTGATGCACATGCCTATTGTGTTGCCTGTGAGAGATGTCAAAAGTTAGGTAGTCTCACGCGACGAAGTATGATGCCCCTTAATCCCATTTTGATAGTGGAGATTTTTGATGTGTGGGGGATAGATTTTATGGGACCCTTTCCTAACTCATTTGGCAATCTCTATATTTTGGTAGCCGTTGACTATGTGTCAAAGTGGGTGGAGGCTATTGCGTGCAGAACAAATGACCACAAAGTGGTGGTGAAATTTTTAAAAGAGAATATTCTTGCACGATTCGGTACACCCCGCACTATCATTAGTGATGGGGGGTTACACTTTTGCAATAGACCATTTAAATATCTAATGAAGAAGCATGGAGTAATTCATAAAGTGTCAACCGCGTACCACCCACAAACTAGTGGGCAAGCTAAAATTTCAAATTGGGAAATTAAGCATATCTTAGAGAAGACGGTAAATTTCAACAGGAAGGATTGGTCAGTCGGACTAATTGATGCCTTGTGGGCATACCGTACTGTGTACAAAACTCCCATTGAAATGTCTCCTTACCGCTTAGTGTATGGCAAGGCATGTCATTTACCTGTTGAGTTGGAACATAGAGCTTTTTGGTCTGTTAGACAGTTAAATTTTGAAGTCGACCAGGTAGGTAATCATAGGAAGCTTCAAATTACCGAGCTAGAAGAGATAAGGAATGATGCTTTTGATTGTGCAAAATCGTATAAGGAGAGGATGAAAAGGGTGCATGATCAAAAGATTCTTAGGAAATCCTTTCACTCTTGCCAGAAAATCCTTCTATATAATACTCGTTTGCATCTATTCCCAAGAAAGTTAAAGTCTAAATGGTCCGGTCCTTTCATAGTCCAGCAGGTGTATCCTCATGGGGCCATTGAGATTCAGAATCCCAAAGATGGTACTATGTTTAAAGTGAATGGCCATCGTTTAAAACCATTTTTGGAGTTAAAAAATCCAGAAGTTGAAGTTATGCTTTTGGAGGATCCCGTTTATCGGGATTGATTTTTTTTTAGGCCATGATTCATGTATATTATTGTGTAGTTGGATTTTCTATTTTTTGCTTTTCTTTGTTCTATTTCTAACAAAAGTGCAGGATTATCTCTTTGATTTGAGCTTTAAATCTGGAATTTATTGGGCTGTCCATACGAGGCATACATTCATATCCAGGTGATACCATTCCTTTACTTATTTTCTTATCTTTATACATTGCGGGCAATGTATGTTTTAAGTTGGGGGGTGGGATTTTATTTGGATTTTATTTGCCTTATTACTCCATGCACTTCTTGAATTTTGTGGGTATATTCACTGCAAACCCTCACGAGACAAAACTCGTCCACTTGGGGTAACCTTGGGGTTTAAAGGCTTGTTGCACATGCTAAGTGCAATTGTGTTTCCTACGAAAATGGAGTGGAGTTAGGATGTCTCCATTGAGCAATAAGTTAATTTTGACTTTGATCTTTGACCAATGATAAAATCTTGATTTCTTTGTGATAACTTCTGGGAGGACTGATAGACATTGGGTAATCTAAATTTGTTTTTCTTTGTTGATCACTACTTTATTTGAGACCCTTCACTATTAAGCACATATCCATTCGAACCAGTTTGACTTGAAAGAAATTTATCTGATTAAATGTCTAAGGGAAGAAACTTTGAACTCTATCATTTGTTTGATCATTACTTGAAGTTGATATGAGGTATTATGTAAGAAAAGGGGAAATGATTTAGGCAAAGTTTCCAAGGTTGATGAAAAAAAATATAAAAAAGAAAAAAATAATGATTCATGTGGTGGGCTGAGATGGAGCGTAAAATGCACTCACTCATAAACACGTGACATGCGAGATGGAGCGTAAAACGCATGGAGCATAAAATGCACTTACCAAAAAGAAAAAAAAGACAGAAAGAAAAAGTCTTTTGATTCTTTGATATTATCTGTTGGTTTAACTGAGATTGGTGGGAGAACAAGTGGTTAAGTTTATCTTTCTCCTTTAAGGCGTTGATTTTATAAATTGTTCTGTGGTCTGATTGGGTTGATACAGGTGGATTCACACACGCACAAAGGGTTGAGAATAAAGTAAGATTGATAAGTAAAGTTGGGTTTCGGATGATACATTGTTTTGAAG
Organism: Panax stipuleanatus; assembly: GCA_020205555.1. Lineage (NCBI taxonomy): Eukaryota > Viridiplantae > Streptophyta > Magnoliopsida > Apiales > Araliaceae > Panax > Panax stipuleanatus. Next base: position 113,473,134 of record CM035121.1, on the reverse strand, counting down.
TTCCCCAGAGTTATTGTTTTGAATCTTTGAGGTCAATGTTGGAGTACATATTAACCCTAGGCTCGAGTTTGTAAAAATTTGTTAGTTGATTTTTTGTGTTATAGTTTATTTTTATTTTGCCCGAGGACTAGCAAAAGATAAGTGTGGGGAAATTTGATGAGAATGAAATATGTTATATTTTATTCCCTTAATACTTAATCTTTTATATTTATTTTGTACCTAAATACATTTATTGTTCTTATATTTTTATTTTAGGTACAGTTGAATCAAGGAAGTAAAAAGGGGATAAAAGGAGCAAGAAAGGATGAATTTCCAACCATACAAAGAGGTGGGCCACGGTTTGGTTTCCAATTAAGTAGGTAGCCCAACTTGCAAATAAATGTTACATGAGGCCACGGAATGAGCAGCTTGATTATAATGATATAAGGGCCCACGATTCAGCACTTGAGCTAAGGAAGGAATTGGAATTTATCAAGTGGGTTTAAAGATTTCAAGAGCAGCTCACGAAATTAGAAGGAAATTAAAGCAGCTTGCAGTTTGTCCCATGCAATTTCAGAAATTAGTAAGGAGTGTCACATATGGGGGCCCACGTGCTAAGCTTGGTAAAGAAATTAATGGAGCCAGCAATTAAAAAGAAGTCTACGAAATAAGCTTGTAAAAGGTTCTTAGTCATCTAGTGGGCTACGATCTAGCAGTTTGTATAGGAAAGCGACAAGCAGCTCACGTGAAGGCCCAAGCACGTGATGACCAAGCATTCCAAGTGCAGCTTTCCAATTGAAATAAGTCATTTACGCCAGCAGCTTGCCCTCCTATTATCCTACTTGGACACGACAGCAGCTGCTTAATATCCTACTTCATATAGGACTCGGATTGTGGGGCAATTAATGGGGATGCGTAACTTGTGGAAAAGGAGGCTGGGATATATAATATATATTGGGCAGCAGCTTATAGATGATTATTAGATAGCAGGAGCCGCCACTTCTCGTTGGAAAGAAAAGAAGGAAGCAGTATTCTATTATTTATTTATTTAATTTTTCTTCGTATTCAAGTAGTGGGATTTTAGCAATTTATTAAAGGAGCAGCAATCATACATGGATAAATTGAATTTATTTCTTTTTCTAATTAATTAGTACATTCAAGTAAGTACTCTGTTTATTTAATTATATATGTATTATTTTATTATGTTTTGTGTTTCAATTTCAAACATGTTAGGCTAGGTTATTTTCTAGGGTTGAGGTTGAGTATAATTGATTGATTCTATTGCACATATTCATGCCATTGATTCTATCAATTTAGTGCTTTCACGTTAAAAATAATATTTTTCTATTGGATGCCTATTTTTAATGATAAAAAATAAGGTTGGATTCTCATTATTAGTTATTGGATTTAGTTTATATGATTTGCTAAAAGCAGATCTAAATTGTGTTTTAATGGAAATAATGAGTGTTTTGATTTTATACATATGTTTGGCTATGAAAGAATTAACAATCTGATTTTATAAAATAAATGGACTTAATTGATTTTATTTTTCGCATTTAGCAGAGTCGAGAGACCAAACTAGTGCGAGATAAAAGTAGAATTTATTGGGCATGAATATTAGGAAAATGATATCAATTATATGATTCCACCACCCTAGTATTTATTATTGATTATTTTATTCCCATACCTTTAGTTGATAAAAATTCCCTCAAAATTTCTAAGCTAGATTAAGAATTAATTAGAATTAGTGAGTGAGATAAACACATTCCATCCATCAAGTCCTTAGGGTTCGACCTCGCACTTGTAAGCTATACTAAGTATTCGATTCGTGCATTTGCGAGTAATTAAAACATCCACATCATTCTCCATATTAAATCGGTTGTGAATAAATTAATGAGAATAATTCTAATCTTATTTAAATAAATAAATTAAACTAATAATCTATTTAAATAAATAATATTTATTCTACAATAGGGATAAGCCTCCCTAGCGATCAACGACTTTCTAGATAATATGGATTTCAACATTAATCATAAAAGAACCTGTGAGTTAATAGTTACCGTACAATTCAATCCTTCCACCATACAATGTCCCAATTAAATATAAGACATGAATTTACTGTCAAGTCTTATTTTATTTAATTATATGTATTTCGATTAGAAAATGCACAACTCCAAATAATGCAAATTGAAACTCCTTTCTAATTTCATTCCACCTTGGCCAAGGATTCCTGGGTTGTCATTTAACGAATCACATATGACATATTTCCTCTTTTACTAGAGGTGGTAGATTCTTTATTGATCATTCATTATCTCCATATGTAACTCATTATACCCAAGCATACCCTTTTATATACCCTAAAGGGCTTTAAGGAATAAGTCAAAGTATAATTCATTACATACAAGATACTATGATGATCTCAAGTCCAAGGATCACTTGTACTACTATCACATTAGGAATTCCTATTGACAGGCGAGTAAAACTCCATTAGGTATTCCATAGCGAGTCACGTTCAGTGAACTTATTCTCCAATAAGCACCTACATACTTGCTTTAGTGTCTCCACACAAATGATTATGAGATCAATCATCCTCATCCAATGAGCAAGCAACATATGTACTAATCTATCTGGATTTACTAATCCCCTTTTTAGTAATCCCATGATTAGGAACTATTTTAGTTTTTAAGCTTTCTAAGAATTTAGATCTCATTAGCATGATCAATATCATGATTCTAAAAGTTTTGCTTAAAACTATGGGTTATTTACATATTATAAAAATAGCACCATGTAGATAATTAAATGCCTTTAATAAATGAATATTTTATTAATAAATAAATAAGATTTTTTACAAAGTATGTGCTTTATCATCATACATGATAGGCTTGTATGCACAATACTATCAGTTCCATCCACCCTCCATCAGCAACTCAAGTACATTATCAACGACAGCCTCATCATAGTGAATGCTGAACCAGAATACCCTGCCCACATACATGGGGATATGCCAGTGATTAGCCTGGACTCCGGGGTTGAGCCCGCAAGTTTTTAAGCTCTCGAGGTAAGTGATATTCAATATCTACTAATTGGGGCACCAGCCCTGAAGCCTAAAATTTCCACTGAAGTAATGACAGTGGGCCAAGAAATGGTAGCTGCGGGTTTCCAGCCTGGAGAAGGGTTAGGAAAGGACAAGCACGGCATTAAGATGCCAATTCAAATCCCAAGTCAGATGGGAAGAGCAGGATTGGGATTTTCATCCGGGTTAAACCATCGGAATCCACACAAACATCCCAAGGCTCAAGCCTCCACAATTCTGCTCCCAAACCTCACAAATGCCAGATGGGTGAAACCTACGAGGAAGATCCCTACGGGGGCATTAGCCATGCTATTTCCTTCAATCATACCTATCCATGAAAGGAAAGCCCTCAAGCCTGAGGCAGATAGCAAAAAAAGAAAAGAAAAGATCCTGTACGGAGGATGAGACCCATTTGCTAACATGAAAGTCATTATCAACTACGAAGGGATGAATGATGAACTCCCAGATAGTGACGACGAAGATTGTGCTCACTTTCCTCGTAGCAAATAGAGGAACAATCCCCAGAAAAGCCTCGGCCATATCCTAAAGGATGTCTCATTTGTCATTCAAGACGAGACAGACGAATGCACTTCCAGCATCCTCCCTATCCATGAGGGTCTAACCCTGGATAATTGGAGCAGTGTCCCTTACCTCAGTCGAAAAGGGTAAAGGGGCAGACAGTCAATCTGCCCTTAATTATGCTTTCATTTACTGCTTACTTTTGATTGCACAGCTGGAGCAGTCACTTTTATCATGCTTTACAAATGCTATGTGTATTTAAGCAGTTATATATATTAATGAAAGCATTTTTGTTTTCGGGACCCAAGCATTGGATGTGTGTTTCTCTGCTGATGAGATACCAACCTGTCAACATAACTCCAACCATGATGCAAGATTGAGCTTCGACTTGACGGATCTTGATCAAGAGGAGGAAGATGACTATGAGGTGCCAGAGGAGATCAAGGAATGCGTCAAAGACAAACCCAAACCAAACCTTGACCAAACCTCCACCATTAACATAGGAACCTCTGAAACCATCAAAGAAATCCAAATAGGTTTAGACCTCACATCGGATCAAAAAGCCGACCTGATCGCGCCCCTGACACAGTACCAGGGTGTATTTACATGGTCGTATGAAAACATGATCGGTTTATCCACAGACATTGTCATCCATCGAATGCCCATCAAAGAAGGGTTCAAACCAGTCAAACAAAAGCTCAGACGATTGAAACCTGAGTGGAGTCTCAAAGTCAAAGAAGAAATCATTAAGCAATTCAAAGTCGGGATCATCACGGTATCAACATATCCCGAATGGCTATCAAACATAGTCCCCGTGCCTAAACCTAGGAGGGAAGGTACGAGTCTGCGTGGATTACCGGGAACTAAACAAAGCCTGCCTCAAGGACAATTTCGTGGTAGCTTTTATCCATATCCTGATTGACGATACTACGCAATACGACATGTATTCCTTCGTAGACTGCTTTGCTGGTTACCATCAAATCATGATTGCTAAAGAAAACCAGGAGAAAATAGCTTTTATCATTCCCTGGGGAACTTTTTGCTACCGACGACTATCCTTCGGCCTCATTAATGCCGGAGCAACGTATCAGTGAGCTATGAAGGCTCTCTTTCATGATATGATGCACAAAGAAATAGAAGTCTATGTTGACGACATCATCATCAAGTCCCGGAGGGAGGATGATCACATAGACCATCTCAGGAAGCTGTTCAACAGGTTGCGCAAGTACAACCTCAAGCTAAATCCCGCCAAATGCACTTTTAGTGTCAAGGCAGGCAAACTGCTAGGATTCCTGGTGAGCAATCGGGACATTAAGTTAGACCCTGCTAAGATCAAAGCCATTTCTGAAATGCCCGTGCCTCGTACAGAGAAGGAGATATGAGGATTCCTAGGAAGGATCAACTTCATAAGTCGATTCATTTCACAGCTCACAGCAACCTGTGAGCCCACCTTCAAGCTATTAAGGAAGAATTCCTCCATCAAATGGAATGAGGATTGTCAACAAGCCTTCCTTGCCATCAAAAAGTAGCTTGCCAAATCACCTATTTTGTTACCTCCAAGGGATGGAGTCCCCTTATTCATGTACCTGTCCGTCAATGACAATGCCATGGGCTATATGCTAGGACAGAAGAATGATAGTAGCAAAGAAAGAGCTATCTACTACATCAGCAAATGATTCAGCAGTGGGGAACAGAAGTATACCCTGATCGAGAAGACATGCTGTGCATTAGCATGGGCCGCCATGAGGTTGCAACACTACTTGTATGGGCACACGACGTATCTCATATCCCGCATGGATCCACTAAAATACGTCTTCAACAAACTAATGTTAAATTATCGACTGTCCAAATGGCAGTTGATTCTACAGCAGTTCGACATTGTCTACGTGACTCAGAAGTTTATCAAAGGCCAAGGCATTGAAGATCAATTAGCAGAAGCACCTTCAGGAGGGTTCGAGCCCCTGGAGACATATTTCCCAGATGATGGGATTATAACAATTCAGCAACTCCAGTCAGAGAATACAGTCCAACCATGGAAAATGTATTTTAACGGAGCGGTAAACATGGAAGGTTCAGGAGCTGGGGCAGTCCTTATCTCTGGTACAGGTGATCAATATCCTGTGGCTACCAAACTTTAATTTGGCAACACCAACAACACGGCCGAGTACGAAGGCTGTATACTGGGGTTGAAACTAGCCCAATCCATGGGTATCAAACACTTATTGGTCTTTGGAGATTCCGAGTTGGTCATCAGATAAACCATCGGCAATTATCTCACAAAAGAATTGCATCTGTTGCCATATCATAGGCAGGTCCTCGAAATGTCCCAGAAGTTCAAAGCAATCACCTTCGTCCACATTCCTCAGGGTTGAAATAACTTTGCCAATGCACTAGCAACGTTGGCTTCATTAATTCGCATATCCAACAGAAGCGGGTTTCCCAACATCCAGTTCATAAATCAAAAAGCCCCAACATACGGGAATTAAATTGGAGAAGTATTAGACGAAATACCTCCTGTCAAGCAACCTTGGTTTCAAGACATCAAGGAATATCTCCATGATGGATCTACACCCGCTGGTGCAAGCCTCAGAGTGGAAACGGATTCTCAGAATGGCCATGAAGTTCTATCTAAGTGGAGATGCACTCTACAAAAGGGATGCTAGAATAGGCCTGTTAAGATGCCTAGACAAAGAACAAGCCCAAAGACAAATCAAATCCATGGCGAAGTCTGTGGTCCAGACATGAGCGGCCATCTGTTGGCCAAGAAGATAATCAGAACAGGACATTACTGGATCTCGCTCAAAGCTGATTGCGATGATCACGTCAAGAGATGCTTTCAATGCCAAACACATGAAAATGCCATCCACGCTCCTCCAAGTGAGCTGCACAACATGAGTGCACTATGGACTTTTTCTATGTGGGGAATGGACGTGATAGGTCCAGTCGAACCCAAAGCCAGCAACGGTCATCGGTTCATCTTCACCATGATTGACTACTTCACCAAATGGGTTGAAGCAGCCTCTTTTCCTAAAGTCAAAAAAGAGGTTATCATCAGTTTCATCAGCAATAATGTCGTCTGTCGATATGGACAACTGGAGGTGATCGTATCAGACAACACCAAAAACCTGAACAATCAAATGATGGTAGAACTGTTCGGTAAGTTCCATATCAAACATCTTAACCCCGTCATCTATTGGCCTAAGATGAACTTTGATGTCGAAGCGACCAACAAAAATATCAAGAAGATCATGCAGAAAATGTTCGCCAATCACAAAGACTGGCCTGACCTGCTACCTCTCACCCTGTTAGCCTACAGGACGTCAATGCGTACCTTTACTGGGGCTACCCCCTATTCACTGGTCTATGGCATGCAAGCAATCCTCCCCATAGAAGTAGAGATGGAGTCTTTACGAGTGTTAATAGATGCTCAGATGGACGAAGATCAATGGTTGCAAGACCGATATCATCAACTGTCCCTAATAGACAAAAAGAGGGCCACAACCATTTTCCACGGACAGTTATACCAGTAAAGGATCGCCAGGTCCTACAACAAGAAAGTCCGAGTCCGGCAATTCAAAGAAAATGATTTGGTGCTAAAGAAAATCTTGGCCAATCAGGATGAAGCCAAAGGAAAATTTGTCCCAAATTGGGAAGGAACTTTCATTATCAAGGAAGTGCTGACAGGGGGAGCCATCAGGCTACAAGAAATGGACAGGAACGAATTTCCCCAATTCATCAATTCAGGCACTGTGAAAAAGTACTACGTCTGAAGCACATGCATACCCGCATCTGGGTCCTATAAATCGAGTCAGGTTCGGCTTTTCACTAGGGAAGCATGAATTACGAATGACCTGATCTCCCTCAACCCAGGAGTATGTAGGCAACCATCTATGGTGCGGTCAAACCAAGCAAAAATACAAAGAACTTGCAAATCCCAGCATCAAATTCCAAAGTTCATCGAACCAAATTCAAACCCTAGATAAACTCTATGCAAACCTCTTCAACCAGAACTACGCATAACCTGATCTCCTTCAACCCGTGAGTACATAGGCAGCCCTCTATGGCGCGGTTTGACCTTTAAGAAAAAACAAAAAAATGGAAGACCAGTTCCAAGACACCAAAGAAAAATAAAAGCTAAATGCTGTCAAGCTGTCTGGTTACCAGACCCATTTGAGGAACTCCCTTGACACCTCAACTGTCAGTCCATCAAGGAGAAGCTCAAAATGCATCAATAATTGCGAGTCATGACGGAAGTGGTAATCACTCAGCGATGACAATACATATCTAAGCAGGGAAGTATCTCAAAAATATATTTCTCTGATATATAAACTGCTTTATATACATCCTGTACATGACAAAAATGGCTGAGCTAGTCTGTGCAGGAAAAATAAAGCTAGTCTATGGACCCAAGGACAAGCGGGTCAGCAATGCAAGCATGACATCTCTCTCTGAAGATGGAGGAGCATCTGTAAGAGTAGTCCACTCAGCCTCTATACAGCTCAGAACATCCATAGTCATCTACAAAGTAGCACTGTGATCATCAATGTAAGCACTCATCTCGGTAACCAAACCATGGGTGTAAGATCGAAAAGCAGTACTATCAGCAATGTGGAAATCACGAGAAGCTATAACCTCATCCCTCTCTGCAAAAGCTGCATCCCGAGAAATCAAAGTCTCCTCAATCTTAACATATATTGCATCTCTGGCTGAGCGAACCTCCTCTAGCTCCACAATGGCGATATCTAAAGCAGAGCGAATCTCCTCCCTCTTAATCAATCCAGTATCCAAAGTGATCCTGAGACCATCCCTCTCAGCAAAAGCTAAATCCCAGCCAGACAGGGCAGCCAACAGCTGCACTCTAGCTGAATCTCTCTCAAAGGTCATCCTAAATAGAGAATCTGACAAAGCTGGATCTGTCCCTATGGGAATAACCGGGGGATCAGTAATCAAAGCTACCGCCAAATCTGCCAACAGCTCATTCTCAGTAGGAGAAACGGGATCCTCTATGGGCTCCTCCTCGTCAGAATCCACAAGCGGAGGTAAATGAAGCTTCTGCTACTGCGACTGCGGTCTCTGCCTCTAACCATGCAGAATATTCTGAAGAACGACTCGGATGTCTACTGGAGAACTCAGCTCTCTCCCTGTGAGTCCAACACTCATAAACTCTAACCAAGTCGGCCGGTGACATCGATGAAGCTGACATCCTCTGATCAGCAGAATCCTCAAAATGGTGCATACTCTGCCACTGATCAAACTGCTCCATAACTGCTAAGGAATGATAAGTAGTCACACCCCTCAATCCTGCCAAAGGCAAATAATCCATGCCAGATGCATGAGTAATGAAGCTGAACAGGGTTGCCATCCCTTAACATAACAAAACTGTGAACGGGTGCTAAATATCCGACAAAAATGCTAACCAGAACTCTGAGTCGACGTAATCAGGCGGACTAAAGGAGTAAAATGAGGATATCTCATGGCTAAAACAATAGGCATGAGGTCTAAAGGATCCAATTGGTCGTATGTGTGACATCAACCACATATACAGCACGACCGAGCTACCTCGAAAAAACCCCGCTGGATGGGTACTGCAATAGGTGAGCAACCTCAGAGTCTCTGCCAAGATCATAGGGATAATGGTACTACCCTGCCTAAGGGCTCTAACTACGATAACCAATCCCACATCAAGGTGATCTAAACGTAATGGCATGTAAACATATGCCATAATGCACATCAGCAACATGTCTATCATGGCTGTCTGCCAATCCTCTGCGAAAATGATGAAATCCCCGACATGACGGTCGTAGCTATCAAGCTCACCATAGCTCTCTATTAGGAAGTCAAGGGAGATCACATGCCTTGAAACGATCTCATCCATAACTATGCTCTGTCAAAGACCGGACAGCCGAGTAAATGATCTTCGCATATCACTGATAGCAGTCTGAGCAGACGGCGACTCTAAATCCAAGCCAGTAAATCTCTAGTACTCCTCCAGAGTAGGCGAAAGCTCACACCACCCAATGCAGAATACCTGTCTCTCTGGTACCCATAAGGGTAGGACACCATCAATAAAGCCGTCTGAACCCTGAAATCTACATGGACCATCGAATGCCCCAGCATCTGGTCAACTGTCCCCTAGCTGAGAAGGGAAGACTATCATACCATGACCGCAATGATGCCGCCACCTCTGACAGTGGCAAATGCTCTATACGACTAACAGCAGACGTCGTCATCTGTAGCACCGTATCACAAGACCGTCCAGAAGTCAAGTCAAATCGTAACTGTCTGAATGCATACACATGATACATGCATGATGATAATGATATAAACATAATGCAGTAGATAAAGATGACAGAAATATCTATAAAAAGCTATCTACTGCATACATCATCCCTATATCCTGGTACAAAGTGAAAGGAATAATACAGGGAAATGGGGCACCACCACCCAGCTAATACAGCGGTCTATCAAAATGATGGCACAGACGCCGAATAGTTAAAAGAGTGGCTGACCAAAAATATAGCTGCCATATCTATCACAGGAAGTCAAAGACCTCGGTATCAAATCGATCGACCTGCTCCAGATCCTCTGTCTGCACAAAGCTGCTGGGATCAGGCATATCTGGGCGGTATAAGGGAGGATCTGCCCCTGTATAACTGCTACTTAATGGACCTAAAGAGGGGCCTGTTCCAGAGCTGGATGGGTCAAATAAAGATGCCTCTGATGGATCTCGGCCAAGGTGCCTGATAAAGAAACAAGCCTGGTCCAACTCCCTGGTCAGATGTGCTATCTGGTCTGCATGAGTAGGCTCTCTAATACAAGTTATCCAGTCCGTCATCATCAATGACCCCGGAACCATGTCTGTCATAAAATGGGTGGCACGAGTCTGAGCCCCGATAGTGCGAGGACTCCACCAACTATAAAAGGCTGCCTGGGGGTTGGGCCCTCTAATAAATCAAAGCCGTCTATACCCTCCAAAGGGATGTCTGTCAAAGGCACAGACAATGGCAAGTGATGCCAAGTAGGAGGAGCAATGGGAATGTGGATCTCCCTTGTAACGCTTTGAATGGTGCGCTCTCCAAGATAAAGCTCCCAGCCTCCCTTCGTCAATATAGGGACTCTGCGGGTCGATAAATTAAACTCCCGGCCAGTGGGGAAACCTCCATCAAATTCGACGGTCAAGTGCTCGGATATGTACGGCGTCCAGGTGATCGAGCCCGCCGTCTAAAGATCCAACTGCAGATGGGCATGAGTGAATCCCTTAGCAACAGGGACCTCTGTCAAAATAGAGTGATGCCATCTCCGTCCATGTGGATAGGTCTCCAGACCTAATGCTGAAACGGGCCGTAAGCAAGGAAGCCTCTCAAATGCCCAAAGTTATCCATGCAAATATCAAAAGTCCTCAGTGACCAAGACTGCCAAAAATAAGTGCAGAAATCAAAAAGGTATAGAAAGATGTACTCACCAGCAAAAACTGATGGAATCCTAGCCAAGCCTCCGTCACACCCTCCGAAAGCAGGCACATACCCCGGAGAAAATAGGCAAAGGTATAGGAGCCCCAATCAAAGTCACTTAGGCGCTCTACATGCTGAGTGGCGCTGATAAAAGCAAAGGACACCGTCGACGAGTTGTTCGCCACAAAATAACCCCTGATGATCGACAAAAACAATCGCCTCAGAATGCAATCTCAAGCCCTTCGATCATCAAGTGGAGGCAACTGCAAAGTCCCATCCTGGGCATCTATACTCAAGGGACCAGATCGGACTGCCCGACCCTTGAATGCCTACTGAGGGACTCCCAGCAGGGATCTAACTGCAGTGGGCGAAATGTCAGACACGACAGGCACTGTCTCGCCCTCAAACTCAATACCGGTGATAAATCTCCAGTCCATAGGAGTCATCATCACCTAGCAATCAAGCAGATGAAGGGACTGAGTCTGGTGGAACCAGCACTCAGATAAAGCCCTCATATACCCCCAAGGGCAACGGCGGGGTAGGATCGAAAAGAAGGCCTGAAATCCCCAGCCATCTACAATCTCCCTATAATCCTCGTGCAGAGTCTGATAGAGGGAGTGCACACTAAACCAATTCCCTCGAGGCTGTGTAAAGCCAGGGACCTGCATCAAAAATTAGCCCATGTCAAAAACCTGTGCCTCGAGAATGGCCAGAAGATGGGAAAAGAATCCAGAGGGAAGAAAGACTTCAAGTCACCTCGTTGTCCTGAAGATATCTCGAAGGATGGCAACTCAAGTCACCCAGCAACTCCTGTGTCTGCACAGCAATGCCCGGGACCTCCGCACGTGGAACCTGAGTTGGAATAGGAGCAACAAAAGAAGCCTTCTCGTCATCAATGTCAATGGGCTGCTCATCTTGTACTGGACGTATCATGCTCTCTACCAATCTGCGAGGCATCCTAGCTGGACGGGCCTGTGGGACGGCAGAAGCCCTCCCCCGTCTAACGCCTGATGAAACCCCGATAGAGCTGTCGGGTCTATCGCGATCCATCGCATACACCAGTACTCGAAATCAACTCAGACACGGTGTGGTAAGCCTAAAACCTGTGGCTTATTAATCAATCAATCCAGCATACATATCTAAGTCCTAAAACATGTATGGGTCCATCAAAAATACTCCGTATAGTCAAAACTGCATGTTTTCAAAATCCTATAAGCTCAAAACCTGCATTGGGTCAGTAAAAAACTCCCCACATAGTCAAAAATGAATGCTTTTCAAAACCTAAGATTTTGGAAAATTTTTGCCAAAGTCTCCTTTGTAAAATGGACTGTCCACATGCACACAGGCATGCTTAGGTGGCCATTCACTAGAATACCTACCCAAAAATAGAAACAGTTTATATTTACTGAAAAAAAAAACAATCAAAAACCAGCCTCACATGGTCTCCAAAATACCATAGGCATTTTTAGTTGAAAGTCCAGGCTCACTAGTACTCAAAAAGGAGGACTAAACTGATCAAAAGGTGGAAAAATTGACTGTCTCAGAACCTGAATTTTCTTACATCCAAACGTGCATTACAGTAAGATATGCATACATATGTAGACAAAAAAATTTCACAGGTCATATAGACATACATTTTTCATACATTGCATTTGAAAGCACCCTAGGTGGTTCGCATGCTTTTAACGGTCAAAAACTGCGAAAGAAGGATGGAAAACGTTACCTGCGCCTTACTGAATGTGTAGGAACTGACGAATTCAGAATCTGACTGCCAGAACTCCGTAGATCTGAAAAAGAAGATCAAAAATCCTTTCGCTGCTCAAACGGGAAACTTGCAAAATGAAAAATCCCGCAGCACATTAAGTAGCCCAGGCAGCCGCACCTCCACCTGCGGCTGCTGCACCTCTACCTGCGGCTGCCGCACCTCCTCTTGCAGCTGCCGCACCTCCTCCTGCGGTAGCCCAGGTGGGTCCCACCTGCCCCAGGCCCAGTTCGGTTCGAGTCAAAATGGAGTTTAAACGGGCCACCGAATCAAATCTGAAGAGAAATCGCTACGCGATTGAGCGATTTGTCCTGAAATCTTGCGTTCAAGCAGTGCAATCTTGATAAAAAGGGAAACTCCCAGAGACCCTTGACATTTAGCCTGGAGCCATGCCCGGGGGTCAACAGATCAAACTACAAAAAAGCAGCGCAAAAATTACGTAAAACTGCCATTTTTAAAGCATCGGGTACTGACCGGTGGCAACTCAGCCGTTGGTTCTAGTCCAGTGAAGCATTGGGTACTGACCGGTGATAACTCAGCCATTGGTTCCAGTCCAGCGAAGCATCGGGTACTAACCTGTGACAACTCAGCCGTTGGTTCCAGTCCAGCGAAGCATCGGGTATTGACCGGTGACAACTCAGCCGTTGGTTCCAGTCCAGCTAAGCATCGGGTACTGTCCGGTGACAATTCAGCCGTTGGTTCCAGTCCAGTGAAGTTCGGGTACTGACCGAAGCAGTCTCAGCCATTGGCTCAGCCCAAGCGAAGTTCGGGTACTGATTAAAGCAGTCTCAGCCGTTGGCTCAGCCCCAACGAAGTTCGGGTACTTACCGAAGCAGTCTCAGCTGTTGGCTCAGCCCCAGTGAAGTTCGGGTTCTAACCGAAGCAGTTTCAGCCATTGGCTCAGCCCCAGCGAAGTTCAGGTTTCGATCGAAGCAGTTTCAGCCATTGGCTCAGCCCCAGCGAAGAATCGGGTAAGGACCGATGACAACTCCGCCGTTGGTGCAACCCCAGCAAAGTTCGGGTGCCGATCGAAGTCAATTTCAACCTTCAGACTAGTCCCATGAGATATCGGGAGACGATCTACGGTTGAGAGTCATATAATAATCCATCTTCACAAAGGACAGATGATGGAATCTGTTATACACATCCTCAAAGAAGATCATTGAGGTGCTATCAATCCTGGTCACTTCCTCAATACCTACAAAGCTATCGCAGAGGACGTCATCCCCAGCAGATCAAGACGGCAAAATCTGTGATAGCTCGCCCCTTCAGAATCCACAAAGCTATTGCAGAGGATGTCATCCCCAGCAGATCAAGACGGGAAAATCTGTGATAAATCATCTTCAACAAACTCGTCAGAGTCAAACAAATTATCATGAATGATGTCATCCACCGTCCAGAATGACAAAACTAGCTCGCGATAACCTCCTAATACCATCAATGGCTATACCGGATAGCGTCGTCCCCAGCAAAGTGATAATGCACACAGCCAAAAGTAGCCCCATTCTACTCCAAGACGCCCAGCTTCAAAATGGCTCTGGCACTCTTTATTTCCAGTGTCTACTAATCTTTATCATATCCATTCCACCACGTTACATGGACATGATAAAGAGGGGCATCTGTAGACACTCAAAATTTTCCTTACCCCAATACTAACCCGGTAAGAGGGCAAAACCGTCAATCAATCCAAATTCGGCCACCGACGCCAGTCCTTTAACATAAATCTGATTGCCAATATCGGTAATCAAGCTCTGACAGTCAATCGGACCATTAATCAAGTTTCAACAGTAAATCGGACCATCAATCAAGCTCCGACAGTCAATGGGACCATCAATTAAGTTTTGACAGTCAATCGAACCATCAATCAAGTTTCGACAGTCAATCGGACCATCAATCAAGTTCTGACAGTCAATCTGACCATCAATCAAGTTCCGACAGTCAATCGAACCATCAATCAAGTTTCGACAGTCAATCGGACCATCAATTAAGTTTCGACAGTCAATCGGACCATCAATCAAGTTCCGACAGTCAATCAAGCTCCGACAGTTAATCAGACCATCAATTAAATTTCGACAGTCAATCGGATCATCAAGCTCAACCCCGGTCTCAACCCGAAAAGTCAAAATCAACCCCGGAAGTCAATTCAACCCCGGCAGCAACCTGGGAGGTACCAATCAACCCCGACCTCAATATCAGGCCGTAAAGTCAACACTGGTCTCAATCCAGGAAGTCAAGGAAACCTCGACATCAACCGAGGACATGTCAAGCCATCTCCGGTCTCAATTCGGGAAACACAGTTCATCCCCGGCAGCAACCTGAGAAGTCAAACTCAACCCCGGTCTCAACCCGGGAAGTGCAGCTCAACCCCGGTCTTAACCCGGGACATCAGGTCAACTTCAGACATTAACCTGAAGCATCACAACAACTCCAGAGCAAAACCTGGAATGACCACGCTAGCCTCAGCGATAACCCTGAGGTCAAAAGATTCGACTGGGATCCAAGTCTTGGAATCAGCTCCTGAAAGTCAACTAGCAACCATGCCGACATTACAGGTAGCCCCGGGAGGGGTACAACGGTTATTTCATCAACTCTCAACCGACTTGGTCAAACTCAAGCCAAATTGATGCCGCCAAAGTCAGAATGAACCCTAACGACGATATCGAGTGGCAACTACGCAAGATAGCTCAACGGACAAATTGCGGGGAATCGAAGACTTGGTTATGAACCCATCTTCCTGGACCCAAAAAAAATTTTCCCATGTCATTGAGACACTCTCGGTGAAAGCTTTCCGGAAAGGTATCGTACGCCTCAAACGGACGCTTCGATCAAAAGTTAGAAAGTTTTCGATAAGACATCGCATTGCTCGGAGTGCACGTACTTTGAGACGACTAAGCCGGGCACGTGGGCCCCACCTAGGGAAGCCGCAGCTCTACCTGCGGCTGCCGCAAATAGAGTGGAGTCTCCTTGGCAAATAAATAAATGTGCCCCCCCCCCCCGTTCATTTAAAATAATTCAGAAACGCAGCGAAGCCCTGCCAGTTTGATTTTCTGACTTTTACACCTCTTCTAAACCCAAATATTTTCACTCCAACACGTAGATATACCCATATACTACCACATATCAAAAAACTGCCGGTAGATTTGGACGTTTAAAGCCTACGATTCGGCAAAAAGCCCGTAGTGCAGCCCATTGTAAGTATTTTTACGATCAGCAAGTCAATACTACTACTTTGCACTATTTTACACCTGCACATCAAGTTTTATATTCTAAATATGCCCGGAACTTAGTTCCATGGCCTTTTTCGTCAAAATTTGGTACTTTTCTGTACATAAACATAATTTTTTGCATTTCTACAACTCGGATTGACGATCCGTCAGCTCCAGCAGCTTCAATGCACTAGCACACACCTTTTTGGCAACTTCGCCGGATTGGGTTATCTTCCCAGATTGGGTTTGGCCCTTGTTTATATATATTTAACTGCAAATGGACTAACATTTCAATTCTGTCAAGCCCGAATGTCAAATCCGTGGTATTTTATCGCTTTTATATATTTTTACGCATATATAAGCGACTTTCACCATCACTGGTACTCATATCAGTCCTGGTTGACTACATTTCTATCAATATATAAATATTTATATATTTTTAGTCCAGCCTGGATTTCTTCGTGGCTATTTTACTACTTTTGCACACTTCCCCATACTAGGTGCTCTCCCCAGTCATTGGGTGACTATTTTATGTCAATTTCAATTCTAGTACGGGCACCGGCGTGAAAACCCATCACCCTTTTCACTGTTTTCTATATATATTTCATTTTTGTCACAGCCTGGACTATTTCGTGGCTATTTACAGTTATTTTATAAATATATATATTTTAATTCCAGTCCAGGATTGCGAGTGAAAACCCATCGCCCTTTTTACAGCTTTTATATATATTTAACTATATATATTGCTTTACTCAATTTATTCAACTGTTGCATTTAATATTCATTTATATATGAATCTGCAGTGACATATCTGCGGGTGAACTAGATTTATCCAAATCTCACCACTTCTAGCTTTCAAACGGTTCAAACAGGTCCCGATAGAACCTGAAAGCTATAATGGCTGAGATTTCTTTAAATCTAGTTATTTTTATAGTTTCAGCTTCAAAAGCAACCTTGCGTCCCTTAGATCGCTATCTAGTGGGAACGAGGTGCTTCGACCGTGCGGACCGGGATTTGCTGAATGAATCCCTGGTTCTGGCTATCTTGGGATATTTATCTATTTTTGTTCAAATTTGAATTGTGTAGGTTTTCTGGCTACTCATATGTGAGCCTAGGAATCGTGGGATTCATGATCAAACTGATCAGAATCTGATTCCCACGATGGAAAAACTACGATTTACAGATGTACCCTGCCAGTTTCTTTCCTGTAAAATGTACATGCACATACCTTAAAACGGTTAATCGGATTTTAGGTCTCAACATAGTGAAAATATGGATTGTCGTGTCAGCGTCTCTCCGATGGTTTTCATACCCATGAGGAGACCGACACTTCATATTCTTGTGATCGAGGATGCCTCGCAGCCCGACAAATTACTAATTGCATGCAGCCTTAAGGCTATTAAGATAAAATTGAGAGTAGCTATATGCTTCAATTCCTATGTCAGCGTAAGGGTTTGATAAAACCAACTTTCAAAACATCACTGTCAATTCAATTCAAAAGCTTTTGCAAATCAAATTAAATAATGCTTTTTATAAATCAAATCAAAGAGTGATTTTCAAATCAAATCAAATCCTTCATATATAGGCTCAACGAAGCCCGTCAAAGCTTTCAATCAATCAAAAGGCCCAATTTCCAAATAACATTCATTCACGCATTCCAGTTTTAAAGGAAATATTGAAAAGATTGCGGTACCGTGTTTACACGGGAGTCGTGGGGTGCCTAACACCTTCCCCACACTTAACCAAGCCCCCGAACTCAAAACTCCGATTTCAAAGGATCAAGTTTCGACGGTGTCCAGCAATTAGGCCTCTTTTCAAATCAAATTCGGTTGAGTTGGTACAACCATTTTCTAAACTACCAATTGGCGACTCTGTTAAAATCAAATCGTCGATATATACACATGTTGGCCTCTTTCCTAAAAACCATTCAAAACTTTTTTGCAATAAAAAGAATAAGGCTAGAGATAACTTAGGAAGATCGATTTGAGGAAAATCGGGTTATAAACCGACCTGCGATATTTCTTAAATTTTCCAACGTCAACACTCAAATAGGGTTATTACGAGAGGGGGAAAGTTATTAGGAAAGTTAATAAATAAGAATACTAATAAATTATTAAGTTATGATTATTTAGATACTAATCGATTTTATAAATCTGATTGTAAGATATCAGAAGAACGTCAATTGATTGTGGCAGAGCCAGTCATTAATGCGGTACCATTGCAGATGGTACTCCCTAGCCATACTTGGATAGAGTGGAAAGGGTCTTCAGGACCTAGTGTCGCCCAAGAAGTCGAGTACTTGGAAAAAAGGTTGCAGAAGTTGGAGAAGATGGTGGAAAAACTGAAGAAAAAGATAGCAACAAAGAAGAAGGAACTGTAGATTAAGGGAATTTCATAATATAGTTAGGGATAGTGATAAATCGCTATTAGAATATGCTATGTAGTTTATTTTCTGTCGTGTGTAAAACTAATGATCTAGAATGAGTCACTAGATATGTATATATAGACTTGCAATGTGAAATACAAATTTTTGTTTATCAAACTGAGATGTTTAATTATTGAACTGGTATTCATACTTAGTTATTTATTTTATTTAGTTAAATGGCACACAGAAGAAGAACTTGTGGAGAACTTGAGCAAGAACAGGCAGAGGAAAATCCAACCCAAACCCCGGTAAATATTCTTGTGGGAGCTTTGCAAGGAAGGCAAGCTAACATGTTACCAGTTGCACCCAATAACCCAACCATAACTCAGTTTAAGGATTTTAAACTAGTGGAACCACCGGAGTTCAGAGGAACTGATGAACCAATAAAGGCCCAGTCTTGGATTATAGAGATGGAAAAGATGTTTAAAGTAACAAAGGTGAATGACGACCAAAAGGTAGATTTTGCCACTTTCTTTTTAAAGGAGGAAGCTAACCACTGGTGGGAAGCAAACAAGGGGAGAGCTGGAGAAGGTGCCACTAATTGGGACAAGTTCAAAGAGTTTTTCTTTGCCAATTACTTTCCAACTTCGATGCAGGATCGTATGGAGGTTTAATTCTTGGAATTGAAACAAGGGGAGATAACGGTAACGCAATATGCAGCCTAATTCAACGAGTTGGCTAGGTTCGCATCACATCAACTAGATACCGAGGCAAGAAAGACAAGGAGGTTTGAAGGGTGGCTGAAACCCCAAATTCAGAGCAGAATAGCGGCATTTCAGGTGAAGACTTTTGCGGAGATCTTGGAAAAGGCCATTATAACAGAAAAGGAAGGAGAGGCTTTATTACAGTTCAATAAGGAGAAGAGGGTTATTACAGGAAAAGGGCAACACGAGTGGGAGTAACAACAACAACAACAACAGCAACAACAACAAGAGAAGGTGGGAGGTAGCTTTTCCAAATAACCCTAGAAAAGGAGGGTATAACCCTAACAACAATGCCAATAAAAGAGGGAACAACAACAACAATCAAAGGTTTGAGCACTATCAAATATGTGGAAAGAATCATAAAGGGGAATGCTATTTTAAAGGGGCCTATTGTTATACCTACAGAGAAGATGGGCATTATTCCAAATGGTGTCCACGAAAGAAGGATAAGAGCAAGGGTGTCAAATGTTTCAACTGTGGGGCCGAGGGTCATATGTCTAAGTTTTGTCCAAAACCCAAGAAGGTGAATGTGGGATGAGGTCAGAATTTTAACAATAACCCAGGAGCGGCAGCTGCTGGAGTTGCTTAGAATCGTTCGAATGCAAGAACTTTCAGCATGACCGTGAGGGACGCTGTGGCAGCACAAGATGTGGTGACAGGTATCATACCAATTGATGATGTAAATGCTTATGTGTTATTCGATTTTGGTGCTTCTTGTTCGTTTACATCTGTTAATTTTGTTAAGAGATTAAAAATGCCATGTGAAGATCTAGATGTACCTTTCAACGTAGAAATTACTAATAAAGAAATGATCCTTGTTCATACAGTATATAAGAATTGTAGTGTAGAAATTCAGGGGCATACATTACCGGTAAACCTTATGCCTATACAACTAGGGGAGTTTGATGTAATCTTAGGGATGGACTGGTTGGGTAGGAATAAGGCAGTAATTGATTGTAAGCGGAAACAAGTAAGTTTAAGGACATCTTTTAAAATGAAGGTAGTATTTAAGGGCAGTTGTTCACCAAAGCAAGTCCGATGTTTAACTGTTATGCAAGCTAAGAGATTGCTTTGAAAGGGTGGTATAGGTTATTTAGCCTATGTGGTGGACACAAGGAAAGAAGGGGGAAAGTTAGATCAAATACCTATAGTAAATGAGTTTCCAGACGTGTTTCCAAGTGATCTACCTGGTCTTCCACCTGACAGAGAGATTGAGTTTGTGATTGACCTTGCACCGGGTACAGCACCAGTTTCAAAGGCACCTTACAGGATGGCACCGGTAGAATTGAAGGAGTTGCATGTTCAGTTGCAAGAACTCTTAGACAAGAAGTACATACAACCTAGTGTTTTACCCTGGGGAGCACCTGTGTTGTTTGTAAAGAAGAAGGATGGGACGTTAAGATTGTGTATAGATTATCGGGAGATGAATAAGTTGACCATCAAGAATAAGTACCCTTTATCAAGGATTGATGATTTGTTTGATCAATTAAAAGGAGCTGAGCATTTTTCAAAAATTAACTTACGATCGGGTTATCATCAACTGAAGGTAAGGAAAGAAGATGTACTAAAGACCGCTTTTAGGAGCCGATACGGACATTATGAGTTTATTGTGATGTCCTTTGGGTTAACAAACGCACCAGCAACTTTTATGAACTTAATGAATCGAGTATTTAAGTCATGCTTGGATAAATTTGTGGTGGTGTTTATTGATGATATCTTGATATACTCTAAGACACGGGAGGAACATGCGGAACACTTGAGAGTGGTATTAGAGATATTAAGAAAGTATCAACTTTATGCAAAATTTTCCAAGTGTGAGTTCTGGTTAGATGAAGTCCAGTTCCTAGGTCATGTAATTAATAAGAATGGGGTGGTAGTGGATCCAGCAAAGATAGAAACAATCATGAATTGGGATCAACCAACAACACCAACAGAAGTTCGCAGTTTTCTTGGTTTGGCAGGGTATTATCGTCGTTTTATAAAAGATTTTTCCAAAATAGCGACCCCGCTAACCAATTTAACTCGAAAGACTATGAAGTACAATTAGACAGACAAGTGTGAAGAGAGTTTTCAAGAGTTGAAGAAATTATTGAGTAGGGCACCAGTATTATCATTTCCAGATGATACTGGGGGCCTTGTGGTTTATAGTGATGCTTCACACAAGGGTTTAGGATGTGTGTTAATGCAACATGGGAAGGTGATCGTTTATGCTTCGCGACAACTTAAAGATTAGGAGAAAAGGTATCCTACTCATGATCTGGAGTTAGCCGCAGTAGTTTTTGCTTTAAAAATTTGGCGGCATTATTTTTATGGGGGAAAGTGTGAGATATACACAGATCACAAAAGTCTGAAGTATATTTTTACACAGAAGGAGCTGAACATGAGACAGAGAAGGTGGTTAGAGTTAATCAAGGAATTTAATTATGAGATCCTATATCATCCTGGTAGAGCAAATTTAGTGGCAGATGCATTGAGCCGGAAGAATCAGAAGAGGTTGAATATTATCACAAACAACGAGGTACTGATAAAAGAGTTTGAAAAACTCGAGATTGAAGTAACAGCTCCAACTAACTCTAACCAGAAGCTATTTGTGATTAAGCGAACCTTAACTTTAGAGAATAAAATCAAGGAGATGCAAGAGAAGGATGAAGTATGTCAGAAATGTAAGTCCGAGATAACTCATGAGAAGAACATTATGTTCCGACTGGATAAAGAGGGAGTACTGATGTATGAGGATAGAGTATGGGTTCCAGCGGTACAGGTATTGAAAGATTAAATCTTAGCAGAAGCCCATAATTCCAAGTTTGCTGTACACCCAGGAAGTACTAAGATGTATAAAGACTTGAGTCAACATTTTTGGTGGTCGAACATGAAAAGAGAGATAGCAGAATGGGTAAGCAAGTGTCTCACATGCCAGAGAGTTAAAGCCGAGCATCAAAGACCGAGTGGATTGCTATAACCACTATCGATTCCTAACTGGAAGTGGGAGCACATCACTATAGACTTTATGGTAGGACTTCCTGTCACTCAGAAAGGCCACAATGCTATTTGGGAATAGTTGATCATCTCACCAAGTCAGCCCATTTTCTACCTATCAAGTTACTTATAATCTCGATCAGTTGGCAAAGTTATATATAAAAGAGATTATTTCTAGACATGGAGTTCCTGTATCCATAGTGTCAGACAGAGATCCACGGTTTACTTCAAACTTTTGGAGGAGTCTTCAGGCACACTTGGGAACCCAGCTGAAGTTGAGTACAGCATATCACCCGCAAACTGATGCACAAAGTGAGAGAACCATTCAGATGCTGGAAGATATGTTGAGAACCTGCATTATAGATTTTAAAGGGAGTTGGGAGGATCAGTTGCATTTGGTAGAATTCGCATACAACAACAGTTATCATGCCAGTATTGGAATGCCACCATATGAAGCCTTGTATGGTACGAAATGTAGAACACCTCTATGCTGGGATGAAGTTGGGGAAAGGCAAATGCTTGGACCTGAGTTAGTTCAACAAACCATTAAGAAGATTCAAATTATATGACAACGGTTGCAAACATCTCAAGACCGACAGAAGAAATATGCAGATCAACACAGACAGCTAAGAGAATTTAGTGTTGGGAGTCATGTATTTCTGAAAGTGTCTCCTTGGAAAGGCAAGATTCGTTTTGGTAAAAAGGGAAAGCTAAGCCCGAGATTCATTGGTCCATTTCAAGTATTAAGGAGAATAGGTGAGGTAGCCTATAAGGTAGCCCTACCCCAAGAGTTAGGACACATCCATAATGTGTTTCATGTGTCTGTGCTATGTTTGAATAAACCTGATTATAAGCATGTGATAAACTATTAACCTGTTCAGATAGAGAAAGGTTTAACGTATGTAGAAGTTCCGGTACAGATAGTTGATCGGAAAGAACAGGTGTTGAGAAATAAAGTTATATCATCGGTTAAAGTAATCTGGAAGAATCATGATATTGAAGAAGCTACATGGGAGCTGGAGGATAAGATGCGAGAAGATTTCCCGCAGTTGTTTTCATAGGGTGTAATTTCAATTTCGGGACGAAATTCGTATAAGAGGGGGTGATTGTAATATTCCAAACTTTGAACAGGAATATTAATATAAACAGAAAATATTAATATATTTTATATCTTGTGTGATGTGTATTTAACTTTATTATTGGTCTATATAATTATATATCAACACATAAGATATAACTATGTAAATAGATGTGTAAGGTTTTATAAGTAAAACCCTACTTGAAGAATTTAGCTACATAAGGAATCCTAACCCTAATTATTATAATACATAAAAATTATAACATAAGCATTGATAATGTTATATATGATTATGAATGTATACATATATTAATTTAATATGATGTATTAAAGATTTAATTAAAAAAATTGTAAGAAAACCCTAATTAGGAATTAGAAAACCCTAACCCTGATTGTAAACCCTACTTTAAATTAAAAACCCTAATTCTAAACTAACAAAACCTAATTGTTCATTATTGTTTTTAAATTTTCTAAATAGAATAGAAAATAACTAAATTACCCTTGTATTTAAGTGGAAAAGTACTAAAATGCCCTTAGGACATATAAAATAACCAAAAACCCTTATCTTGTTCTCTTATTAAAACAAGATAGGACCAAATCTTTTGCTTGCAAGCAAAAGATTTGTCACATGGCTCTAACACTCTTGGCATGACAACACACCCTAATTTCATAAATGAAGTAGGCTTAGTTGTTAATTAAGTAAGAAAGCTTAAGTTTTTACCCCACTTGAACTTTTCATATAAGGTTGGGTCATAAGACCATAAAGCCACGAATTTCATACTTAAAATACACAACTAACTGACTCACAAACAACTCTCAGCAAGGCAGAAATAGAATCAAGAAGGAAAGAATCAAAAAAGGACTCAAAAAGGGTAAAAACCCTAACCCTACTTAAATTTGGAATTCTGAAAATTTAATTATTGTTACTGTTGTTTAAGTATATTCATTAAGTTGTTATTTAGTGTTCTGGGTTGCTAAAACATGGATCTATAACATTTAAAAGCATAAAAATAGAGTTTTAAGCAAAACTGTCAAAGTTATAAAACAGGATCTGACAACGAATGTCAGTCCTAGTAACTAGATACCTGTTTGTTGTTTAGATGTTCTGAAAGTTGTTAGTTGTAGTATGTAGTGTTGTAAGTAGCCTAGAAGTGATGGAATGACAATCGGAATAACAAATCGAGAGTTATAGAGGGTCAAAAGTCGTTGACCGAGCATGACCGCTAGTTTTTTGGGCAACCCAGAAAGCTCAAGAACACCGTCTGACAGGTGGTTTGACCGCTTAGATCTTTCTCCTGTCAGTCTGTTTAAATGTTAGATGTTAGTAGAGTTATTCCTTGACATAAGTACTACACAACCATAACACTTTCAAGCCCTAGATAGTCATTGGCCGGAAGTTATAAACAGTCAAACCTCGTTGACCGTTAAGCTTAAGCATTCTGGGTAACCCAGAAACTCATAAGCAGTGTCTGACAAGATTTTTGGAGGCTTAGATCTTGCTTCTTGGTGATATATGGACTCTGTGACTGCTCAAACAGTGTACCCTGGTAGTTAGTCTATAGAGCCCGACGACTAGAACACTCAAACATTAAACAGCCGGCAAGATATAAGATCGTAAAGGTCGTTGACCGACGTTGACTCTTCATTTCTAGGTAACCCAAAAATGAAGAACAGCGTCGGTATGATGGTTTGACCGGCCGTGGGAACTTGTAGCAAAGTTTTTATGCACTGAAATGAACCTAGACGTGTACTCCTACACTAGTACTACAACATCATTACAACTAACTGCCCAGAAACCAATCTGATTGATGGCCAGATCGGGTCAAACGAGGGACTAGCGCGTTGACCAACGTGTTCTTGACCCAACTAAGAACACCTATAGCGACGGACATGAAATGAAAATTAATTAAAATAATTACAATAAATAGAAATAAATACTAAATAATTAATAAAAAATTATGAAAAATCATTTTTAATTATAATAAATAATTTTTAATATTTTGACATAAAATTTTATTAATATTTTATTTATTTAAATATTAATAAAAAAAGTAATTAATAATAAATTACTTAAAAATAATATTAATGGTTTAAAAAAATTAAAATAATAATAAATTATTTAAAAATGATATTACTAATTTAAAAATCATTATTAATAAAAATAAATTATTAAAAAATAATATTGATGATTTAAAAATCATTTTAAATAGTTATTACATATTTAAAAATAATATTAATAACTTAAAAATCATTTTAAATGATATAAATTTATTTTCAGCATTTAGAAATTATTATAAATAATAACTAAAATATCTAAACAAGATATTAAATTTTTTTAAATAAAGTTATCGAAAAACTAATTCGATAACTATTCAATGAAGCTATAAAATACCGATAGGTCTCCAAAATCAACCCAGACACTAATAGTTTAATTAGAAATTAATTGTTATCATTTCTAATGATTGCTATAACATATATAGGTTGCGAGTATACTTTCAAATAGATTTAGTAGCCGACCTTGATAAAGGAAAGTTTTTCTAACTTCATTTAATTTCAATATTAAATGTAAGTCTTGTATATTGATATACAAAATTGTTATAAACATTATTCGTGATATTTGTGATTTGAAAAAGGTTACGACTTATTGTTCAAGCATAACCAAGACATATGAACTGTATTTGTGTAAATTGTTTTGATTTGCTATCAAAGCATAAACTGTGGAAAAACTAATGTTGTTTGGTACATATTTACAATGTCCTTGTTGGATTGGTAGGATGATATGCATACTCCTAGGATATGATTAGGCTGACTCCCTATGAGATATCCGAATAGAACTCCTATATGTCTTCATGACTCGTAGGAATGATAGAACTCCTATAAGTTTTTATGACTCTTAGGAATGATAGAACTCCTATAAGTCTTTATGACTCTTAGGAATGTGGAAAATACTCTGAACTAAATGTTCCTTGAATTCAAATATTGTGTGAGTATAAACTGTAACTCTTTAAAACTTGCTAAGCATTTTTAAGCTCATCCTTGCAAATATTCTTTTCCTTTGCAACTGCATCTAATAACCCAGAAGGTTCAGGAAATCATACATGTGGATAGAAGTAAATCTAAAAGAACGAATGTTTATTGTATTAAGACTAAGAATGTAATTTGTTATTTCTCTGATGTAATGGTTGAACAATATGTAACCAGATATTATGATGATGTTAGTTATTAGTTGAATGATTTTACATTATTAATGAATAGTATCAAGAGCAGTATCTATATGAACTATACATCTGAATGAGGGCATTAAATGATCTTGGGAGTTCTGTAAGCACTGAGGTCGCCCCTCAGTTCCAAGAATAATCTTATCATTTGTACTGTGAATGTCAGATAGATAGGAATTATCGATATGCAAGAAATATCTGTAAGATCATAAATCTATACATCTAAGTGAGGGTATCCAGATATGGTAATTGTTTTGACGAGAACTCTTAACTGATTGGGATACTGTGAATTTTGGATTTATGGAAGTTATTGTCTTGTAGAATATTTACGTGAGCACCAAATCTGCTACAGAAAATGTAGAGAATTTGGGGGCGTCACACTGCTAGCACTGCCGGGTCTGTCTCTGTCCATCACCTGGACAAAATCTCCAAATCACCTCAAAAAGGGTGTGGTAAGCCTAAAACATGTGGCTTATTAATTTAAACCAGTATTTTATGCATTTTTAAGTCCTAGAACATGCATGAGTCAGTCAAAATCCTCAGTATAGTCAAAACTGTATGTTTTTTTTTCCAAAAGCTAAATCCTAAAAACGTGCACGGGTAAGTCAAAAATCCCCAGTAGAGTCAATATTGCATGTTTATTAAATGCTCGGGCTTTTAAAAAAAATTCGCCAGAGTCTCCTTTGTAAAATGGATTGTCCGCATGCACACAGGCTTGTATAGGTGGCCATTCAGTGTCACACCTTCCCAAAAATAGGAATAGTTCATATTTATGAAATAAATTCAAAAATAAACTTCACATGGTAGCCAAATTACTATGGACATTTTTAGTTGAAAATCCAGGCTCACTAGGCCTTAAAAAGGATGATTAAACTGATCAAAAAGAGCAAAATATGACTGTCTTAGAATATGAATTTTCTTACATCAAAACGTGCATTACAATAAGATATGCATACTTATGAAGTCAGAAAATTTTTAGTAGGTCATATAAGTATACATTTTTTATACATTGCGTCTAAGAGCACCCTACGTGGTTTATATACTTTTAACGGTCAAAACTTGCGAAAAAGGATGCAAAATGTTACCTGCGATGCGCTGAACGGGTGGGAGCTGACGGAATCAAAAAAAGGCTGCCCGAACTTCTTAGATCTGAAAAAGAAAATCGGATTCCGTTTGAAACTCGAAATGAAACTGATTTCAAATGAATTTCCGCAGCAAATATAAAGCCACAGGTAGAAGCGGGCCCACCTACGGCTGCCGCACCTCTACCTAAGGCTCCCCAAGGTGGGCCCTGCTCCCTCCAGCTCAATTCGGTTCGAGTTAAAACAGAGTTTATATGAGCTGAGAAGTCAAATCTGAGAAAAAATCGCTACGCGATTGAGCGGTTTATCCTGAAATCCTGCGTTTAAGCAACGTAATCCTGACAGAAAGGAGAACTACCTGAAAACCCTTGGTATTCATCCTGAAACAATTTTTGGGGATCAATAATGAAGAATACTGAAAAGCTACCAAAAAATTACGTAAAACTGACGAAAAATACCACTTTTGAAGCGTCGGGCACTGATCGATGACAGTTCAGCCGTAGGCACAACACCAGCAAAGCGTCAGGTACTGATCGATGACAGTTTAACCATTGGCACAACCCTAGAGAAGCGTCGGGTACTGACCGATGATAGTTCAGCCGTTGGCACAACCCCAGCGAAGCGTTGGGTACTGACCGATGACAGTTCAGCCGTTGGCGCAACAGTAGCGAAGCGTCGGGTACTGACCGATGACAGTTCAGCCGTTGGCACAACACCAGCGAAGCGTCGGGTACTGACCGATGACTATTCAGCCGTTGGCACAACCCCAGTGAAGCGTTGGGTACTGACCGATGACAGTTCAACAGTTGGCACAACCCCAGCGAAGCGTCGGGTATTGACCGATGACAGTTTAGCTATTGGCACAACAACAGCGAAGCGTTCGGTACTGACCGATGATAGTTCAGCCATTGGCACAACACCAGCGAAGCATCGGGTACTGACCGATGACTGTTCAGCCGTTGGCACAACCCCAGCAAAGTGTCGGGTACTGACAGAGGCAGTTCAACCGTTGGCACAACTCCAGCGAAGCATCTGGTACAGACCGGTGACAGTTCAGCCGTTGGCACAAACCCAGAGAAGCGTCGGGTACAAACTGGTGACAGCTTAGTCGTTGACTCAATACCAGCGATGTCTCAGTCATTAACGTAAACCCCACGAAGCATCGGGAGTTGATCCGGTGATGAAAGCAATATATTAATCCATCCTCAACGATGGAATCTGTTATACACATCCTCAGAGGGAGTACCAAGAAGGATTGGTGTGTCAAACCCCTATTGCCAACTATCGGTGTAAATTATCATCAGGATAAGCATCAGAAATGCCCACTAAGGTAAATCTGCAACAAAGATATATCCCCAACGGAGGGCCTTCAAAAATATACAACGGTATCAACCGAAAGGAATTATGCTCCAACGAAGAATATCGACGAATGAGGGAAAACCCTTGGTCTCAAACCAAGAATTCACCTGGGCTATCATGAGTAACGTCATCCCCAACAGAAAGTGACAAAAATAGTTCACGGTAGCCTATTAGTGACATCCCCAGCAGAATGAGACGAGAACAATCTGTGACAGCAGCTTAACTCTAATAACCTGACAATGGATGTCCTACCAGCAGCCGGCTGATAATGCTGCAACAAGGGTTATCACGGGTGACGTTATCCCCAGCAGAAACTACCGTAATCAATCAGTGATAACCCTACCCCCTCGAAGGTATCTAACATTCATCGTGTATCCTGTAATGAATTACTTTGCCTTTGCATTTTCATTTCCCGTGTCTACTAATCTTTATCCTATTCATTTCACTGCATTACATGAACATGATAAAGAGGGGCATCTGTAGACACTCAAAATTTCCTTTCCCTATTACTAACATTGTAGGAGGGAAAAACTACTTTTAAAATCAACCCCGGTCTCAATATCGGGCCATCAACACAACCCCAGTCTCAATTCCGGGCATTCAAATCAACCTCGATCTCAATATCGGGCCATCAACTCAACCCCGGTCTCAATACCGGGCCGTCAGTTCAACCCCGGTCTCAATATCGGGCCATCAATTCAACCCCGGTCTCAATACCGGATCGTTAATTCAATCACGGTCTCAATACTGAGCCGTCAGTTCTTCCCCGATCTCAATATCGGTCCGTTATTTCAACCCCGGTCTCAATACCGAGCAGTCAACTCAACCCCAGTCTCAATACCAGGCCATCAAATTAACCCCGGTCTCAATACTGGGTAATCAACTCAACCCCAGTCTCAATATCAGGCCATTAAATCAACTCTAGTCTCAATACCGGGTCATCAAATCAACCCTAGGCTCAATTCTGGGACGTCAAATCAGCCCCGGTCTCAACCCGGGAAGTACAGGTCAGCCCCGGTCTCAACCCAAAAAGTACAGGTCAGCCTCGGTCTCAACTCGGGAAGTACAAGTCAGCCCCGACCTCAACCCAGGAGGTACAGGTCAGCCCCGGTCTCAACCTGGGAAGTACAGGTTAGCCCCAGTCTCAACCCGGGAGGTACAGGTTATCCCCGGTCTCAACCCGGGAAGTACAGGTCAGCCCCGGTCTCAACCCGGGAGGTACAGGTCAGCCCTGGACTCAACCCGGGAGATGCAGGTCAGCCTCGGTCTCAACCTGAAAGGTCAGGTCAACTTTAGAAACAATCCTAAAGCAGCACAACATCTCCAGAGAAAAACTTGGAATGACCAATTCAACCTCGGATACAACACTGAGGACAAACAGACTCGAATGGGATCCAAGCCTTGGAAACAACCCCAGAAAGTCAGCCAAAGGCTATGCCAGCACTAAGGGCAACCACAGGAGGGGCAAAATGGTCATTTTACCTACACTAAGCCAATTTGGTCAAACTCAAGTTAAATTGATGCCACCAAAGTCAGAACGAACCATAACGATGATCTCGAGTGCAAACAGCGAAAGGCAGCTCAACGGACAAATTGTGGAGAATCGAAGACCTGGTTATATACCCGTCTTCTTGGACCCGAAAAATATTTTATCTCATGTCATTGTGACACTCTCGGAGAGGGATTTCCAGAAAGGTGTAACACCCCTCAAACGGACGCTCCGATCAAAAGTTAGACAGTTTCGACTTCGCGTTGCTCGGAGTGCACATACTTCGAGATGACAGAACCCACAGCGGGGCCCATGCCACGTGGAATCGCACCTATACCTGCGGCTGCCGCATGTAGAGTGGAGGCTCCCGGGTCTATAAATAAGTGGTGACCCCCAGCTTATTTAATAATTCAAAACGCTCCGAACCCCTGCCTGTTTGGTTTTCCAGCTATATTCTTATCTTCCAAATCCAAAAAATTTTACTCTAACACGTAGATATACCCACATACTACCACACATCAGAAAATAACCGGTAGATTTGGACGTTTAAAGCCTACAATTTGTCAAAAAGCCCGTGTAGCAGTCCATTGTGAGTATTTTTACGATCAGAAAGTTATTCTTACTTCTTCGCACTTTTATACACTTGCATATCAAGTTTCATTTTCTAAATATGCCCGGAACTCAGTTCCGTGGCAGTTTTTGTTAACTTTTGTTGCATTTTAGTACCTAAACGCATTTTTTAGCATTTCTACAACTAGGATTAACGATCCGTCGCTTCTGTGACAACCCAGATTTTCAATCATTATTAAAATAAGAATTTAATAAATAAAATTATTGTTATGAGATGTTTTGAGATTGAGTAATTAAACATATTTGTTATATATTTTGAAATAAGTGATTTGGTGTGAAGAGATTATGTGTGAATATAGAAGAAATATATATATATATATATTCATATATTGAGAAAGTGAGGTTTAATAGTTAATTTAATTAAGTTAAAAATTATGTTATGAAATAATATAATTTGATTTTCATGCCTTGATTGGCGATGGAATTGTTATGAATTAAATTTCTTAAGTGTGAGTAATTCACTTAATTAAAATAAGGAATTAGTGTAAGCGTATTTATTTTAATAAATGAGGAGGTAATATATTACATATGAGTGTAATATAACAAAGTTAAATAAGGAATTAAAGCTATATAATCTAATTTATATTTCTAGTTTATGTGTTCTTGAGTTTTCTTTTAAAATTGGAGTTTTGGTTAATGAATTTGTGGGTAATAATGTTATATATGTTATTAGATATTTACAATTTGATAATGGTCATCTAGAACGATTTTTCAGAAATCAAATTCATGTATTTATGCTAAAGAAAAAGAATTTGGATTTTGATGGTAATGTGTGTTTTGGTTTACTGAGACTAAGATTAATGATGAATTCATGATGGAAACTTTAAATTGATGGTTGATTGTTGCTCTCCTCTGTAAAACGAAAACAACGCAACTTGAACGGATCAAATTGGTTAAGAAACAAATTCGTGGCGGATGATTACACTAAACATGTTAAAAATATGAAAAATTAGTATAAACCAAGTCCCACATCGACTAAATTGAGAACCTTACCCTTTTCTAAATCTATAAATAGAAGGGCTTGGCCCTTTGTTTCATTCACCAACAATAAGGCCTCCAATTTTGAGAAAGGCTTTGTTGTGGGAGGACTTTTTATAAAGACCTCCTTAGTTAAATTTTGGAGTCAAGTGCGTAGGCAGTTTGTGGAACTCGTATTTTCGAGACACGTGAAGTGCAGATAGCTGTAAGCTGTTAATCTGTTATTGGTAAACAACGATCAAGGGATGTCTTTCAGTTCCTATTTGCTATGTGTAATTGATGATGAATTGTTTTAATCTGTATTGCAAAGATATTACATATGTTGTGAGCATGAAATGTTAAAGTCAATTTATGGCTACATTGATTGAGTAAAGAATGTTGATTGAGTAAGGTACTCAATCTTTATACTTGATATGTGAATTAAAGCATGTATGATATGTTAGTTTAATGATTATAATGTATAGGATGAGCATGTTATTTATGTGCTACGTGATGGATGAAAACTGTTAGATCTTGCTGAGCTGTCGAGCTCATTCTTGCAAAATAACCATTTTTGTAGGTCAAGGATTCAAGGTAATGATACGTGCTAATTGAATGATAAAGATCAATAGCGATTCAAGAAGATTATTTGCTTTTAGATGAGAAATATATCTGATGGTTTGGATGTATTATAATTGTTGAGTTGTAAGTTGAGTTGTCTGATGTATAATGGATATTAATTTGTAATGTAAGATTTTGTTTATACCTCTAGTGAAGCGAATCATAAAGGTAGATTTGATTCAAAATATGTAAATGATAAAGGTTGAGATTCAGGGTAATGAAGAAAGAAAAATATAAAAGTTTTAATAATTCCGTATTTTATTGAGTTTAATACCGATTAATGATGTAAAGTTAGAAGTTCGATGTATTGTTAATGGCCAAGATTGAGAGTTGAATTGTATGAATTTTGGGGTCGTTATAGTTGGTATCAAAGCTGATAGGTTATACACCTTAGGTAAGAGTACCTTAGGCTATGACCTTAGGTTATAAGAATAAGAATATAAGTTTAAGTGGTGGTACAGTCGTACTCTTTTATGGTTGATGTATAGTATCTGGGCTAAATCATTCTGTCAGAGAGCGACGGTTAATACGAACTAGCAACCGATCTAACTCACTGTGTAAAACAGTGTAGACGAGACGGGAAACTAGTTTGTTGGTTGTTTATGGGAAACCACTCAACTTACTATATTGAACGCTGTTAGAGACTCGATGTGTACCGACTATAGAGTTATGAATACGTATGATAAAAAGGTGATTCTTTTCACATACGTAGATGTATAGGATGAGTTAAGTCCTAGAAATGTTATAAGAAGAATATGAGAATGACGAGGAGTAAACTCGAATAAAATATTGAGCAATATGAATGAAGTTAGAAATTCTGAAAGGAAGAATTGATAAATAAACAAGAAGATTCAAAGAAGAATTTTGAAGAGATATAAAGATAAGAATCAGGAGTTAACTAACTCCAATAATAAAGATGACGAATAATGATGAATAGACACAGTCTATAAGATTTAAAAGCATAATGAAATCATAAAACGACATGATGAAAGGTAAAGATAAGAAGTTTGTAAAACAAAACGATCATGAGATAAGAAAAGAATTGTAGACACTGGAAATTTCCTTTCCTGTTATTAACACTGTAGGAGGGCAAAATCGTCCATCAAATCAACCCTGATCTCCAATCGGGCCGTCGGATCAACCCCGATCTCAATATCGGGCAATCAAATCAACCCCAATCTCCAATCGGGCTGTCAGATCAACCCTGATCTCAATATTGGGCCATCAAATCAACCCCGATCTCTAATTAGGCTGTCCGATCTACCTTGATCTCAATATCGGGCCATCATATCAACCCCGATCTCCAATCGGCCAGTCAGATCAACCCCGATCTCAATATCGGGCCATCAAATTAACCCCGATCTCCAATCGGGCCGTCAGATCAACCCTGATTTTAATATCGGGCCATCAAATCAATCAACCCCGATCTCAATATCGGGCCATCAAATTAACCCCGTTCTCCAATCGAGCCATCAGATCAACCCCGATCTCAATATCGGGCCATCATATAAACTCCGATCTCCAATCGGGCAGTCAGATCAATCCCGATCTTAATATCGGGCCATCAAATCAACCCCAATCTCCAATCGGGCAGACAGATCAACCCCGATCTTAACATCGGGACATCAAATCAACCCCGATCTCAAATCGGGCCATCAGATCAACCCCGATCTCAATATTGGGCCATCAGATCAACCTCGATCTCAATATCGGGCCATCAGTTCAACCCTGATCTCAATATCGGGTCGTCAGATCAACCCCGATCTCAATATCGGGCCATCAGTTCAGCCCTGGTCTCAACCCGGGAGGTACAGCTTAGCCCCAGTCTCAACCCGAGAGGTACAGGTCAGCCCAAGTCTCAACCTGGGAGGTACAGGTTAGCCCCGGTCTCAACCTAGGAGGTACAGGTCATCCCCGGTCTCAACCCGAGAGGTACAGGTCAGCCCCGATCTTAACCTAGGAAGTCAAGTCAACTTTGGGAACAAACCTGAAGCTCCAAAACATCTCCAGAGGAAAACCTAGAATGACCAACTCAGCCTCAGAGACTACACTGAGGACAAACAGACTCGAACGGGATCCAAGTCTTGGAAACAACCCCAGGAAGTCAACCAAAGGCCATGCCGACACTAAGGGCAACCCCAAGAGGGGAAAAATGGTCATTTTTCCAACCCTAAGCCAATTCGGTCAAACTCAAGCCAAATTGATGCCACCAAGGTCAGAACGAACCATAACGATGATCCCGAGTGCAAGCAACACAAAACAGCTCAACGGACAAACTGCAGGGAATCAAAGACCTGGTTATGACCCCATATTCTTGGACCTGAAAAATGTTTTATCCCATGTCATTGTGACACTCTCGACAAGGGCTTTTCGAAAAGGTATAGCACGCCTCAAACGGACGCTCCGATCAAAAGTTAAAAAGTTTTGACTTTGACCTCGCGTTGCTCGGAGTGCACGTACTTTGAGACGACTTAACCGGGCACGTGGGCCCCACCAGGGGAGCCACACCTCTACCTGCAGTAGCAGCAGATAGAGCAGAGGCTCCCTGGCCTATATATATGAGGTGACCCCCCATCATTTTCATGAATTTCAAAAAGCAGCGAACCTCTGCCCGTTTGATTTTCTGACTTTTTCACCTCTTCTAAACCCAAATTATTTCACTCTAACACGTAGATATACCCATATACTACCACATATCAAAAAATAACTGGTATATTTGGACGTTTAGAGCATACGATTTGGCAAAAAGCCAGTGTAACAGTCCATTGTGAGTATTTTTACGATCAGCAAGTTTATATTACTTCTTTGTACTTTTATACACTTGCACGTTAAGTTTTGTTTTCTAAATATGCCCGGAACTTATTTCTGTGGTCGTTTTCATCAAAAATTGGTATATTTTTGTACATAACTGCATTTTCTGGTATTTCTACAAGTCGGATTGATGATCCGTCAGCTCTAACAGCTTCAGTGCACTAGCACCTTCGTTTTAAGCAACTTTGTCGGACTGGGTTATCTTCCCAGTCCGGGTTTGACTTTTTTTATGTTTATTTAACTGTATATATACTAACTTTTCAATTTTGTCAAGCCCGGATGTCAAATTCGAGGTAGTTTACTGCTTTTATATATATTTATGCATATATAAGCAACTTTCACCACCACTGGGTTCTCTTTCCAATCTTGGTTGACTACGTTTCTGCCAATATATAAATATATATATATATATATATATATATTTATATATTTCAGTCCAGCCTGGATTATTCTGTGGCCTTTATACTGCTTTTTGCACCCTTCACCATTACTAGATTATCTTCCCAGTTCCTAGTAGACTACTTTTTTGTACATTTACATTTCTGTTCAGCCTAAATTATTCTGTGGCCTTTTTACTGCTTTTATATATAAATATGCATATATAAGCAGCCTTCACCACCACTGGGTTCTCTTTCCAGTCTTGGTTGACTATTATTCTGTCAATATATATATATATATATATATATATATATATATATATATATATATATATATATATATATATATATATTTGAATTCCAGTCCGGGCACAGGCGTGAAAACCCATCTCCCTTTTTATTATTTTTCTATATATATATATTTCAATTCTGTCCAGCCTAGATCATTCTGTGGCTTTTATACAGCTTTTATAAATATATATATTTTTTAATTCCAGTCCGAGCACCGGTGTGAAAACCCATCGCCCTTTACAGTTTTCGTATATATATAACTGTATATATATTGCTTTACTCGCTTTTATTAAATTATCGCTTTAAATATTCATTTGATATGAATCGGCATTTTTCAGTCACAAAAGCAACCTCGCGTCCCTTAGATCGCTATCTAGTGGGAACGAGATTCTTCGACCGTGCGAACCCGGATTTACTGAATGAATCCTCGGTTCTGGCAATATTGGGATATATATCTATTTCTGTACAAATTTGAACTGTGCAGGTTTATTGGCTACTTATATGTGAGCCTAGGAATCGTGGGATTCATGATCAAACTGAACAGAATCTGATTCCCACGATGGACAAACTCCGCTTTACGAATGTACCCTGCCAGTTTTTCTGTAGAAATGTACATGTAAAAGACCTTAAAACGGTTATCCGAATTTAAGGTCTCAAAATAATGAGAATAATGGTTTGTCGTGTCAAAGTACCTCTGATGGCTATCATACCCATTAGGAGACCGACACTTGTATATATGTGGTCAAGGATGCTTCGCAGCTCGACAATCACCATTCAAATTGAGCCTTAAGGCTGAAAAGATAAAAATTGAAAGTATTTATATGCTTCAATTCCTATATTAGTGTAAGGGTTTGAAAACCAGCTTTCAAAACATCATTTTTATCAACAAAAAAAAAAGATAAACTTTTGCAAATCAAATCAAATAATTTTTTCAAATCAAATCAAAGACTTTTGCAAATCAAATCAAACCCTTCGTATATAGGCTCAACGAAGCACTTCCTTGCTTTCAATAATAAAAACATAGGCCCAATTTTCAAACAGCAACATACACACACTTCAGTTTTTTTAAGAGAAATATTGAAAAGATGCGATACCGTGTTTACACGGGAGTTGTGGGGTGCCTAACACCTTCCCCACACTTAACCAAGCCCCCGAGCTCAAAACTTTGTTTTCAAAGATCAAGTTTCGATAGTATCCAGTAATTGGGCCTCTTTCAAACAAAACTCGGTTGAGTTGGTACAACCATTTTCAAATGTACCAACTGGAGACTCTGTAAACGTTTAATCGTCGACAAGATACATGTTGGCCTTTTCCTAAAAAACCCTTGAAAACCTTTTTCGTAAGAAAAAGAGTGAGGCTAGAGATAACTTAGGAAGAGATAAAAGATCCGGGTTGTCACCCGACCTGGGGATTTTTTCGACGTCGACACGTGGTGACTCTGCTGGGGACAATAGAGGGCTTAGGCCGCGTTCAAAATCTTTTCAAAAATTTCCCTTTCAAAACTACGTATGTGTGAATGCTGTGTCTTTTAATTGAATGAATGTGTGAATGCTGCGTCTTTATATTGAATGAATGTGAATGAATGCTTTTCTACTTTTTAGTGCTTCGCACCCATATTAGTGCTT
Source organism: Panax stipuleanatus (assembly GCA_020205555.1). Lineage (NCBI taxonomy): Eukaryota > Viridiplantae > Streptophyta > Magnoliopsida > Apiales > Araliaceae > Panax > Panax stipuleanatus. Next base: position 113,435,501 of record CM035121.1, on the reverse strand, counting down.
CGTACGAATTGTCATCATATGCATAACTGTGAGGCACGATGTATGCGAATGTATGTTCTGATTCCTCTCACATGAAAATGCACCACCCAGATTCGATCCAGTTTAAAGATTGGATTAATTTCCCCTCTAGTAGATTGCGATGATCTGGGGACCTTCATGCCAAAAAGCAGCGAGAGTAGCCTAAGATAGGTCAGCCTCTGATTAACTAAATCCGACGGGAAGCCCTTTCATGCCTTCCTCTTTCAATTCAATGTCCAGCTTTCAATATTTACGTCTTGTCATCCTGTCATCAAAACAACTAACCTCTGTTTTGCAGGATAAAATTAAAAACCACATCATGCATCCTATCCCTACCTACCTCAGGAAATTGACACGCCTACGTTTTGTTGTAGGTGAAAAATTGGTCCTGTCACTAGATCTAAGTCTAAGAAAGCACAGAGTCCAACCACGGACATGACTTCGAGTGCTCAAACAGAGTCCACCCCTGTATCTAAGGAAGAGTTTGAAGGACTGGGAAATCAGATAGCTGAATTAGCCAGTTTTCTGAGAGAGCAAAGCAAGGCCCTTAAAGGGAAGCAAGCCCAAACTCATACAGAACCAGGAGCACCTGGTGGTAGTCAATAGGCCGAAAAGGCCGAGACTCAGATTCCTGGACCACAAAACCAGGACACAACCAACAAAACCCTTGAAATCACCACCCTCAACAAAGAACAGGAGGCCGGTGACATCATGAAGAAAGTACAACAAATGGAGAAAACTCTCCGGTCTATCAAAGGGACTGGGGCATTCAACAGTGTTAATTACTCCGACCTCTGTACTTTCCCCTAGACTCGATATCCCAAAAAATTTAGAACTCCCGATTTTGAGAAATATAATGGATTGGGAGACCCTTATACACATCTAGAAGTATTCATTGGAGAGCTCGAATCCTATACAGAGGATGAGAATCTTCGAATGCAGTTATTCCAAAAGAGTCTGACTGTAGAGGCCAGAGCCTGGTATGCCCGTCTGGACAATTCTAAGATTCATAGTTGGGAAGAGTTGGCCCATGCCTTCCTCAGTCAATACAGCTTCCAATCTCAGTTGGCTCCAGACAGGTACCAAATAACCAAAATCAAGAAAAAAACACTGAATCATTCAGAGAGTATGCCCAGCGATGGAGACGGGTCGCAGCACAAGTTACCCCAGCTATGATTGAGTCTGAGATAGTCATGACCTTCATCGACATCCAAGAAGCTCCATATTATGAGAGAGTCCTAGCAGGCATAGGAAAATCATTCTCTGAAATGATCAAGCACGGTGAAATAGCAGAAATGGGGCTCAAATCCGAGAAGATAAAAGATCTAACTGCCCTCGAAGCTGTTGTTGAACATATCCAATCCAGAAATTACGGGAATAATCCCTGGAGGGTACATAAGAAGAAAGATGAAGAAGTGTCCTTAATATTGCAAGGACAAAATCCAAGGGGCGAGTTAAATAGTATGCCCATTCAAAGGAGAAATTATACCCCTTTTCAAAATCCAACACAGCCTTCAAACCCTCCATTCCAGAAAAATATGGAGGTTAGGCGGTGAAGAACTTTCACCCCTCTAGGGGATTCACTTGAGAACGTATTCAAACTTCTAATAGCTCAGATGAAGATTGCCCAACTCCTTCCACCAACCAATACCGACGGATGAAATTTTGATCCAATTAAGAAATGTGCTTATCATTCTGGATCCCCGGGTCATGACACCCAAGACTGTTGGTCTCTCAAGCACAAAATTCAAGACTTGATTGACAAAGGAGAGATTGTGGTAACAAAACCTGAGCAACCTCATGTACAGGACAACCCTCTCCCACAACATAAAGAGGAGAATGTCAACATGATCAGCACCACAACTGGAGAAGGATCCAAGTACCTCCGTTATGTGGGAGAATCAACTCCATCCAACAATAGCACCCCAGACAGCTGGGAAGTTTTAGAAAGGCGATTCCTGATAGAGCAGTAAATAAAATCTATCAAAGAACAAATCGAACAATTGGCAGAACTGGTCGTCTACCAGCATCAGATCACCAGGAAGACGATCAAGAGGACCAACCGGTCTGACATCGATCGTCCTTCTACACCGGAGATCAATTCCAGGAAGGATCATAGCCGGTCTCATTAGCATAAACCCTGGACTGACAAGGGGGTCGAAGAAGCAAGTGTCCAAACTGGTAGGAAATTCCTATTTCAAAGGAATTTCACTAACTTAAACCAGTCGATGGAAGAAATCCTCCAGATGTTAATCAACGAGGGAATGGTTGCAGACTTGTTACCTTCATTGAACCTTTGAGCCAGAAAACTCAAGCCTGACCAAATATGTAAGTATCATTCCAATTCACCCGGCCATGATACTGAGGATTGCTGGGCACTTCGTAACCTGATTCAAGACATGATTGAAAGCGGTGAATTGATAAGGGGAAATCAAGTTCTCAACCTTCTAGATGAAGAAACTCTCTGGATCCCCACTGTATGGAACCAGAACACAGTGGCTGTCATATCCTGTGATAGGGAGTCGACCCTCAAACCCTTAGTACTGTCAGGGAAAGGGGTCCAAGAAATACAAAATCCTATGAAGGTGGCTGCACCCAAGCCTCTGATCTTTCCCATTCAGACCCCAGTATCCAATTATCAATCTGAAGAGGGTCCCAATAGAACTGCGGGAGCGACGGAGGTTCCACTTCAAACAACATTGCCATTTTGCCAAAGGGCAATCCATTATACCTGCCTCAGCTGGTGATCAAGCCAGTTATCAAAGCCAAAGTAAAGGTGGCTGAAGAGAAAATCGAAGAGTTCCTCAACAAAATAGGACACAATGAAATCAAAATAGTGAAAAGTCTGAAGGATGCACCCAAGAAAATGTCCATCCTCGATTTGGTCTTATCATCGGTGGCTCATCGCAACATTCTAGTGAAAGTACTGGAAGAATCCCATCTGCCAAAGACAGTGGATGCTGAGCAATTCCGTCATGTGGTAGAACACATTTTTAACAATAATGTGATATCCTTCACTTACGATGACATCCCTGCAGAGGGAACGAGCCATCATAAGTTCCTGCATATAGCTATGATGTCTTCTGGGTATGTGATTGGACGAGTGCTCATAGACGGAGGATCATCCCTCAACATCTGTCCCTACGATACCTTGGAAAGACTGAAGATCAATCCGAACCAGATCAAAACCAATCATGTGGTCATCTGAACTTTCGATGGATCGTGACTCCAAGCTATAGGAGAAATAGAACTACCATTGGAGATTGGCCCACACACTTTCTACGTATCCTTTCAGGTGCTCAATATCGCTACTGGATATAACTTGCTGCTGGGCAGGCCCTGGATTTATATGGAAGGGGCAGTGCCATCCACCCTCCATCAACAGTTCAAATACATTATCAATGGTAACCTCATCACGGTCAATGCTGAACCAGAATACCCTGTTTGTATACAGGGAGACATGCGCGTGATCAACCTGGATGCAGGGATTGAACCTGCAAGTTTTCAAGCCCTGGAGGTGAGCGATACCCAGTATCTATCTACCGGGGCACCAACTCTGAAGCCTAAGGTCTCCATCGAAGTAATGACAGTGGGCCAGGAAATGGTATCTTTGGGTTTCCAACCTGGAGAAGGGTTAGGAAAGAATCAGCAAGGTATCAAGAGTCCCGTGCAAATCCCTAGTCAAACTAAGAGAGCTGGATAGGGATATTAATCTAGGTCAAACCACCTGAACCCGCATAAGCATCCCAAGGCTCATGCTTCCACAATCCTATTTCCAAACCTCACTAATACCGGATGGGTAAAATCAATGAGGAAGATCCCTACTGTGGTATCAGACATGCTGTTTCCTCCAATCATACCCGTCAATGAAAGAAATGCCCTCAAGCCTGAGGCAGATAGCGAAAAGGGAAAAGAAAAGATCTTGTACGAAGGACGAGACCCATTCGCTAACATGCGGATCATCATAAACTACGAGGGTATGAATGATGAGATCCTAGACAGCGAAGACGAGGATCAAATTCAAATTCCTTGCATCAAGAAAGGGAATGGGGGCAGTTCAAAGAAAAACCCCAGCCCTATTATAAAGGATGTCTCAGTCATCATTCACGACGAGACAGATAATCACAAATCCTTGATCCTCCCGGTTCATAAGGATCTGACCTTGGATAACTGGAGCAGTGTCCCTTGCCTCAGTCAAAAAGGGTAAAGGGGCAGAGAGAATCAATCTGCCCTTTAATCATGCTTTCATTTACTACTTACTTTTGATTGTACAGCTATAGCAGCAACCTTGTCATGCTTTGCAGAATGCTATGTATATTTAAGCAGTTGTATATATCTAAGATGAAAGCCTTTTTGTTTTCAGGACTCAAACATTGGATGTGTTTGTCTCTGCTGATGAGATGCCAACATGTCAAAGTGACTACGACTTTGATGTAGAACTTAACTTCGACTTGATGGATATTGATCAAGAAGAGGATGATGACTATGAGGTACCTAAGGAGATCAAAGAATGGGTCGAAGACAAACCCAAACCAAACCTCGACCAAACCACCACTGTCAACATAGGTACCTTCGAAAACATCAAAAAAATCCAGATAGGTTTAGACCTCACACCAGACCAAAAAGCTGACTTAATCAAACTCCTGACACAGTTCCAGGATGTATTTGCATGGTCACATGAAGACATAATTAGCCTATCTACTGACATTGTCATCCATCGAATGCCCATCAAAGATGGGTTCAAGCCAATCAAACAAAAGCTCAAGAGATTGAAACCTGAATGGAGTCTGAAAGTTAAAGAATAAGTTGTTAAACAATTTAAAGCTAGAATTATCATGGTATCAACCTACCCAAAGTGACTTTCAAACATAGTCCCCGTGCCTAAGCCCGGAAGGAAGGTACGAGTATGCGTGGATTATCGGGATTTGAACAAAACCTGCCTCAAGGACAACTTCTCGATGCCTTTCATCCACATCTTGATCGACAATACGGCGCAGTACGACATGTATTCCTTCGTAGATTGCTTTGCTAGTTACCATCAAATCATGGTTGCTGAAGAGGACAGGGAGAAAATAGCTTTCATCATTCCTTGGGGAACGTTCTGCTACAGGCGCCTTCGGCCTCATCAATATCGGAGCCACGTATCAGCGAGCCAAGATGGCCCTGTTTTATAATATGATGCACAAAGAGATAAAGGTTTATGTGGATGACATCATCATCAAATCTCGGAGGGAGGATGATCACATCGACCATCTCAGAAAGCTGTTCAACAGGTTGTGCAAGTACAACCTCAAGCTAAATCCCGCCAAATGTGCTTTTAGCGTCAAAGCAGGCAAGCTGCTAGGATTCCTGGTGAGTAATCGAGATATTGAACTAGATCCTGCCAAGATTAAAGCCATCACTGAAATGCCAGTACCTCGAACAGAGAAGGAGATACGTGGGTTTCTAGGAAGGATCAACTTCATAAGACGATTCATTTCCCAGCTCACAGCAACTTGTGAACCCATATTCAAGCTACTAAGGAAGAATTCCTCCACCAAATGGAATGAGGATTGTCAACAAGCCTTCCTTGCCATCAAGAGACAGCTGATCGAAGCACCTGTTTTGGTACCTCCAAGGGATGGAGTTCTCTTGTTCATATATCTGTCCGTCAATGCCAACGCAATGGGCTACATGTTAGGACAGAAAGATGATAGTAGCAAAGAAAGAGCCATCTACTACATCAGCAAAAGATTCAATAGTGGTGAACATAAATACACTCTGATCGAGAAAACATGATGTGCGTTAGCATGGGCCGCCATGAGGTTACAGCATTACCTCCACGGGCACACGACCTACCTCATATCCCGCATGGATCCACTCAAGTACGTATTCAACAAGCCAATGTCGAACTGTCGACTGTCCAAATGGCAGTTGATCCTACAATAATTCGACATTGTCTACGTTACTCAGAAGTCAATCAAGGGTCAAGACATTGCAGATCAATTAGCTAAAGCACCTTTAGGAGGGTTCAAGCCCCTGGAGACCTATTTCCCAGATGATGGGATTATGACAATTCAATAACTCCAATAAGAGAATACAGTCCAACCATGGAAAATGTATTTTGACGGAGCAATAAACATAGAAGGAGCAGGAACTGGGGCAGTCCTTATCTCTGGTACAGGAGAACAATATCCTGTGGCTATTAAACTTCAATTTGGATACACCAACAACACGGCCGAGTATGAAGGCTATATAATGGGGTTGAAACTAGCCCAATTCATGGGTATCAAACACCTACTGGTCTTTGGAGACTCTGAGTTGGTCATTAGACAATCCATTAGGGCATATCACACCAAAGAATTGCATTTGCTACCCTATCATCGGCAGGTCGTCAAAATATCCTCAGAATTTAAAGACGTAACTTTTAGCCATATTCCTCGAGGTAGGAATGACTTTGCTGATGCCTTGGCAACTTTGGTGTCCTTAATCCGCATATCTGATAGAGGTGGGATTCCCTGCATTAAATTCACAATTCAGAAAGCCCCGACGTATGGGAATTACATTGGATAAGTATCAGATGAAATACCTCCTATCAATTAGCCTTGGTATTAAGACATCAAGAAATATCTACGAGATGGATCTATACCAGCTAAAGCAAGCCAATCTGAGCAAAAGCGGATTCACAAGATTGCTATGAAGTTCTATCTAAGCGGAGATGCCCTCTACAAAAGAGATGCTGGAATAGGCCTGTTAAGATGCCTTGATAAAGAGAAAGCCCAGAGGCTGATGGATGAAATCCACGGTGGAGTATGTGGTCCACACATGAGTGGTCATCTGCTGGCCAAGAAGATATTAAGAACATGACATTATTGGATCTCTCTCAAAGCTGACTATGACGATCACGTCAAGAGATGTTTTCAATGCCAAGTATATGGAAATGCCATCCACGCTCCTCCAAATGAGCTACACAACATGAGTTCACCATGGCCTTTCTCCTTGTGGGGAATGGATGTGATAGGCCCAGTGGAACCCAAAGCCAGCAATGGTCATCGATTCATCTTCACCATGATCGATTACTTTATCAAATGGGTTGAAGCTGCCTCTTTTCCCAAAGTCACAAAAGTGGTCATCATTGGTTTCATTAGAAACAATGTCATTTGTCGATATGGACAACCGGAGGTGATCATATCAGAAAACGCCAAGAGCCTGAACAATCAAATGATGAAAGAACTGTGTAGCAAGTTCCACATCAAGCATCTCAACTCCATCATCTATCGGCCTAAGATGAATGGTGTTGTTGAAGCGGCTAACAAGAACATCAAAAAGATTATGCAAAAAATGTCCGCCAATCACAAAGAATGGCCTGACCTGCTGCCTCTCACCCTGTTATCATACAGGACGCCAATGCGTACCTCTACTGGGGCTACCCCCTATTCATTGGTCTATGGTATGGAAGCAGTCCTCCCCATAGAAGTAGAGATGGAATCCTTGCGAGTGATTATCAATGCTCAGATAGACGAGGATCATTGGTTGCAAGACCGATACCACCGACTGTCTCTGATCGATGAAAAGAGGGCTAAAGCCATTTTCCACGGGTAGTTGTATCAGCAAAGGATTGTTCGATCCTACAACAAGAAGGTTCGAATACGGCAATTCAAAGAAAATAACTTAGTGCTGAAGAAAGTCCTGGCCAATTAAGACGAAGCTAAAGGAAAGTTCGCCCCTAATTGAGAAGGCCCTTTCATTGTCAAAGAAGTGTTGACGGAAGGAGCTATCAGAATACAAGAAATGGACGGTAACGAATTTCCGCAACTCATTAATTCAGATACAGTGAAAAGATACTATGTCTGAAGCCCATGCATACCTGCATCCGGGTCCTACAAATCAAATCAGGTTCAGTTTTTCACTAGAAAGATGGAACTGCGAATGACCTGATCTCCCTTAACCCGGGAGTACGTAGGTAGCCATTTTTGGTGCGGTCAAACTAAATAAAAACTCAAAAACTCATCAAACCAAACTCAAAACCCAAGACACATACTTTTCAAACCTCTCTCATATAAAGCCAGAACTACGAATGACCTGATCTCCCTCAACTCAGGAGTACGTAGGCAGCCATTTACGGTGCGGTTTGACTTTCAAGAAAATAAAAAAAAAACCCAATAAAAACTAGTCCCAAGACACCAAAGACATACAGAAGCTAAATCCTATCAAGCTACCCTGGTCAACAGGCCCATCTGAGATACTCCCTGACATCTCAACTGTCAGTCCATCAAGGAGAAGCTCAAGATGCATCAACAACAGTGAGTCATGAAAAAAGTGTTAATCACTCAGCAATGACGATACATCTCCAAACAAGGAAGTGAATCAAAAATATATTTCTCTGATATAAAACTGTTTGATATATACATAATGCCCTGTACATGACAAAAATGACAGATCTAGTCTGTGCAGGAAAAATAAAGCTAGTCTATGGACCTAAGGATAAGAGGACCAGCAATGCCACTATGGCATCTCTCTCTGAAGATGGAGGAGCAGCTGCAAGTGCAATACCCTCAGCCTCCATACGGCTCAAAACCTCCAGAGTCATCTGCAGTGTGGTGCTGTGGTCGTCAATATATGCACTCATCTCGATAACCAGGCCGTGAGTATAAGATCGAAGAGCAGTACTGTCAGCAATGTGGAAATCACGAGAAGCTATAGCCTCATCCCTCTCTGCAAAAGTTGCATATCTAGCAATCAAAGTGTCCTCGATCTCAGTAAAGGCTGCATCTCTGGCTGAGCGAATCTCATCCCTCACCACAACAGCTGCATCTCTGGTAGATCGGAGCTCCTCTCTCTATCAAGTCAGCATCCTGAGCGACTCGAAGTGCGTCCCTCTCAGCCAAAGCTATATCTTTGCCAAATAAGGAGGTTTACATCTGTGCTCTAGCCGAATCTCTCTCAAAGGTCATCCTAAATAGCGAATCCACCAAAGCTGGATCTGTGCCTGTAGGAATAGTCGGTGGGTCGCTAACCAAAGTAGCTGTCAAACCCATGAATAACTCATCCTCTGTAGGAGACTTAGGATCCTCCATAAACTCCTCCTCATCTGAATCTATAATAGGAGCTGAAGAAATAAATGCAGCTGCTACCATATCTACCTCCAACTATGCCGAGTACTCTGAAGAATGGTCCAGATGGCTACTGGAGAACTCAGCCCTCTCTCTATGAGTCCAACACTCATATACTCTTATCAAATCGACTGATGACATAGTCGACGCCGACATCCTCTGATCAGCAGACCCCTCAAATTGGTGCAAGCTCTGGAACTGATCAAACTGGCTCATAACAGCTAGGGGATGATAAGTGGTCACTCCCCTCAAACCCGCTAGGGGCAAGTAATCCATACCAAGTGCATGGGTGATGAAATTATATGGGGAGGCAAACCCTGAGCATGGCAAAATCACGAACAGATGATCAATATCTGACAAAAATGCCGACCATGTCACTGCATCGGTACACTCCGCCGACTAAAAGGAGTAGGACATAGACATACCACGGGAAAAATAATACCCATGATGCCTGAAAGATCCAATCTGTCGGATATGGGATATCAGCCAGATGTACAGCAAGACCGAACTACCCCTGAAGAACCCCTCCGGGTGGGTAATACAGTTAGTGGCTGACTACAGCGTCTCAGCCAATATCATCGGGATGATGGTACTACCCTGTTTAAGGGCCCGGACTACAACTACTAATCCCACATCCAGGTGATCCAAGAGTAGCGGCATGTAGACGTATGCCACAATACACATTAGCAGAATATCTACCCTGGCCAGATGCCACGCCTCTGCTAAAATAATAAAATCTTCAATACATCAATCGTAGCTATCAGCTCCCCAAAATGATCGATCAAGAAGTCAATCGAGATCACACGCCCAGAGACAATCTCGTTCGCGACTACTCTCTGACAAAGACGGGACATCCGCAGGAACGGTCTCATCATGTCACTAATAGCAATCCAGGCGTACGGTAAGTCCAGAGCCAAATCGGTAAGCCTACTCCTCCAGACTCGGCGTCAGCTCATGTCGTCCGTAGTGAAAAACCGACCTCTCGGGTATCCAGCAGGATAATATGCCATCCACAAACCCATATGGCACCTGAAAATCTGCAAGGGCAAGCGAATGCACTAACATCTGGTCTACTTTCCCTCTGGCTGAGAAGGGCAGGCTCTCGTACCACGACCTCAATGATGAAGCCACCTCAGACTGTGGCAAATGATCAATACGGCTCACGGCGAATGACGTCATCTGTGTCACCGTATCACAAGACCACCTAGGGGTCAAATCTGAACTCATCTATCTAAATGCATATATATGACATAATACATGCATGATGATAAGTATAAATATGATGTGATAAATAGGAAATAGCATGAATATCTACGATAAACTATCTACTGCGGGCATCATCCCTGTCTGATAATACAAAGCAAAATGAAGAATATAGGGAAATGGAGCACCACCACCCAACTACTTACAGTGGTCTTTCAAAATGATGGCACAATCGCCAAATAGCTAAAACAGTGGCTGACCAAAAATATAGCTGACAAAACTATCAGAAAAGATCCAGATAATCTACGTCCAGGTGATTAACCTGATCCATCTCCTCCATGGACACAAAGATGCAGTCATCAGGCATGTCTAGGCGGTATAAAGGAGGATCTGCCCCTGCAAAACTGCTGGAAAATGGACCTGAGGAGGGGTCTGCTCCTGAGCTGGACTGGTCAAAAGAGGATGCCTCTGACAGATCTCGACCTAGGTGCCTGATAAAAAAGCGAGCCCTATCTAACTATTGGGTCAGATCAGTAATCTAGTCTAAATGAGTCAGCTCCCTGAGGCAAGCCATCCAGTTCATCATCATCACGGACCCTGGCACCATGTCTGCCATGAACTGGGTAGCACGAGTCTGAGCTTCAATAGTGTGAGGGCTCCATCATCTGCTAAATGCCTCCTTGCTGAACGGACCCTCTGATAGGGTGAAGCCATCTATGCCCTCCATGGGAATCTCTGTCAGTGGCATGATCAATGGCCAATGATGCCAAGAAGGAGGAATAATGGGAATGCGGATCTCACCCATAATACTTCTATTGGCACGCTCTCCTAAATAGATCTCCCAGCCTCCCTCTGTCAAAATCGGGACTCTGTGGGTCGACAATGCAAACTCTCGACCAGTGGGAAAGCCTCCCTCGAATCTAACGGTCAAAAACTCAGAGGTATATGGCATCCAGGAGATCAATCCAGCCATCAAAAGCTCCAACTATAGGCGAGCATGGGTAAATCCCTCAGGAACAGGGACCTCCGTTAAAGTCGAGTGATGTCAGCGCCGTCCTAGAGGATAGGTCACCAAACCTAAAGCAGTGGCAGGTCGTAGGCAAGGAAGCCTCTCAAATGCCCAGAACTGGCCATGTCAATATCAAAAGTCCTCAGTGATCAAGACTGACAAATATAAATGCTGAAATCAAAAAGGTACAAGAAAGATGTATTCACCAGCATAAACGGGTAGAATCCTAACCAAGCCTCCGTCGAACCCTCCGAAAGCATGTGTAAGAACCGTGAATTTCATGAATAAATTTTTTATTTTATTTATTGATATAATAAGAAAATGAATACTTATTGGAACATAAATGTGTACGAGTTATGAGAAAAGTAATTCGATTATATTAAATTGAATCTAGAAGGAAATATGGAGGAATTTAACGAACTTGTAGAATGCCTGGTGTGGCATGAGAATGGAAATGATGATGATTTAATTAATTCAAGAGGGAGATCGATAAGCGAAGGATTAATTAATATTACATTGTTAATTAATTATTGTTATTAATGAATAATTATTAATAGTATGTTATTGGGAATAACAAAATATTTACGAGTAAGTAATTGATGAATATGATAAGAGTTATATTTAATTGATTATTTGTTGAGTGCAATACATGTGATAGTTAATCATACCATCATGTTATTAAGTGTTATTATGAATAATAATCAGTTAAAGAGTAAATGAATTATTAAGTGAACAATTAATCTATATTAATTGTTAATTGTTATTATGAGAAATATAATAATAATCTGTTGATTTAGTATTTTTGCAAGTAATGATTTGATACTAAGAAAATGATTTATAAATATAATAGGATTTTTATTGCTGAGGAATGTGATTGTTTATCGTATAATAATAATCGATAAGGGTAAGTAATGAAAGAATTACTACGTGAACAATTAATCGATATTAATTGTTATTTACTTTCTATTATGAGAAAATAGAATATTAATGATGATTAATTGATAATGTGTTGATTATTATTATTGCGAATAATATAATGATAATAAGAAACTTGTTTATAAATATAATAAGATTTATATTTATTTAACGTGATAATTAATCATATAAATGTTAGTTAATTACTATGGAAATTAATAACTTCATTAATTTATGAGGAATGAATTGATTAATATTTTATTAATTGATTAATTGTCATTATGAATAATAAAAATAAGTAAGTTATTAATATAATGAGATTATATTAAATACTATGTGCAAGCATGCAAAGTAAATGTATAATATATAATAGCTACCTATATGTTATATGAAGTGTAATGCAATGTGACTATACAATTGTATATAAACTACATTACAATGTGACTATACATATAGAACTATATGTTATGACTAAATAATTAAGTTGTATGAATATATCATGAGGTTATGTGACAAAATACATCACAAATATATAGTAAACAATTGTGACTTAATAATGATTTCATCGCAATAATATAATAATATAATACCCGATTAAATTATATTCGGTATGATACAATGTACATGGATTATATATGGGTATGTACCCCTACTTACTACATTGTAATATTATTTACTTATTGAAATTGCATTGAGAAACTAATTGAAGCTATAACCTAAGTATATATTATATGCATATAACTTAAGAATATAGTGTGTGTATAATAACATAAGTGTGATATATACTTCATGTTGCCCAAATTTCTGAGATTAATAACCATGTCCCATACTGAGGGACACCCCTCATTTCTTCTCACGTATGAACAAAAGGCCAATGGCCTATGCTACTCTACCACCTCAAACTCAGCAATTCTTAGCATATCATCACAAGAGGAGTGGGCTTAATCATGGGATTCACCAACTACTCAACCACCCTCCCTTACCCACTGAGTTCTTACTTCTCCCGTTGGTTCAATCTGATAGATTATAGCATTGCCTGGTTAGTGGTTTTTCTATAAATTGAGCTCTCCTTTTCCAGATTTATTTGCTGAGATAATTCTGAATTGGTTGAGAGAGTGAGTTTATGTTAGTGGTGTAGCAGCATAGTAAGTTTGATTTAGCAACAAGCTCAATCCATATAGCAAAGGTATAATCCTTTCCTTGTTCTTCATTCTTGTTTTCTGAGATTTTATAAATTATTGATTTGAGTTAAATTAGATGATAATATGATTTGGGTAATGTTTACTAGTTATTATATAACCTTATGAGTATGTTAGTAAAGTAATATGATTGTTTAGAATCGGAATTGTGGTGAAAATTTGGAGATTGGCCTGCATTCTGCTGAACCAAGAAAAATTCTGGCACAGACTAGTCGTGGCGAAGCTGCGCTAGTTTATAACTGAGGCGCAGCGCAGCTGCGCCGGCCTCTGGAGACAGTTCCTGCTTTTGTTTGCAATCTGGTCATTGTTAACTTAGATACACTACTTTGGCCAGCATGAGGAATATGTCAGCATGGGTATATGTGTTTATTGAGATAGCGTGGGTTGTTTTAACTTCATTTAAATCCCTTGCTAAGTGAACTTAGAATTTAAAAAGGAACTTAGAGCTTTTAAAAGTAAATTTGACATGTGTGTATAATGTTGAGGTTCTGACTTTTGACACATATTATTGTGACCTAGAAATGTATGAAAAGCATGCTAAATTGTGTGTATATGTTTCATAATGTAACATGAACATACGGGCCTCACTAGTGGACATTTCTAAACGAAAATTTAAGTTTCAAAGGTGAACATTGGCATGTAGGTATCATATATGTAATCTAATTTTTGCGAGCATGTTAGTATAATGTAGAGATGCATGGAAGATGTATTACCTTGTGTATATAGGTGTCATATTATAACTTGAGCATGTGGACCTTAATAGTAAATATTTAACTAAAGAAAAGTATACGTTTGAGAATGGACTTTGACATATAAGTATGATATTCATATTTTGATCATATGAGCATGATAATATACTTATATGACTAATTTATAAACATAAGCTAGCATGATTAGTGATACATGGTTTCCTTGTTCATGACCAAATTGTTTGGCTTTAAACTAATGGTTTTTCAAAGGAAACTTGATATATTTGAAACTAATATATATGAATACCATATGAGAGATATTCTAACTTGTGAACATGTAAACTTGACTTAACTACATATGCAATGTGAATATAAGGTGTTGAGTTTACGCTAGCATACATGATTTAGTCGTAACGATTTCAAAAGTAAAGTTCAGACTTTTTGCAAACAAGTTACACGATCATAATGTAATTGATGAGTGGGATTTATACCCGCAAATCGGATACTTTATGGCTTAAATAGTTGCCTGATCTTCGTAGTTTTTATTTAGTTTATTGTGTTTATAGTATTTTTATGCTTAACCGATGTTTTGCAGGCTTTACAGGACTGTTCTAGCTTTTAGGGGACAAAACGGATAATTTACATACACTGGCGCCGCAGCGCCAATGTCTAGTCTTAATCTCGCGCCGCGGCGCCGCCCCTGGTCCTGCTGATGTCATCCTGGCGCTGCAGCGCCACAGTTCCTTTATGGGCTCACGCTGCAGCGCGACCTCCGGTCTTTTGATTTTAATATGGCGCCACAGCGCCACTTATAAGCTGATTGCCCGCGCCGCAGCGCGACCTCCGGTGCCCAGGCAGAAAAGGCTTGCTTTTGACCTAGAAAAAGGAGAAAAACAGATATATAGACAGACAGAGCCTCTGCAAAGGGAGAGGCGAGGAGAGGAAAAGGAGGAAGACTGGGATAGAATCGGTTAGCTTAGCTTAGGATAGATTAGATCTCTTTTGTACTTTCTCTCTCTAGTTATTGGGTAATGTTTGTAAATATAGATTAGGTAGATTAGGGTAAAGTTTGGGTTTTCCTTGGAGCAACAAGAGCAGTGAGCTACACGGATTGGAGAGCTTGAAAGGAGCGAAATGCTTGGAGACTGAAGAGCCTTGACAGAGTTTATTCTTGTCCATTCATTTCCTCTATTTTTGTAATCCATAAATGTTGTCTTTATTGCTACTTATATTTTGTTCAATAGCTATGAACTAAGTATTGGCTCTAAGGTTATAATGGAACCCTTTGTTAGTTAAATTGATTGTCTTCTCTCTTTGGTTGGCACCATATGGTTTGGTTTAATATATTCATGCTTAACGATTCTCACTAAGACATTAGTGATGATTTTGGTAATCTATATGATATCGAAAGAAGAATTGTAGATTTACACCTAAATATATTGGCATGTGATTATGGGTTTCGACTGCATAAGTTGTGCGTAGAATAGACATATATCTGTGTGCCACGTGTGACCTAATTGAGAACTTATGCTTAAATCCTTGTTAGGTTAATTCGCATAGACATGTGTAGGATTATCACTTAGTTTGGATGTTCTTTTCTGTTCTATTCCCTTTCGGGTGGATCTGGAGAGGATATGTTTGTGCATACCTCGACAGAGGTGTATGAGCACCTGTGTGTTCTTGGTCGACAAACTGTCGTGACCATTAAGACCAAAGAGAGAAGGGTAGGAAGTTTGATGAAGCATAGCATGCCAGGTGTTCGACAGAATGCCTGTGTGGGGTGAAGTTGTAACCTTAGCTTGTAATTCCTTCGATTTCCATTCGTTATCCGTTTACTTGCTTTAATAATTAGTTATAACTAGTTTAACCACACTCCTATTAGTTTACTGTTCGAATAAGACTAAAGCGATACAAAGTTGGTATTTGGTAAATATTAGTGATAGTTCCTCGTGGGTACGACACTTTTCTTATCACTGTATTACTTGTTAGACCGCGTATACTTGCGCGTGTTTAGTGATCGGTTTTCCGACCAACAAGTTTTTGGCGCCGTTGCCGGGGAACTATTATTCTAATATTGTCCAATATTGATTTAAATCAATTTAGTCTTAATTTAAACGTGTTTATATTTCTTTTATTTGTTTGATCTTCCTTTGTGTTTTTAAGTTTACAGGTTATGGGCGATCAATGTTATCAATGGCCTTATGAGAGGACTACACAACCAAGCTCGGAAGAAGGACTCGAGAAATTGCGAGCTCAAATTGCAAATGTCTTGAGGTTTTCTGATAATCTTGAGTGTCAGTCCACTCAGACTGCCTACTGTCAGGAACGAGCTGACATTGAACAGATTTCCTATCATCCAAACTGTCCGGGTTATCCAAACTCTTGGGACTATAGTCAAGAGCAATATCATGATCCGAATTACTCCTATCCGAATCAATTTGAATGTCCATCTCCTCCGCAGTATAAGGTGACATTCCAACCCAATGAGAGCTTTTCGGCAGACTTAATAGAAGAGAAAAGGCTTGAGGAGCTCCTCACCAACTTTATAGAAAGAAATGAGGTTCGAATGGCATGCCAAGACGCCGCATTGCAAAGCCTCAAAAATCAATTGGGACAACTCGTCAATGCCATCATAAATCTATCGCAGGGCAATCTACCGGTCATAACCGATCTCAACGATGAAGCAGTAGAGCATTGCACGGTGGATACGCAAGGAGAAGGCAGTGAGTCTCACAAAGTTGTTGAGGGAGATGTCATGGTGCAAATCGTCCAACCGGTGGAGTCTGAAGTTGGAGAAAAGAAGATAAAGAGTGGTTGTATTGTCAAGACTAATCAACAACCGAAAACCACGCTCACGATTGTGGAAACCCTGGAGGGCCCGCTAGTGCACAAATAACGCTTTCAACTTGATGAAAAAGGCGAATTAGTGGATAATTCCAGTGGTGAAAGATTCTTTGTGCCGATGGGTGAAGAAAACGAGGATGATCAATCATCCATGTCCGCCACAAATTTTAAGGAATTGACAAATAGGCGGCATGAAATGGTCAATTTTGCTTATGAGCCGGATTGAGCGGCATCGGTATAGTCAAGCCGACGACTTTAAAACAAGCGCTTGGTGGGGAGGCAACCCCATCTCAGTATCAATTTTCTATGTTTTCTTTACTTATGTCTAGTTTATATTGTGTCTTTTCTTTTTACCATGTAAGCATCGTTGCCAATGCGTATGCTTTTGTGATTATAGCAGGCAGCATGTTATTTAGTATGTTGCTAGTGTATATCTTAATTAGAATTTAGTATCAAGCATGTTGTTTACTTAGCATGATATTTGTGTAATATATGCTGTCTAATACATGGTTTTTGTGCAGAAAAACTCAGATACAAGGCTAGCGCCACAGCGCCAGCATATGCCCTGAACTTCGCGCTGCAGCGCCATGCTAAAAATGTAAATTTCCTATCCTGGCGCCGCAGCGCCCAGAAACAAAAGGGGACTCGCGCCGCAGCGCCAAAATCAGACAAAGCTACTGCCAAGTCGCGCCGCGGCGCCAATCAATGAAGGAATTCTCGCGCCGCAGCGCCGGTAGCGAATTTTGGTTTTTAAAAAGCAACTGAAGCCAGCAGTTGTGCCCACTACCTCCCATTTCTCTCGACCCATATCGGCAGTACAAGCAACCCAACCGTCACTTTTCTCCAAAGAACCCCCACCCTCTGCATAACACAGCCGACTCACACAAAATCAGACCAACCTCAAGTCAAGCGAGAATCCAAAAGAAGATCAGCAGCAAACTAGGACCCTTCAAGGTATTTTATTTGGATTTCAACCAGTCACTAAGATATTTTGATAGAATTGTTGGGTTGGTGCTTTGTTGGTGTTTTTCTTGTTGTGTGATTTGGGTGATTTCCACTGACGGAAATCGGGAAAGAGCACTGTCAAGCAAGGGCTATCCAAAGTGGATTTTCAGAACGCACACAAGGTGTTTGATAATTTGCCTAATAGAGAAATTTGACGGATTTGGCTTACAATTAGTGGGTTTCATTGGGGATTTGCTACCTATTTCGTTAAGGGTTGTTTCTACAGAGAGCGGCATTGCTTAGGTACTGTTTTTGTCCACACCAGCTGCAAATTCTGACATGGCTTCAAAAAGGCAACGCCTGAGTGTCGGCGGTTCCTCGTCCGCAGCACCAACGGCATGGGACAATATCAAATTTGTTAACGAAGAGGCATGGAAACGATACAAAAGCTCCTTTGCCGCACGAAATTTGATTCCTGAACGGGGTTTGAGGCCTGACAAAACAAAGGATGGCGAGTTGTTAGCAATGATTGCGGGTCGCCAGTGGGTGCACTTCACAAAACCTCCTGAGTCGGCCATTGTATCTGTAGTTAGAGAGTTCTATGCAAATGCTAGTGCCGAAGGTCCTGCTGTTGTTCAAGTTAGGGGGCGGTCAGTGGCGTTTCGAAGCCAAGCCATCAATGCACTGTTCGCGACGCCCGGTTTCGAGGGTAAGGACTATATGGAGCAGGGACTCCGCAGCTATGACCTCGAGGATATTGTTAGGAGGCTCTGCAAGCCCGGGACTACATGGAAGACAAATGACTTCACGGGTGAGAGGACCAGTTTCCCGCATGCTGCACTCAGTCGCTATGGGAAGGCATGGTTTAGCTTTATTTGTGCCAACATGATCCCGACTCGTCACCTGAGCAACGTGACTAAGGATAGAGCGATCCTATTATTTGCCATTGTCACGGGTCTAAACGTGGACATCGGAGTTCTCATCCATGAGTCCATCATAAAGGCAATCAAGGGCAATATCTCTACGGGACTTCCACATCCATCCTTGATCACCCGACTGTGCAAGAGGGCAGGTATCCATTGGGGGCCAGAAGAGATAGCTTTGCCGCCCATGTCAGTCATTGACCATCAGACCATCTCACGCTTCGATGTGTGGGACGGGGCTATTTCTCATGTTAGAGGCGAAGGATTCGGGCCACCTACTGAGCCACCTCCTACAGCAGAGCCTTCGCAGCCACCAGACGCAGGCCCAGCTTCACAGGGACTACTGGCAGAAATCATGGCATCCCTCACTCTACTACATCAGAACCAGGATGCTAATGCTCAGAGGCAGCAGAGGCACATAGCAGCGGTGGCCTTGAGGCAAGACATAGCGATGCAGTATCAGGCTGAGCTGGTCAACACGATGCAGAGCATATACACCGTGTATAGTGGCGAGGATTCTGAGTTCACGCCATTCCAGTTCCCAGAGCCTCCTGTCTTCCCACCATACCCTCCACCATCACCGCCCGCCGAAGCTGACGAGGACGCTGCTGCTGCCGAGTGACCAGACTTCAGGGAAGCCTTCTTGGTTAGAGTGATATATGTTTAGCAATGAGGGCATTGCTCACCTTAAGTTTGGGGGTGTTATGGTTTATTATCTGTTTTATTCCTGTCTATTGCCATGATAGGTTGCTATTTTAGTACTTTGCTTAGGTTTTTATCAGGATTGTAGTGCAGTCGTTTTGAACTGCAGTATTATGTTTTGGGTTTATTATGATGGATGCCATGAACAGTTTTTGGTTATTTATTAACGCTTTGGTTATTATTAGCATGTTTGTGGTTTTTAGCCATCTTTTTGGGGCTTTTACAGATTTATATGCTTGTGCCATGTTAATGGCTTTATTACCCTTTTTTGAGCTGCTTTTATGCAAGGGTGGTATATTTTTCACTAATTTTTTGATTGTGGCTAATGACAAGCGTCATGTAATTATGCTTATCTCTTAGAGTCGTGTCAAGCATGTATGAGCTAGGGGTTGTTTAATCGATAAGTTGAGACTGTTATTGATCCGTCCTTTTTAGCAAGCACCGACCGACTGGGCTAACTAGTTATTTTTTGAATTTAGTTCGCCTATTTATTTCTTTGGGAGTATGTTCACTCTTATAAACTTTCATTGTTACAAGGTAATAAAAGACTTCGACGCATATATAGTTTTGGATCTTGGATTCTGGCATGTTGTAAAAAAAAATTTGAAAAGAAGATTGAATATCGAAAGTCTTGCGGTGGGTCGAGATGGAGCGTAAAATGCACTCATCCATAAACGCAGGACCGATGTTGAGATGGAGCATAAAATGCACTCGCCAAATAATCTTCAGATTTCGTAAAGTCTAATTTGGCTTATGTTGATTACGTGGCCTTTGCTGCTCGAGTTATTAGATTCATAGGGGTGTTCCATGCCTAGAGCCCTAAAGCCGTCTGGCTTGGGAGTCACTGATCAAAAGCTCATTAATGGGTAGCTCTGATTAGCCTAAGGTAATTAAGTACTGTCCGAGTCAGATTTTACTTTCTTTATGCTAGAATCTTTTGATCCTTGTCTGCAATTGCGTCTTATTCTTAATGCTTGTTGAATGTTTAAGTTACGGAGTGTGCATATGGGTATTAACAATCGACTGTGCGAACTTATTTGAGCAATGATTAGTTAGGATGGTTGGTCCCCGCACACACACGTAGAATGGATCGAATACAGTCTTATGCTTGAAGCTGAATGAACTCTTACTTATATCTGTGTTTGCCCTGTTCTTTGGGAGTAGCCATGATCGAGCTTAGAAGCCATGATGCTTGTATACAGTGATATTTTTATTTCGCGTGTGTTTTCTATTGTGAGTTTGTGTTAGATATTTTGCTCGAGGACAAGCAAAGACTTAAGTTTGGGGGTATTTGATGAGTGGGATTTATACCCGCAAATCGGATACTTTATGGCTTAAATAGTTGCCTGATCTTCGTAGTTTTTATTTAGTTTATTATGTTTATAGTATTTTTATGCTTAACCGATGTTTTGCAGGCTTTACAGGACTTTTCTAGCTTTTAGGGGACAAAACGGACAATTTACATACACTGGCGCCGCAGCGCCAATGTCTAGTCTTAATCTCGCGCCGCGGCGCCGCCCCTGGTCCTGCTGATGTCATCCTGGCGCTGCAGCACCACAGTTCCTTTATGGGCTCGCGCTGCAGCGCGACCTCCGGTCTTTTGATTTTAATATGGCGCCACAGCGCCACTTATAAGCTGATTGCCCGCGCCGCAGCGCGACCTCCGGTGCCCAGGCAGAAAAGGCTTGCTTTTGACCTAGAAAAAGGAGAAAAACAGATATATAGACAGACAGAGCCTCTGCAAAGGGAGAGGCGAGGAGAGGAAAAGGAGGAAGACTGGGATAGAATCGGTTAGCTTAGCTTAGGATAGATTAGATCTCTTTTGTACTTTCTCTCTCTAGTTATTGGGTAATGTTTGTAAATATAGATTAGGTAGATTAGGGTAAAGTTTGGGTTTTCCTTGGAGCAACAAGAGCAGTGAGCTACACGGATTGGAGAGCTTGAAAGGAGCGAAATGCTTGGAGACTGAAGAGCCTTGACAGAGTTTATTCTTGTCCATTCATTTCCTCTATTTTTGTAATCCATAAATGTTGTCTTTATTGCTACTTATATTTTGTTCAATAGCTATGAACTAAGTATTGGCTCTAAGGTTATAATGGAACCCTTTGTTAGTTAAATTGATTGTCTTCTCTCTTTGGTTGGCACCATATGGTTTGGTTTAATATATTCATGCTTAACGATTCTCACTAAGACATTAGTGATGATTTTGGTAATCTATATGATATCGAAAGAAGAATTATAGATTTACACCTAAATATATTGGCATGTGATTATGGGTTTCGACTGCATAAGTTGTGCGTAGAATAGACATATATCTGTGTGCCACGTGTGACCTAATTGAGAACTTATGCTTAAATCCTTGTTAGGTTAATTCGCATAGACATGTGTAGGATTATCACTTAGTTTGGATGTTCTTTTCTGTTCTATTCCCTTTCGGGTGGATCTGGAGAGGATATGTTTGTGCATACCTCGACAGAGGTGTATGAGCACCTGTGTGTTCTTGGTCGACAAACTGTCGTGACCATTAAGACCAAAGAGAGAAGGGTAGGAAGTTTGATGAAGCATAGCACGCCAGGTGCTCGACAGAATGCCTGTGTGGGGTGAAGTTGTAACCTTAGCTTGTAATTCCTTCGATTTCCATTCGTTATCCGTTTACTTGCTTTAATAATTAGTTATAACTAGTTTAACCACACTCCTATTAGTTTACTGTTCGAATAAGACTAAAGCGATACAAAGTTGGTATTTGGTAAATATTAGTGATAGTTCCTCGTGGGTACGACACTTTTCTTATCACTGTATTACTTGTTAGACCGCGTATACTTGCGCGTGTTTAGTGATCGGTTTTCCGACCAACAGTAATAGCATTATGATATTTTTTAACATGCTTAACGGTGCTTTTAACATCGCTAATATATCATGTATGTGCACATACTTGTTAAAAATAATGCGAGTTAATCGAGTATGAGGTTGATTAAATTTTCAAACCAATAACGGTGCTAGTTATATATATGTTATGTGAATACTCGTGAGCATGCCTAGCTTGGGTTATATGACTACCGTGTAGGTTTAAATGACAAGCATGATAACTTATGTGAATTCATGGCGTTGTATGACCCTAGGTCGTTAGAAATCATGAATTAGAACTATATCATGTAAATTGAACGTGAAAAGGTTGAACAAGCATGAAAATATCCTTTAATATGAATACATGCTATGTAATATCATATGTTGACACTTGAATCCGATTTTGACAGTTAACTTATAGAAATGCCATAACTTACTAAAATAAAATGTATTTATTATTGATTGTGGTCTTATGTGATATTAATAAAGTGAGAATATGTTTAAACTCAAAAAGAGGAACATTAAGGATAAAGGTATATTAGTCGAGACTTGTGAATTAGATATGATACTATATATGGTATGACGGTATATTAAGGTTAAAGATTTAGCTTATATGTGGATGATATATATGAGATAAAGTATGATGTTAAACTATATGACTAATGGATATCCTATTCATATAAATATATATTATGATAGGGATTCGAAAGTGTTGATTTATTTAACGACGATAAACTATGCATAAGGCAAGTTTCCTGCCTTACACTCATTTATAGTGCAAGTATCCGAACCTTACTTTTATTGTATTGCAAGTATCCTATCCTTGTGGTTACTTTATTCGAGGAACGTCGTAAGCAAGTTCCCTAACTTGTACTCTTTCATTGTGCAAGTTTCCTTGAACCCGTTCTTGTATATTAATTGCAAGTATCTGACTACTCTTTTATTGAGCAAGTATTTGATTCATACTCTTTATTGAACACATATTCGAGCTTGTACTAGCTTTGATCGTACGAGTAAATAGGTGCTAGAATAATTCTTGCCTTATAAACTTATATTTTATAGCTTGATTTAAATCACGATTATATTCTTTGAATTATTGTTGCGAGTATTGAACTCATAAATTGTTCTTATATACATTGTTGAAATTTCCTACGCCATTTAATTCGGCTAGACCAATATCATGAATTGGAAAACGATCCACACCAATTGCCTTGGTGCGGACTCTTATAAATTGACTGAGTTGAACAACCCTCGTAAGAAGGGAAACTATATAGTCGGGGTGCCGACAGTGGTGTGATAGGTTATGCATAACACTAGGTACGATAGGCTGATCCCCTAATTTTACTTGTTTGGGTTACCAGAAGTATTTTTGGTGATTCTAGTAGAAGTTCGTGGTTCTTAGCGACCACTCAGTATCCAGTATTTATTAACTTGCAACTTTGAACCCATTGGATTCTTTTATAAATCCTTGGTCCACAGCGACACTCAGTGATATCTATTCATTCACTTGAAATTGTTGAAACTCTTGAAACCTTTAACAACTTCTCGACCCGTAGCGGTCCTTATTCAACTTCACAAAATAGATTTGGAAGTCATTGTTATTTATTTTGTTTACAACATTCTTATTAAAAATCCTGATCGATTAGTTACTGTTTTACCTTTGAGATTTAGAACCGTATATATTCATGTTCACATTTATTGACATATTACTTGCTGAGCAAATTTGTTGCTCACTTTTTCTTTCCATAAACATTTCAGTTAGGGAAGGGCAAGGTGGAACCTCAGGACAGGACAAGTGCGAAGGCAAGGCTATGAAGTAGCTGTGCTTTTCTATATTAGGATGTTTCCGTTATGTTGTGTTAAGACTTATTTAATGTTATGTATTAAGATATGTTTGGTTTAAGTTATGAAGTGTATTAGTAATAGTTTTGAGACTTGGGACGAGAATATTTATGTTATATCAATGTAAATTATTCTGTTATTCCATTGTTTGAGATTTTAGTTGTTATTAGAATTAGTACGTGACAACCGAATTCAAGATCAGTGACGGTCTGAATTTGGGGGCGTCACAGCATGCGCATGCCCCGGAGAAAATAGGCAAAGGTGTACGAACCCCAATTAAAGTCACTGAGGCGCTCTACATGCCGCGTAGCGCTAACCAGGGCAAAGGACACAGTAAATGAGTTGTCCGCAATGAAACAACCCCTGATGATCACTAGAAATAATCGCCTCAGAATGCAATCTCTAACCCTCCCATCATCAGGCGGAGGCTCCAGCAAAACCCCATTCTGGGCATCTATACTCAAGGGACTAGATCGGACTGACCGACCCTTGAGCGCCGCCGCAGAAACTCCCAGCAGGGACCGAACGGCAGTAAGAGTGATGTCAGCCACGATAGGCACTGGCTCACCCTAAAACTCAATGCCGGTGATGAACCTCCAGTCCATAGGGGTCATCATCACCTCACAGTCCAACAGATGAAGGGACTGAGTCTAGTGGAACCAGTGCTCAGAT
This sequence comes from Panax stipuleanatus, assembly GCA_020205555.1. Lineage (NCBI taxonomy): Eukaryota > Viridiplantae > Streptophyta > Magnoliopsida > Apiales > Araliaceae > Panax > Panax stipuleanatus. The sequence goes on along the minus strand of CM035121.1, from coordinate 113,410,604 downwards.
AAAGCCCTCATATACCACCAGGGGTAACGGCGGGGAAGAATGGAGAAGAAAGCCTGGAACCCCCAGCCATCAATAATATCCCTGTAATCCTCGTGCAAAGTATGATACAGGGAATACACGTTGAACTAGTTCCCTCGAGGCTGCGTAAAGCCGAGAACCTGCATAAAAAACCAACCCATATCAAAAACTTGTGCCCCGAGAATGGCAAAAGAAAGAAAAGAATCCAAGAAGAGAAAAACTTCAAGTCACCTCATTGGCGTGGAGATATCTCAAAGGATGGCAACTCAAGTCGCCCAACAGCTCCTGTGTAGGCACAATAATACCTGAAACCTATACACGTGGAGCCTGAGTCGGGGCTGGAGTAGTAAAAGCAGCCTGCTCATCATCAATATCAATCGGCGGCTCGTCCTGAGCTGGACGAATCACCGACTCTGCCAATCTGTGAGGCGGTCTAGCCGGACGTGGCTGAGGAACATCAAAAGCGCTCCTACGTCTGACGCCTGAAACAACTCTGCTGGCACTGCCGGGTCTATCAAGGTCCATCTCCTGTACAAAGCCTCCTAATCACCTCATAAAAGGTGTGGTAAACCTAAAACATGTGGCTTATTAATTTAAAGAAGTACTCTATGCATCTCTAAGTTCTAAAACATGCATGGGTCAGTCAAAAATACCCAGTAAAGTCAAAACTGCATGTTTTTCAAAAGATGAATCCTAAAAATGTGCATGGGTCAGTCAAAAAACCCCATTAGAGTCACAATTGCATGTTTATTAAATGCTCGGGTTTTGAAATTTTTTTGCCAGTTTCCTTTGTAAACTGGATTGTCCGCATGCACATAGGCATGACTAGGTGGCCATTCAGTAGCACACCTTCCCAAAAATAAGAACAGTTCATATTTATGAAATAAAATCAAAAATAACCTCACATGGTAACCAAATTACCATGAACATTTTTTAGTTGAAAATTCAGGCTCACTAGGCCTCAAAAAGGATGAGTAAACTGATCAAAAAGAGCAAAAATTGACTGTCTCAGAATCTGAATTTTCTTACTTCCAAACGTGCATTACAGTAAGATATGCATAAATACGTAGTCAAAAAATTTTTAACAAATCATATAGGCATACATTTTTCATACATTGCGTCTAAAAGCCCCCTACGTGGTTCGCATGCTTTTAATGGTCAAAACTTACAAAAAAAGGATGTAAAACATTACTTGCGATGCGCTGAACACGTAGGAATTAATGGAATCAGAAAACAGCTGCCCAAGCTCCATAGATCTGAAAAAGAAGATCAAAATCCTTTAGAAACTCGAAATGGAACTTTGAAAAAATGAAATCCCGCAACCCAATATAAAGTCCAGGTGGAAGCGGGCCCACCTGCGGCTGCCGCACCTCCACCTACAGCTCCCCAGGGTGGGTCCCACTCCCCCGGGCTTGGGTCGGTTTAGGTTGAAATGGAGTTTCTATGTGCTGCCTAGTCAAATCTGAAGAAAAATCGCTAAGCGATTGAACGGTTTGTCCTGAAATCCTGCGTTTATGTAGCGTAATTCTGACAGAAAGAGGGACACTCTAGAAACCCTTGGTATTCATCCTAGAGTAATGTATGGGGATCGATGATACAAACTGCGAGAAAACTGACGAAAAACTGCCGAAAACTACCACTTTCAAAGTCTCGGGTACTGACCGAATCCATTTCAGTCGTTAGCTCAGCCCCAGCGAAGTATCGGGTACAGACCAAATCCAGTTCAGCCATTTGTTCAATCCCAGTGAAGTATCGGGTACAGACCGAATCCAGTTCAGCAGTTGGCTCAGCCCTAGCGAAGTATAGGGTACAAATCGAGTCCAATTCAGCTGTTGGTTCAACCCCAGCGAAGTTTCGGGTACAGACCGAGTTCAATTCAGTCATTGGCTCAACCCCAGTGAAGTTTTGGGTACAGACCAAGTTTAATTCAGCTGTTGGTTTAGCCCCAGTGAATTTTCAAGTGCAGACCGAGTTTAATTCAGTTGTTGGTTCAGCCCCTGCGAAGTTTCGAGTACAAATCGAGTCCAATTCAGCCGTTGGTTCAACCCAAGTGAAGTTTTGGGTACAGGCCGAGTTCAATTCAGCCGTTGCTTCAACCCCAGTGAAGCATCGGGTACAGACCGAGTATAGTTCAGCCGTAAACTTAACCCCAGTGATGTCTTAGCCGTTGGAGCAACCTCCGCAAAGCATCGAGAGTGATCCGATGACGAAAACAATATAGTAATCCATCGCCAATGATGGAATCTGTTATACACATCCTCAAAAGGAGCACCAAGAAGAATTGGTGATTCAACTGCTTGTGATAAAATGCTGATGTAAACTATCATCGGGTTAGGCATTGGAAGCATCCCTTAAGGAAACTGTGTAATTGAGAAGTATCCCCAGCGGAGGAGCCTTTAGAAATGTGCAACAGCACCGACCGAAGGGAAATAAGCCCTGCGAAGAGTACCGCCAGACAGGGAAACCATTGGTCTCAAACCAAGGTAGTATCAATAATATCATCCCCATCTAAATCAATGAAGCTATCGCAGAGGATATCATCCCTAGCAGAGCAAGACGAGAACAATCTGTGATAGCACATCTCTGACAAAGCATGTCAGTGGTTCCCTTACCAATAATCATCTGACAATGTCAGCCCTAGGATATCATGAGTGACATCATCCCTAGCAGAAAATGACAAAAAATAGTTCATGATAGCCTATTAACATTATCCTCAGCAGAAACTAACACAATTCATCAGTGATAACCCCACCTCCTCAAAGGTATCTGATACTCCTTCCATACCATATCCTGCATTGCATCCCCTTTGCCATTGCATTTCAAGTGTCTAGCAATCTTTATCCTGCTCATTCCATTACATTGCATGAGCATGATAAAGAATGAGCAGGATAAAGAGGGGTATTTGTAGACACTCGAAATTTCCTTTCTTGTTATTAACACTGTAAGAGGGCAAAATCGTCCATCAAATCAACCCCGATCTCCAATCGGGCCGTCGGATCAACCCCGATCTCAATATTGGGCAATTAAATCAACCCCGATCTCAAATCGGGCAGTCAGATCAACCTTTATCTCAATATCGAGCCATCAAATCAACCCTGATCTCCAATCGGACCGTCAGATCAACCTCGATCTCAATATCAGGCCATTAAATCAACCCTAATCTCTAATTGGGCCGTCAGATCAACCCTGATCTCAATATCTGGCCATCATATCAACCCTGATCTCCAATCAGGCCGTCAGATCAACCTCAATCTCAATAACGGGCCATCAAATCAACCCCAATCTCCAATCGGACCGTCAGATCAACCCCGATCTCAATATCAGACCATCAAATCAACCCCCGATCTCTAATCGGGTTGTCAGATCAACCCAGATCTCAATATTGGGCCATCATATCAACCCCGATCTCCAATCGAGCCATCAGATCAACCCGATCTCAATATCGGGCCATCAAATCAACCCTGATCTCCAATCGGGCCGTCAGATCAACTCTGATCTCAATATCTGGCCATCAAATCAACCATGATCTCAAATCGGGCCGTCAGATCAATTTTGATCTCAATATCGTGCCGTCAGATCAACCCCGATCTCAATATTGGGCCATCAGTTCAACCCCGATCTCAATATCGGGCTGTCAAATCAACCCTGATCTCAATATCGAGCCATCAGTTTAGCCCTGGTCTCAACTCGGGAGGTAGTACAAGTCAGCCCTGATCTCAATCTGGGAGGTGCATGTCAGCTCCGGTCTGATCCCGGGAGGTACAGGTCAGCCACGGTCTCAACCCGGGAAGTCAAGTCAACTTCGGGAACAAACCTGAAGCTTCACAACATCTCTAGAGGAAAACCTGGAATGACCAACTCAGCCTCAGAGACTACACTGAGGACAAATAGACTCGAATAGGATCCAAGTCTTGGAAACAACCAGGAAGTCAATCGAAGGCCATGCTGACACTAAGGCAACCCCGGGAGGGGCAAAATGGTCATTTTACCAACTCTGAGATGATTCGGTCTAACTCAAGCCGAATTGATGCCACCAAGGTCAGAACGAACCATAACGATGATCCCGAGTGCAAACAGCGCAAGATAGCTCAACGGACAAACTGCGGGGAATCAAAGACCTGGTTATGAACCCGTCTTCTTGGACTTGAAATTTTTTTTTATCCCATGTCATTGTGACACTCTCGACGAGGGCTTTCTGGAAAGGTATAGCACACCTCAAACGGACGCTCCGATCAAAAGTTAGAAAGTTTCGACTTCGACCTCGCGTTGCTCGGAGTGCACGTACTTCAAGACGACTCAACCGAATACGTGGGCCCCATCAGGGTAGCCGCACCTCTACTTGTGGTAGTAGTAGGTAGAGCAGAGGCTCCCTGGCCTATATATATGAGGTGACCCCCCCCCCTCATTTTTAAGAATTTTGAAACGCAGCTAACCTCTGCCCATTTTATTTTCTGACTTTTTCACCTCTTCTAAACCCAAATTTTTTCACTTTAACACGTAAATATACCCATATACTACCACATCAAAAAATAACCAATAGATTTGGACGTTTAGAGTCTACGATTTGGCAAAAAGCCCGTGTAGCAGTCTTTTATGAGTATTTTTACGATCAACAAGTTTATATTACTTCTTCGTACTTTTATACACTTGCGCGTTAAGTTTCGTTTCCTAAATATGCCTGGAACTTAGTTCCGTGGCCGTTTTTGTCAAAATTTGGTATATTTTTATACATAACTGCGTTTTCTGGTATTTCTACAACTCGGATTGACGATCCGTCAAATCTAACAGCTTCAGTGCACTAGCACCTTCATTTTAAGCAACTTCGTCGGACTGGGTTATCTTCCCAGTCCGGGTTTGGATTTTTTTGTGTTTATTTAACTGTATATATACCAACTTTTCAATTCTATCAAGCCCAGTTGTCAAATCCGAGGTAGTTTACTGCTTTTATATATATTTATGCATATATAAGCAGTTTTCACCACCACTGGGTTCTCTTTCCAGTTTTGGTTGACTACGTTTCTATCAATATATATATATATATATATATATATATATTATATATTTTAGTCCAGCCTAGATTATTCTGTAATGATAAAAATTGAAAGGATCGATATGCTTCAATTCCTATGTTAGCGTAAGGGTTTGAAAACCAACTTTCAAAACATCATTTTTATCAAAAAAAAAAAAAACAGATAAGCTTTTGCAAATCAAATCAAATACTTTTTACAAATCAAATCAAAGACTTTTGCAAATCAAATCAAACCCTTCGTATATAGGCTCAACGAAGCACTTCCTTACTTTCAATGATTCAAACATAGGCCCAATTTTCAAACAGCATACATACACACACTATAATTTTTTTAAGGAAAATATTGAAAAGATACGGTACCGTGTTTACACGGGAGTTGTGGGGTGCCTAACACCTTCCCCACACTTAACCAAGCCTCCGAGCTCAAAACTTCGTTTTCAAAGATCAAGTTTCGACAGTGTCTAGTAATTGGGCCTCTTTCAAACAAAACTCGATTGAGTTGGTACAACCATTTTCAAATCTACCAACTGGCGACTCTGTAAGACGTTCAATCGTTGACATGATACATGTTGGCCTTTTCCTAAAAAAACCCTTCAAACCTTTTTTGTAATAAAAAGAGTGAGGGTAGAGATAACTTAGGAAGAGATAAAAGATCCGAGTTGTGACCCGACCTGCTTTTTTTTTTGACGTCGACAAGAATCATAAGGGAAATGATTATAGAATAAGATCACGACGTGATCTTTTATAGTTGTAAAAGACAGATGATCTGTAATGATTGAATAGTTATAATCTGATGCTATAAAGAGAATGTACTATGAGATGGTACGAGATAAACTCACGAGGAGTTATAGATGATGAGATACATAAAATCTGTATCGAGCAAAGAACAAGAGAAGAGCAAGATGTAATTAAGTGGGATTTCAACTGAGAACTCATGTGGTGACTGAGTTGTACAGACCTTTGTATGGGCAGAGATTTTGTGCTTACACTTGGTTTATTATAGTGATAATCGTTATTATACTGGTGACGTGCTATCGATATATATATGGCGAGAAGGTGATTCTTTTCTCATATTTATATTTGGTAGTTAGAAACAATAGAGATTTAGTAAGATGATATTAAGATTAGGTACGAGTTCTTAAAACTCATGCTTATGGTAAGTTCGTGACTCATAATCGTATGTATATTTTTGAACACCTAAGCGTATGAACAGTCCCTGATCATTTTTTGGACTACGTATTGCTAGGATAAGTTCTTAAACTCATATTATTGTAGCAAGTTCCTGAACTTCTAAAGTATGGTAAGTTTGATAAACTATATTGGGTATAGAAAGGTTATGGTATAGAAAGCATTTATGATGTTGAAGATTGATAGAATGATTATGTAATAAAATGGTGGAGTAAAGATTTATATTGATGGAGAAAAATTGGATATTCTAAATCTTCTATCTATGCTAGATTTTCGAAATTTATTGACTTCGTACTGATGTTTGCACTTCTGAGTCTTTTGAAAAATATTGGATCAAATGATTAAACCAATGGATTCTTAAAATAGTGCTATTATTCACATGTCTATGCTAATTTCTTCAGCTAGACAAAAATGATTTGAAAATTTTAAAATGTATTTTATATTCTATGCATCATTTGATATGGTGTAGAAATAATAATCGAGGAAGTTATCAATGTAGTTGAACCTAGTGTTGTATGTGATCGTAGGATCGTCAGCCCACTATGGTATGATGTAGCATGACGACGTTATATAAAGACGAAATTCTTAACATACCATTACTACGGTACGGTATCAGGATATTATAAAAAGATTTATTTATTTTTAGTTTTCTTAAACTATAAATAGATATATATATATATATAGATGGGCTATATGTAGCTATACAGCTGTGTAGCTACACAGTAGGCTATAGCGACAGTTTTTTAGGGCTATAGCGACGGTTTGTCTGTCGCCATAGATATTTTGTCTATAGCGACAGACAAACTATCGCTATAGCCTTGAAAAATCGTCGCTATAGCCTACTGTGCACTACACAGCTGTGTACTTACATTTTTCCCTATATATATATATATATATATATATATATATATATATTTCTATTGGTGTCTGAATTGTTGCTAAAAGTCTATGTTACTTGATTTAACTAGACAAATATTGAAATATGTTTATGAAATTTGAGCGTTATTGACAAAGTATGCCAAACTAAATTGTTTTGGAGCGGATTCAGATGTTGAAAACTTAGGTGAACAACCCTATAAAGGGGACACGTTATCGGAGACAATGGTTCCGAAAGTAACGCATAATGTAATACGATGTTATAATGTAATACGTTGTGCACGATATAGGGGTACGATAGGTTGATCACCTAGAGTACTTGTAAATAGTGTTTTCAGTCTGTGTGATTGCTAAACATTCTGTTAAAAATTGTTTACAGTGGTGATACACTATTAAACCTAGAGAAGAGTTCAAGGTCTTATGACCCCTCAGCATGATTTAGAATCTTTTAAATTTCTGAGTTATTTATATTGCATCCCAATTATTGAGCAATTTTGGAAGATTCTTATTATTCTAAAGGTGAATGTGGCAAGAAGGATATTCCTTAGAAAGAAGTAGTTGTAGAATGCAACAATTCAATGAATAAAGATTAACGTAAAATCTATTTTGATATATTGAATGAATAAAGATTAATAAAAAAAATCCAAGGTCGAAATTCTTAGAAGAATGGGTGAATGTGATAACCTGAATACCTATAAAATAGTAAATTTTGAAGTATATGAATTCGACGAGTAGAGTATATGGTAATGATCCTTAGAAAAGGTAATGAACGGGTTAAAGAATATATAATATTTGAAACATAATTGAGTTTAATTGAAGGTTATGAAATAAAATATAGATTTTGTTAAAGAAATTAATGGAGTAAGATATATAAATAAAAACTTTTGTTAAAGTAATGTGTTAAAGTTATTCAACGATAAAACTATGAAGGAGATTGGTGTAAACCGAGTAAGGGAGGTTTCGGTGATTCCGAGGACGGAATCCTTATAAAGGGGGAAGAATGTGACAACCCAGATTTTCAATCATTTTTAAATTAATAATTTAATAAATAAAATTCTTGTTATGAGAAGTTTTGAAATTGAGTAATTAAACATATTTGTTATATATTTTGAAATAAGTGATTTGGTGTGAAGAGATTATTTGTGAATATAGAAGAGAAATATATATATATATATATATATATATATATATATATATATTCATATATTGAGAAAGTGAGGTTTACTAGTTAATTTAATTAAGTTAAAAATTATGTTATGAAATAATATAATTTAATTTTCATGCCTTGATTGGCGATGGAATTGTTATGATTAAATTTCTTAAATGTGAGTAATTCACATAATTAAAATAAGGAATTAGTGTAAGCGTATTTATTTTAATAAATGAGGAGGTAATATATTGCATATGAGTGTAATATAACAAAGTTAAATAAGGAATTAAAGGTATATAATCTAATTTCTATTTCTAGTTTATGTGTTCTTCAGTTTTCTTTTAAAATTAGAGTTTTGGTTAATGAATTTGAGGGTTATGATGTTATATATGTTATTAGATATTTATAATTTGATAATGGTCATCTAGAAACGATTTTTCAGAAATCAAATTCATGTATTTATGCTAAAGAAAATGAATTTGGATTTTGATGGTAATGTGTGTTTTGGATTACTTTGAGACTAAGATTAATGATGAATTCGTGATGGAAACTTTAAATTGATGGTTGATTGTTGTTCTCCTCTGTAAAAACGAAAACAACGCAACTTGAACGGATCAAGTTGGTTAAGAAACGAATTCGTGGTGGATGATTACACTAAACATGTTAAAAATATGAAAAATTAGTATAAACCAAGTCCCACATCGGCTAAATTGAGAACCTTACCCTTTTCTAAATCTATAAATAGAAGGGCTTGGCCCTTTGTTTCATTCACCAATAATAAGGCCTCCAATTTTGAGAAAGGTTTTGTTGTGGGAAGACTTTTTATAAAGACCTCATTAGTTAAATTTTGGCGTCAAGTGCGTAGGCAGTTTGTGGAACTCGTATTTTCGGGGCACGTGAAATGCAGATAGCTGTAAGCTGTTAATCTGTTATTGGTAAACAACGATCAAGGAAAGTCTTTCAGTTCCTATTTGCTATGTGTAATTGATGATGAATTATTTTAATCTGTATTGCAAAGATATTACATATGTTGTGAGCATGAAATGTTAAAGTAAATTTATGGCTACATTGATTTAGTAAAGAATGTTGATTAAGGTACTCAATCTTTATACTTGTTATGTGAATTAAAGCATGTATGATATGTTAGTCTAATGATTATGATGTATAGGATGAGCATGTTATTTATGTGCTACGTGATGCATGAAAATTATTAGATCTTGTTGAGCTATCGAGCTCATTCTTGCAAAATAACCATTTTTCTAGGTCAAGAATTTAAGGTAATGATACTTGCTAATTGAATGATAGAGATCAATAGCGATTCAAGAAGATTATTTGCTTTTAGATGAGAAATATATCTGATGGTTTGGAGGTATTATAATTGTTGAGTTGTAAGTTGAGTTGTCTGATGTATAATGGATATTAATTTGTAATGTAAGATTTTGTTTATACCTCTAGTGAAGCTAATCATAATGGTAGATTTGATTCAAAATATGTAAATGATAAAGGTTGATATTCAGGGTAATGAAGAAAGAAAAATATAAAAGTTTTAATAATTCTGTATTTTATTGAGTTTAATACTGATTAATGATGTAAAGTTAGAAGTTCGATGTATTGTTAACGGTCAAGAATGAGAGTTGAATTGTATGAGTTTGGGGGTCGTTACAGCTTCCAGCAGCTTTTCAATACTAATATCTTCGTGTTGAGCATCTTCGCCAGACTAGGTTATCTTCCCAGTCCGGGTTTGGCTTTTTTTTGTATATATTTAACTGTATATATACTAACTTTTCAATTCTGTCAAGCCCGGATGTCAAATTCACAGTAGTTTACTGCTTATATATATAAGCAACATTCACCACACTGGGTTATCTTTCCAGTCTTGGTTGACTACGTTTCTGTCTATATTTAATTATAAATATATATTTACATTTCAGTTTGGCCTGGATCATTCTGTGGCCTTTTTACTGTTTTGGCACCATTCACCACACTAGGTTATCTTCCCAGTCATTGTTTGACTACTTTTCTGTCTATATATATATATATATATATATATATATATATATATATATATATATATATATATTTACATTCCAGTTCGGCCTGGATCATTCTGTGGCCTTTTTACTGTTTTGGCACCATTCACCACACTGGGTTATCTTCGCAGTCTTGGTTTGACTACTTTTTTGTCAATATTTAAATATATTTATATTTTTGTCTAGGCCTCGGAGTGAAAACCCACCGCCCTTTATTGTTTTTATATATATTTCAATTCTGTCCAGCCTGGATCATTTTGTGGCTTTTATACAATTTTTTATAAATATATATATTTACTTTCCAGTATGGGCACAGGCGTGAAAACCCATTGCCCTTTTCACTGTTTTTCTATATATATTTCAATTTTGTCCAGCCTGGATCATTCCGAGGCTTTTATACAGCTTTTATAAATATATATATATATATATATATATATATATTTAAATTCTAGTCCGGGCCCCAGCGTGAAAACTCATCGCCCTTTACAGCTTTCGTATATAATTATCTATATATATTGCTCACTCATTTTTATTAAATTATTACTTTAAATATTCATTTGATATGAATCGGCACTGACATTTCTGCGGGCAAATTTGATTTATTTAAATCTCGCCAACTCTAGCTTTCAAACGGTTCAAAATAGGTCCAGACAGAACCGAGAAGCTAGAATGGCTGAGATTTATTTAAATCTAGCATTTTTTTAGTTTCAGTTATAAAAGCAACCTCATGGCCCTTAGATCGCTATCTAGTGGGAACGAGACGCTTCGGCCATGTGCAAACCAGGATTTACTGAATGAATCCTTGGTTCTGGCGATATTTGGATATATATCTTTTTTTGTACAAATTTGAGTTGTGCAGGTTTATTGGCCTCTCTATGTGAGCGTAGAAATCGTGGGATTCATGATCCAATTGATCAGAATCTGATTCTCACGATGGACAAACTCCACTTTACAAATGTACCCTGCCAATTTTTTTGTAAAAATGTATATACAAAAGACCTTAAAACGGTTATCCGGATTTAAAGTCTAAATATAGTGAAAATATGGTTTGTCGTGTCAGAGTCACTCTGATGGCTGTCATGCCCATGAGAACACCGACACTTGTATAGATTTTTGTGGTCGAGGATACTTCGTAGTCCGACAATCACCATTCAAATTGAGCCAAAAGGCTGAAAAGATAAAAATAAAGTATCACTATGCTTCAATTCCTATGTTAGCGTAAAGGTTTGAAAACCTTCTTTCAAAACATCACTTCAATAATCTTATCGAAAAAAGAAGCTTTTGCAAATCAAATCAAACACTTTTGCAAATCAAATCAAAGCCTTTTTGTAAATCAAATCAAACCCTTCATATATAGGTTCAACGATGAATAGACATACTTTTAATCAAACATAGGCTCAATTTTCTTCCATCATTCACACACACATTGCAGATTTAAAAGGAAAATATTGAAAAGATGTGGTACCATATTTACACGGGAGTTGTGGGGTGCCTAACACCTTCCCCATAATTAACCAAGCCCCCAAACTCAAACTTTGTTTTCAAAGATCAAGTTTCGATAGTGTCCAGCAATTGGGCCTCTTTTCAAACAAAACTCGGTTGAGTTGGTACAACTATTTTAAATCTACTAATTGTTGACTCTGTAAATTGTTCAATCGTCGACATGATACATGTTGGCCTTTTCCTAAAAAAACCTTTTAAAATCTTTTTCATAATAAAAAAAATAAGGGTAGAGATAACTTAGGGAGAGAGAAAGATTCGGGTTATGACTCGACTCGCGAATTTTTTCCCGACGTCGACAAGTAGTCAAGGGGAAGTACATATGAGGAAGATAGAATTTTACATCAAGAAAATTTAGAGAAGACGAGGTACGAAGATCGCATTTAATAAAATCCATACATTCAAGCATTCAACTAAAATAAAATCCAATCACATTGGTCAGTAGTCCATAATCAACCCCATTTATTATCATACATATTAACATATGCATCAATAAATAAAATATTTAATATATACATTGATATCGATTTAATGGGTAATTCTAGTTAGTTTCAAAATCCAATTTCTACTATAATTAGTTATCATGGAATCCAATTATAACTTTACTTAGTTAGCATGAAATCCAATTCTAATTAAAATAAACTTCTTTATTTTAATCCAATTCTAAATCTAATAAACTCCATTTTTAATCTGGAATTGCAGAAAAACATATAATTTTAATTAAAATAAACATTTTGTCTTAATTAGAAATCAAAATAATAAATAAAATTCCTGGTGACCGGCGCTGCGGCTCCGCTAATGTACTAGCAAGGGGGCGCTGCGGCGCCGAGTCACCTGTCTCCAGACCCGAACCGGCGTTGTGGCGCTTCATGGTTGCTAGGGGCCTAGGTCCGGCGCTTTAGCGCTGCAGATAAGCCTTGGGCAGGTGCTGCGGTGCCGCTGGGCAGAACCTGTTTTCTTATTTCACGAATTGTGCAGTTTTTCTCCAAAAACATGATTCCTAGCTAACAACTATGCTCAATTAAATTATTTCAAACACATATCAATATATATATATATATATATATATCAAATAAAAAATTAATTAATAACACGCGTAAAGGTTTGGCTCTAATACCACTAGTAGGTTTGTAAGATCAAAGTAGCGGAAGCGTGGTAAAAACGGATTTTTAAATTTTACAAACCTTATACCCGGATCATCATTTATGCATAATTATTAATTAAACGAAACAGAAAGAATTATCCAATCATACCCTTGTAGAACTAAGCTTCTATGGGTAGAAGTTCAACTCCAAATCCTTCGTGATCTACTTGAGTTCTCCGGGTTTGATTCCTTCCTTTGATCAATGTTAGCCACCCAAGTGTTTGGCCTCTAGAGGTGATCCACCAAGCAAGAAGAGATATTCAAGAATGTGGGTGTTTGGCTAAACCCTAATTCTATCTCTATAGAATGTGTATACTCTTGCAACTATTGGAATAGTGTAAGTTCTAACCTTGTTCCATAATAAGACTTTTTTATTTATAGATGTAGGCAACCATCCTAAATCATTTAAAAATAGGGTTTCATATTAATTAATTAAACCTTTTAATTAATTAGGCTTCCCAATCCTATTGGAAATAATTAAATTCTTTTAATTAATTAGTCTCCCAATCTTATTAGGAATATATGAGAGAGAGTATATTATTAATTAATTCTCAAACTCCTTTAAAATTTAAATAATAATAATAGTAATCATAATAATAAGTCTACTATTATTAATTTATATTTAATACTTCTAAAATATTAAATAATATATATTAAGCTATTAAATTTATTCTATCACCATAGATTAAATTAAACATACTTAACTTATTATTACGATTATGCCATTAGCTTCTTTAATAAATATTTTTCCTTTTATGGTGTGACCCTTTAGGTTCTCCATATTAAACCGGTTGTGAATAAATCACTTAGAATAATTTTAATCTTATTTAAATAAATAAATTAAACTAATAATTTATTTAAATAAATAACATTTATTATACAATAAGGGTAAGCCCCTTAGCGATCAACGACTTTTCAGATAATATAAATTTTAACATTAATCATAAAAGAACCTGTGAGTAAATAGTTACCGTACAATTCATTCCTTCTACCATACAATGTCCAAATTAAATATAAGACATGGATTTACTATCGAGTCTTATTTTATTTAATTATATGTATTTCGATTCTAAAATGCGCAACTCCAAACAATGCAAATTAAAAACTCCTTTCTAATTTTATTTTGCCTTGGCCAAGGACTACTTGGTTATCATTTATCGAATCACATAGGACATTCTCTTCTTTTACTAGAAATCATAGATTATTTATTGATCATCCATTATCTCCATATATAAATCATTATACCCAATCATATCATTTGATATACTCTTAGGGACTTAAGGGATATGTCAAAGTATAACTCATCATACACAAGATACTATGATGATCTCAAGTTTAAGGAATATTTGTACTACTATCACTTAAGGAATTTCTATTGATAGGCAAGCAAAACTACATTAGGTATTCCTTAGGGAGCCACGTTCAGTGAACTTATTCTCTAATAAGCAACTACATACTTGCTTTAGTGTCTCCACACAAATGATTATGAGATCGATCATCCTCATCCAATGAGCAAATCAAAGTATGTACCAATCTATCCGGATTCACTAATCTCCTTTTTAGTAATCCAACGATTGGGAACTATTTTAGTTTTAAGCTATCTAAGAATTTAGATCTCATTAGCATGATCATCATCTTGATTCTAAAGCATTGCTTAAAGTTATGAGTTTATCACATATTATAAAAAATAGCACCATGTAGATAAATAAATGTCTTTAATTGAATAACATTTTTATTAATAAATGAATAAAATTGTTACAAAGTAAATGCTTTATCATCAAACATGATATGCTTGTAATCATATTACTTTCATACAATGCCACACAAAGGTATAATTAACATCATCTCTTTTTTGTTTCTTGGTTTTTTTAATTTGAAGTATATTTTCATGCAAGTCAATTATGTAAAGTCCATTCAGTAATTTACCAACACCATATAAAACATTTTTATTATAAATGGAACAACTATTGTTCTTTATTATAATATCAAAACCATCTATATCCAATACAAAAATAGAAATAATATTTCTTATGAGTGTTGGAACAAAATAAAAATTATTTAAACTAATGAACTTGCCCGTGGGCAGTGTGCTAAACGATAAGTTCCTACAACTAATGTAACAACCTTTGCTCAATTTCCCACTCGTAGGAAGACTTCATCATTGTTCAACTTTCTACTTCTGACCAGTCCATGCATAGTATTACATATGTGAGAACCTCAGCCGATATCCAATACCCAAGTAGAATTTGACTTTCAGAAAAAATTAATTTCAATCATGAACAAACCTTGATTGGAAGTCAAAGCTTCTCGAAACTTCTTCTGCTTTCGTTCCACAAGGAACTTATCACAGTTCCTCTTCTAGTGTCATGACTAGTTGCAATGGAAGAACATTCTTTTGCTATCTGGATCAGGTTTCTTATTACCCTTCATTTTCGCATTGCCCTTAGCCTACTCGTTTTTCTTCTTTTCAGAAGATATCTTGGGTCTCTTCCTTTTCTTGGAATAATCATCCACTAATAAGACTTGGTTCACTTTAGATGAGAAGTGACCTTCAGCAATTTTCAACATGTTAAGTAATTTAGGCAAGCTGATATTCAACTTATTGTTGGGTTTGTACGTAACGCAATCATGCAATCAAATCACATAAATAGGGCGGAAGCGTAAAAACTAGGTTTTCAAAATTTATACAAGCCCATAACCATGATCATGCTTTGTGCTTGTTATCAATAACAGAAAAGAGAGAACATGGAATTATATCTTTGAAGATCTAAGCTTCCTCAGGTACAAGTTCTACTCCTTTGATTCCTCTGATTCCTCTGTAGTGGCTCCTTCCCTTGATCAATGTCAGCCACCCAAATGTTTGGCCTCTAACGGTGATCCACCAAGGAAGATGAAGAACTCAAGAAGATGGGTTATTGGCTTAACCCTTGTTTCTATCTCTATAGAATATGTGTACTCCCAACTCTTGGAAAATTTCACGTCCCTTATTTCTGATATAAGACTCTTATATATATATATTAGGTTAACCCTCCTAATCCAATTAAAATAGGGTTTTATTTAATTAATTTATATCCTAATCTTTATTAGGATTGAGAGAGAGTACTGATATTATATTAATTCCTAAACTCCTTTAGAATTAAAATAATAATAATAATAATAATATTAATAAGACTCCTCTTATTAATTTATATTTAATATTTCTAAAATATTAAACATTAAGCTATTTAATTTATTCTATCATAATAGATTAAATTAATTATACTTAATGCATTATTACTATCGTGCCATTTTCTTCTTAAATAATTCTTCTTCCTTTTATGGTGTGACCCTTTAGGTTCTCCATATTAAACCGGTTGTGAATAAATCAATTAAAACAATTCTAATCTTATTTAAATAAATAAATTAAACTAATAATCTATTTAAATAAATAACATTTATTCTACAATAGGGATAAGCCTCCCTAGCGAACAACGACTTTCCAGATAATATAGATTTCAACATTAATCATAAAAGAACATGTGAGTTAATAGTTACCGTACAATTCAATCCTTCCACCATACAATGTCCCAATTAAATATAAGACATGGATTTACTGTCAAGTCTTAATTTATTTAATCATATGTATTTCGATTAGAAAATGCACAACTCCAAATAATGCAAATTAGAAACATCTTTCTAATTTCATTCTACCTTGGCCAAGGATTCCTGTGTTGTCATTTAACGAATCACATAGGACATATCTCCTCTTTTACTAGAGGTGGTAGATTCTTTATTGATCATTCATTATCTCCATATGTAACTCATTACACCCAAGCATACCCTATATATGCCTTAAAAGGCCTTAAGGAATTAATCAAAGTATAATTTGTTACATACAAGATACTATGATGATCTCAAGTCCAAGGATCACATATACTACTATCACATTAGGAATTCCTATTGACAGGCGAGTAAAACTCCATTAGGTATTCCATAGCGAGTCACGTTCAGTGAACTTATTCTCCAATAAGCACCTACATACTTGCTTTAGTGTCTCCACACAAATGACCATGAGATCAGTCATCCTCATCCAATGAGCAAGCAACATATGTACCAATCTATCCGGATTTACTAATCCCCTTTTTTTTAGTAATCCCACGATTGGGAACTATTTTAGTTTTAAAGCTTTCTAAGAATTTAGATCTCATTAGCATGATCAACATCATGATTCTAAAAGCATTGCTTAAAACTATGGGTTATTTACATATTATAAAAACAACACCATGTAGATAATTAAATGCCTTTAATAAATAAATATTTTATTAATAAATAAATAAGATTGTTTATAAAGTATGTGCTTTATCATCATACATGATTGGCTTGTATGCACACTACTATCAATCTCCCACTTGCACTAAAGCCAATCGCCATGGTATCTCATACCCATCTTCTCTAAGTGACGATTAAACTGCTGTTGTGTTAAAGCTTTTGTAAATGGATCTGCAATGTTGTCTTGAGAGTCTACACGCTCCAAGGTGACGTCTCCTCTTTCAATGATCTCCTTGATCAAGTGAAATCGCCGCAACACGTGTTTAGATTTCTGATGAGACATGGGTTCCTTAGCCTGTGCAACCGCTCCGGTGTTGTCACAGTATACGGGAACTGATTCTCCAATGCTAGGAACCACACCAAGTTCAGTTATGAACTTCTTCATCCAGACAGCTTCCTTTGCAGCTTCACTTGCAGCTATATACTCTGCCTCTGTCACTGAATCAGCAACCGTTTGCTGCTTGGAACTCTTCCAACTCACTGCACCTCCGTTCAAGGTAAACACATACCCTGAAATAGATTACTGTCATCTTGGTCTGTTTGAAAACTTGAGTCCGTGAATCCCTCGAGTTTTAATTCAGACTCACCGTAGACAAGAAAAATATCTTTAGTCCTTCTCAAGTACTTTAGGATATTTTTCACTGCCTTCCAGTGCTCTTCTCCTGGATTCGACTGGAATCTGCTTGTTACACTAAGTGCGTGAGCAACATCCGATCTAGTACATATCATACCGTACATGATAGATCCTATTGCAGAAGCATAAGGGATCTTACTCATACGGTCTCTCTCCTCAGGTGTCTTTGGGGCTTGTTTCTTGGAGAGATTTATTCCATGGCTCATCGGCATGAGACCTCTTTTGGAATCTTCCATGCTAAACCTCTTTAGCATCGTATCAATGTACGTTCCTTGGGATAAGCCGAGCATCCTTTTAGATCTATCTCTATAGATCTTTATCCCCAAAATATAGGATGCTTCACCCAAGTCCTTCATGGAGAAGTTTTTAGATAACCAGATTTTAATGGATTGTAACATAGGAATGTCATTCCCTATCAGTAATATATCATCAACATATAATACAAGGAATGATACTGCGCTCCCACTAACCATCTTGTATACACATGGTTCATCCTCATTTTTGATAAAATCAAACTCTTTGATTGTCTCATCAAAACGAATGTTCCATCTACGAGAAGCTTGCTTCAACCCATAAATGGATCGTTGTAGCTTACAGACTTGATTTGTTTCAACTTTTGAAATAAATCCCTCTGGCTGTGTCATATACACATCCTCCTCAAGTTTTCCATTGAGGAAGGCCGTTTTCACGTCCATCTGCCAGATCTCATAGTCGTTGTAAGCTGCAATCGCAAGCAAAATCCGAATGGACTTGAGCATGGCTACTGGTGAGAAGGTTTCATCATAGTCAACTCCTTGTCTTTGTTTGAAACCTTTTGCAACCAGTCGGGCCTTATAGGTCTCTACCTTTCCGTCTGCTCCAGTCTTTTTCTTAAAAATCCATTTACACCCAATAGGTTTAATACCTTCAGGTGGTGAAACCAAAGACCATACTTTGTTTTCATACATGGAGTCCATTTCGGATTTCATGGCTTCAAGCCATTTCCCTTAGTCTTTATTACTCATAGCCTGTTCGTAATTCAATGGATCATCATCATTCATGATGTGTACCTCATTGTTATCCTCTATAACGAATCCATACCTTTCAGGTATCTTCGGTACTCTTCCAGATTTACGAATAGGGTGTGGTACAGTAGGTTCTTCTACTTGGTTAGGTACCTGACTTTGGTCCGTGGTAACTTGTGGTTCTTGAACTTCTTCAAGATATATCTTGCTCCCACTGACCCCTTCATGGAAAAACTCTTTCTCCAAGAAGGTAGCATGTTTCGCAACAAACACCTTTTGATCAGTTGGATGATAGAAATAATACCCTACGGTTTCTTTAGGGTATCCCACAAATCTACACTTATCGGATTTAGTCTGTAGCTTATCATTTTCAAACTTTTTGACATAAGCTGGACAACCCCAAGTCTTAACATGCTTAAGATTTGGTTTCCTCCCTTTCCACATCTCATATGGAGTCTTTGGGGCGAATTTGGTAGGTACCTTGTTAAGTAGGTATTCAGCCGTTTCTAGGGCATATCCCCAGAAAGAAATTGGAAAGTCGGTAAAACTCATCATGGATCGAACCATGTCCAACAGTGTTCAATTTCTCCTTTCAGATACTCCATTTAACTGTGGTGTACCTGGAGGAGTCCATTGTGAGATTATACCATTTTCTCTGAGACAATTGAGAAACTCACTGCTTAAGTATTCTCCACCTCGATCTGATCAAAGTATCTTAATACTCTTGCCCGTTTGTTTCTCTACTTCACTTATGAACTCTTTGAACTTTTCAAATGATTCTGATTTGTATTTCATTAAATACACATATCCAAATCTTGAGTGATCATCAATGAAAGTAATAAAATAAGAATACCCACCCCGTGCACTTGTTGTCATAGGTCCACAAACGTCTGTGTGAATCAATGCCAATAACTCTGTAACTCTCTCTCCTTTTCCACTAAAAGGAGATTTAGTCATTTTACCCATGAGACAAGATTCACAAGTTGGATATGATTCATAATCAGATAGCTCGAGGAGCCCATCTTTATGCAACTTGGATAATCTTGTTTCATTGATATGACCGAGTCTACAGTGCCACATATAGGTATAATTAATATCATCTCTTTTCCATTTCTTAATTTGTTCAATTTGAAATATATTTTCTTGCAAGTCAAGTGTATAAAGTCCATTTCGCAAATTTCCAATACCATATAAAACATCGTCTTTATAAATAGAACAACCATTGTTCTTTATAATAACGTCAAAACCTTCTATATCCAATACAGAAATTGAAATAATATTTTTAATAATATTCGGAACATAATAACAATTATTAAGATAAATGGATTTGCCCGAAGGCATTGCTAAACAATAAGTTCCTACAGCTAATGCAGCAACTTTTGCTCCATTTCCCACTCGTAGGATCACCTCATCTTTGTTCAGCTTTCTACTTCTGACCAGTCCCTGCACAGTATTACATATGTGAGAACCTTAGCCGGTATCCAATACCCAAGTAGAATTATGACTTTCAGAAAAATTAATTTCAATCATAAACAAACCTTGATTGGAAGTCGAAGCTTCTCCAAGCTTCTTCTCTGCTAGAAACTTCTTGCAGTTCCTCTTCCAATGTCCCGACTCATTGCAATGAAAGCACATTCCTTTAGCTGGTTCAGGTTTCTTTTGCTCCTTTTCTTTCCCTTTTCCCTTAGCCTTCTTAGATTTCTTCTTTTCAGAAGACACCTTGGGCCTCTTCCTTTTATTAGAAGAATCCACCATCAAGACATGGTTCTTCTTGGATGAGAAGTGACCTTCTGCAGTTTTCAGCATGTTAAGCAGCTCAGGTAAGCTGACATCTAGCTTATTCATGTGAAAATTAACCACAAACTGCGAGAAGGTCTCAGGGAGTGACTGCAAGACCAAGTCTTGACTCAACTCCCCATCCATGACGAACCCAAGCTGTCCAAGGCGTTCAATCAAATTGATTACCTTCAGAATATGAGTCTCGACGGCAGTGCCCTCGGTCATCCGAGATCGGAAGAGCTCCTTAGATATCTCATATCTAGCAGTCCTACTCTGTTCACCATACAACTCCTTGAGGTGAAGCAGCATAGCAGGAGCATCCATGTTTTCGTGCTGACACTAAAGCTCGTTATTCATGGATGCGAGCATGATGCATTGAGCCACAGATGCATCATCTTGCCACTTATTGAAAGTGGAAATCTCTTCCTCAGAGGCTGTTTCTGAAACAGATTCGGGGATAGTGGAATTTAGGACATAAGAAATCTTTTCAGCAGTGAGAACAATTCTCAGATTTCTTAGCCAGTCCTCATAATTCGGGCCGGTAAGCTTATTTGCATCAAGTATGCTTCGTAGTGAGATTAGTGATTTTGACATTTTAAAAATTCTGCATGTGAAAAGACAACATTTTAGCAAACATTCATTTTATTAACTTTGCATATCAAAATAAATTTAGGTCTTTATTTTAAATTGGTATCTCCCACTATTTTCATCAAACTATATTACCCTCACTCATATAGTTCGGCAACATCTAATTAAAGATTTGCTAGTGAGATTAAGGTTCCCATTTTAAATGTATATAACCTTGTGGATAGCACAACAAGCGATATACAAATAAATAGGTAGACAACTCTTGTCAATTACATCACCATGTAACTCCTTTTATTTTGCCTCTTAAATTATAATGGTCATGTGTGTGCACATCCGAACTAAAATGATTTAAGTTAAGTCCAGCCTAGCACTTCCATAAATTCAAAAAAGAAAAATTTTCGTCCTTGTGGATAGCACAACAAGACTAGATCGTTCAATTTTCTTGATAAGCATCAAATGTGATTAATTAACATCTTAAATATTCAATACTCGCCTTGTGGATAGCACAACAAACTCATATTAAATATTTAATACTCTATTAACTAATCATGCTAGAAGGCGACGTTTGATATTCCAAATATCATTTGAACGCTTCAGACTTAATAATATTTCTTTGAAGGGTTTGTTATTATTTGTCTCATCTTTACGCGTCATTTTATTAAACATGCGAAGCATGTTTGTATAAAATATAATATATATAATATTTAGCATGCAATATAGAATACTATATTCTACCCGGATTGATTATAGACTTTTATTCTAGTTTGGTTCACTAGAGCCACCAAGTGAACCAAAAGGTCAAACCTAGGAGTGCAAGAATTTAAATTTTAAATGTAACTATTACATTTAAACCCGGGCTCCATACAAACGGGTCTTCACGTGCTCCTTGCTCCTTGGTCTCCAATTTCTTCAAAATAATTCTAACTATCTCTATTACATTAACTATTTAAAATTAAATAGAAACCTTGATCAGCAGTCAAGGGGAAGTACATAGAAAGGAGATAGAATTTACATCGAGAATAAAACTAGAGAAGACGAGGTACGCAGACCCCATTTTATAAAACCCATACATTCAAGCATTCATCCAAAATAAAATCCAATCACATTGGTCATAGTCCATAATCAACCCCATTTATTATCATACACATCAACATATGCATCAATAAATATCCATTCATCTCATGAATAACAATGCTATTCCATATATGGATCGATGTTATTTAATGGACAAAAGTTTTGCTAAATTTTATTTTTGAAACAAAATAAACTCTTTTATCAAAAATAAATCCAAATTAAACTCCTTTAATTTTAGCATTCTAAAATCATATTTCAGATAAAATAAACTTCTTTATTTTAAAACTTTATCAATTAAATAAATAGTTTACTTAATTAATTAAAATCAATTTTCAGGGTCTGTCCAGGTACCGGCGCAGCTGCGCCAGTAATGAACTGGGCAGCTGCGCAGCTGCGCATGTAGACGGAAGCAGCAGTTTTTGCAGATCGGCGCAGCTGCGCCAGTAATGAACTGGGAAGCTGCGCAGCTGCGCCGTTCGCCGCAGAAACTTGCAAAACATGATTTTTGTCCAGAAAAACGATCCAATTCTAACATCAATTCATACATGGAATTATAAAATTGATAATTAGCACAAAGTTAGGCTCTGATACCACTGTCGGGTTTGTACGTAACGCAATCATGCAATCAAATCACATAAATAGGGCTAAAGCGTAAAAACTAGGTTTTCAAAATTTATACAAACCCATAACCATGATCATGCTTTGTGCTTGTTATCAATAACAAAAAAGAGAGAACATGGAATTATACCTTTGAAGATCTAAGCTTCCTCAGGTACAAGTTCTACTCCTTTGATTCCTCTGATTCCTCTGTAGTGGCTCCTTCCCTTGATCAATGTCAGCCACCCAAATGTTTGGCCTCTAACGGTGATCCACCAAGGAAGATGAAGAACTCAAGAAGATGGGTTATTGGCTTAACCCTTGTTTCTATCTCTATAGAATATGTGTACTCCCAACTCTTGGAAAATTTCACGTCCCTTATTTCTGATATAAGACTCTTATATATATATATATTAGGTTAACCCTCCTAATCCAATTAAAATAGGGTTTTATTTAATTAATTTATATCCTAATCTTTATTAGGATTGAGAGAGAGTACTGATATTATATTAATTCCTAAACTCCTTTAGAATTAAAATAATAATAATAATAATAATATTAATAAGACTCCTCTTATTAATTTATATTTAATATTTCTAAAATATTAAACATTAAGCTATTTAATTTATTCTATCATAATAGATTAAATTAATTATACTTAATGCATTATTACTATCATGTCATTTTCTTCTTAAATAATTCTTCTTCCTTTTATGGTGTGACCCTTTAGGTTCTCCATATTAAACCGATTGTGAATAAATCAATTAGAACAATTCTAATCTTATTTAAATAAACAAATTAAACTAATAATTTATTTAAATAAATAACATTTATTCTACAATAGGGATAAGCCTCCCTAGCGATCAACGACTTTCCAGATAATATAGATTTCAACATTAATCATAAAAGAACCTGTGAGTTAATAGTTACCGTACAATTCAATCCTTCCACCATACAATGTCCCAATTAAATATAAGACATAGATTTACTGTCAAGTCTTAATTTATTTAATCATATGTATTTCGATTAGAAAATGCACAACTCCAAATAATGCAAATTAGAAACCTCTTTCTAATTTCATTCTACCTTGGCCAAGGATTCCTGGGTTGTCATTTAACGAATCACATAGGACATATCTCCTCTTTTACTAGAGGTGGTAGATTCTTTATTGATCATTCATTATCTCCATATGTAACTCATTACACCCAAGCATACCCTATATATGCCTTAAAAGGCCTTAAGGAATTAGTCAAAGTATAATTTGTTACATACAAGATACTATGATGATCTCAAGTCCAAGGATCACATGTACTACTATCACATTAGGAATTCCTATTGACAGGCGAGTAAAACTCCATTAGGTATTCCATAGCGAGTCACGTTCAGTGAACTTATTCTCCAATAAGCACCTACATACTTGCTTTAGTGTCTCCACACAAATGACCATGAGATCAGTCATCCTCGTCCAATGAGCAAGCAACATATGTACCAATCTATCCGGATTTACTAATCCCCTTTTTTTTAGTAATCCCACGATTGGGAACTATTTTAGTGTTAAAGCTTTCTAAGAATTTAGATCTCATTAGCATGATCAATATCATGATTCTAAAAGCATTGCTTAAAACTATGGGTTATTTACATATTATAAAAACAGCACCATGTAGATAATTAAATGCCTTTAATAAATAAATATTTTATTAATAAATAAATAAGATTATTTACAAAGTATGTGCTTTATCATCATACATGATTGGCTTGTATGCACACTACTATCACTTATTCATGTGAAAATTCACAACTAATTGTGAGAAGGTGTCAGGGAGTGACTGCAAGATCAAATCCTGACTTAACTCGCCATCCATAACGAACCCTAGTTGTCCAAGTTGTTTAATCAAATTGATCACTTTCAGGACATGAGTCTCAACAGTAGTGCCCTCAGTCATACGAGATCAGAAGAGCTCCTTAGATATCTGATATCTAGCAGTCCTACTTTGCTCACCATACAACTCTTTGAGGTGCAGCAATATAGTAGCATCATCCATATTTTCATGATGACGTTGAAGCTCGTTACTCATGGATGCGAGCATGATGCATTGTGATGCCCCCAAATTCGGATCGCCACTAGTCTCTTGAATTCGGTTCGTTACGTTCTATAATCTAACACCATGATAATAATATTACGACTAAATGTCGCATCGTACAGCGGAATAATACACATCACTATTGCCGAATAGATTACATTTAATTAATATAATTTATTCACGTCCCAAGGTCTCGTAACTTAAACATTGATTACATAGCTTAGACATAACTTAAGCATACATAACCTTAACTAGTACATAATAGAATAAGTTCTTATTACAATCATAAGTTCTACATAAATAAGAGCTACTCTGTAGCCTTTCCCTTGCCCTTGTCGGCGCCCGAAGGTCCGCCCTGCTCTGCCTTAACTGAAATATTTTTAGGAAAAGCAAGAATGAGCAACAAGTTTGCTCAGCAAGTAATATAACAACAATGGTGAGTAATATAGTTCTCGAATCCAAAGAGGGTATAGCAAGGTGTGATAGTTCAAGACAACAAGAAATATCAACAGTTCTCAATAACAGTTGCTAAGGACAGAATAATGTCAATATAGTTCAACGCTAAATCAATTTAAGATTTCAAGATAATTGGATACTGAGCAGTCACTAAAGACTATGAACTTCTACTAGAATTAACAGAAATATACTGATAATCCAATGAAACAAGTACAACAGGTGATCAGCCTAAAGTACCCTATATTATGCATAACATTCAATCGTACTCAAGTGCGCACGTCGGTCTCCCGACAAATATAACTTCCCTTCAAAGAAGGTTGTTCATCTCAGTCAATATAAGACTCCGCACCAATCAATTGGTTTGGATAGCTTTCTAATCATGATATAAGTCTAGTCGAATCGAATGGCATAGACCACTCTTATAAGTTCAATACTCAAAATTTAAAGTTCGAAGAATATATATCAACTTTATCTTTATCCAAGAAGTATTTAAGTAATACAACATGAATCGCAATTCCAATAGCTTACTTGTACTACAATAATAGCGCAAGTTCAATAAATGCTCATTAAGAATAGAGTTCGAGTACTTGCTTACAATATCCGTTGAATAAAGTAATGCAAGGTTGGGATACTTGCCTTATGCGTAGTTTACTCACGTAAAGCTAATCAACACTTTCGAATCCTATTATAATATATTTACATGTATAGGATACTCATTAGCTAAACACATTCGGTACATAAGCTTAATATGAAATTCAAGTATACACAAATGATTTAGTCATATAATCCTAGACATATGTTACTATGTAGTTATTCATGTGTAGCATGAAATCAAATTATAGGTCACTATGATTTCAATTGACGTAGTTTGCAACCATCGTTAGACTTATCATTTATAAACACCTTGTCAATTTAATATGTATTGCACGCATAAGAAGGATCATGATAAATACACATGTTAGGAAACTGACAACTAGGTTCAATTTGTTATCCATTCTTATCTAATCAAAGCTTTAAGTATTCAAGTAACAACATTTCTTACGTTTAATTGCTACACATATACCATGAGGTCACTAAGTATCATATACATATGTTCAAGCTACTTTAGTCATGCATTTTATGTTCTATGTTTCACTTCCTTGAATCTTGTTCTTAATCATGCTCAACTAGTTTATCGTGCATAGGACTAGCTAGGCATACATGGAAATCATGTTTAGAGGCATATGATATCTTATCACAATGGCCATATATTTCAGAATACTTGTAATGTATCTATCAACAAAACTAGTTTCCAAATTATTGAGGTTTCTTTTTGAAATCTTATGTTAAACCATTCTACATGCAATGTAGCTTTGCATATCACATGTCATGCTTTCATATGCATAATCAAATCACATAGGCATGCTTACAAGTTCATGACTTAAGTGTATATAATTTAAGCTTGTATATGAAACTCTAAGTTTCCATTAGCATGTTATCAACATTATTTAGGCATGCAAAACTACTTCACTTACTATTCATCATGCTTGCATATATACATATCAAGAATACGTAAGCATGTTCACAAGTTCTTAACTCAAAAGCGTTTATGGTTTATCAAGTCCATATTGGAAACTCTAAGCCTTTCCTTAGAGGGTCCTCAAAGCTACTCAAGCATGCAAAGTAAATCCACATGTCTTATATCATGCCTTATGTTATGCAAGTACATATCTAGATTATTTACACATGCTCACAAAATCAGAAGATACATTACTCCAAGTTCAAAATTTCTAGTTTTCCAAATCTTGAAGTTTTCTTGAAAACTCAACTTAAATCAAGCTAACGTGACATACTATAAGTAAAGCAACCTATGCTAGCATGTCAGGGATATTTATAACTAGTATCAAGTTCAACTAGCATGCCCAACTTAACAGAACCACAAAAATTGATTTTCCAACACTGGCAGCCCGCGCGGCCGCGCGGGGTAGTGCTATAGAAGTGGCGCGGCCGCGCCACTTCGTGCAAAGGCAAAAATTCTGGCTCTGCTTCTGCAGAGCCTTAACACCAAATGACCAAACCTTCTTTTGTTACAACTCAGAATGCTTCTAGACATGCATACATACTTAAACAACACAATGGCATGCTAATTCATATCAATTGACAGAGAATTCAAGCAATTCAAGAATTTGACAAAACTTAATTTCAAGAACAAAAGTCAGATTTTTAAACCTCTTGGAGCTTATATGAATTCCCTCAATGCACTAATTATACTCCCTCAATGCTCTCTCTAACAACTCAGCAATTTAATTAAGCAACATAGAAAATGAAGAGGAGGTCTCTATTTATAGAGAAATTGTTAACCATGCCAAGCCATTACCTTAAGGATTGAATCCAATAGAAGATGAGAGAATTCTTTGGATAAGGATTAGTTGGTGATAAGCATCATGAAGGCCACTCCCCATGAATGATGAGCTAGGGGTTGCTTGGGAGAAGAAAATGGAGTAGGCTCTTAGCCTCTCTTTTTTTGTTTACACGTGAGGAGAGAATGAGGGAAGACTCTCATTTTGGGACAATAATACTCAGCATTTGGAAGGAGTGAAATAACACATACCATATGCTTAATACATATAGACACACATTGGCTTAATATTCACTTAGGGGTATACATGGACTCTGATAATGATATTACAAAATAGCAATTTGGGGGGTATATATATATATATCATATAATCCACGTACATTTTTATAATACTTGGATATAACTTAATTGGGCATTATTACACCACATTATTACAACCTCTATTATTATTTCAATTATATTAGTTATTGAAATCCATATTAATTATTCACATACTTTAATTTAATATTCCATATAGTATTCCTTACAGTACTATACCTATCACATGGTCACATAAGTTCATGTATGTAACTCATACAATTTTATTATTCTTACAATATAGTTTCCATATTGTATAGTCTCACTAAAGTGTCACACTACACTTTATAATATAGTTTATATATTACATAGTCTATTGTATTTCACAATGCACTTTATATAATATAGTTTGGTTCTATATTGTATAATGTACATATAATATGTATTCTCATAAGTCCATCCATGTGACTCACTTACTTTTATTATATAGTTTCTATCAAAATGTCACCTCATGCTTTAGATTATATAGTTGTAGTGATAACTTTACACTTTAACAAATACTTGAACAAACATTAACCTTTTAATATTAATCAAATATTTATTCATTATTATTCTATCACCCATCATTACCATTAATCAATATTATATCATTAATTAATCATCTACTTATTAATTCCTTCTTTAATTAATTAAATCATCAATATTTCTCATTACTGTGTCACACAAGGCATTCATTGAGCTTATAATAAATTCCACATTCTTCTCAATTATTATAAATTCAATTTGAATTCATTTGAATTAACCCATCTCAAAACACATAATCACTTATATTCAAATAAATATTTAATTCCATTAATATATTCATTAAAAATATATAAAAATTCTCGGGTATTACATGCATTGAGCCACAGTTGCATCTTCTTGCCACTTTCTAAAAGTAGCAATCTCTTCCTCAGAGGCTGTTTCTGTGACACCCTCAAATTCGGGTACTTCATTTTCACAGGATTTGGTTTTCACTATGTTAGGAATATACATGAGAATGTTATTCCTATTTATATAAGATTTGATTATGAACTTAATGAATGAATATGCAAATATGTCTACATTGATAAAAGCTGTAAAGTACTTAATAGATGATAGACATATGTATAAGGACTTAGATTAAAAAGATCAAATATGTTAGGTTGATCCTACATAAACAAATAGCTTTGTGAAGTCTTTCAAAAGATTATAATGTACAAGGACTATGAATAGAAAGATCAAGCTTGTTAGTTTAATCTTATAAAATGTAATAGATAGGTCAGTCTGAACGTTGAGCACTGCACCAGCAATCACAGTCTGCCAAGAAAAGACAAGGCAGAATCGTGGTGTGTCGAGGAAGACTTTCTCGGAGCCGTAGTCTGTCGAGGAAGCCAAGTTCAGAATCGTGGAGACAGCCTGTCGAAGCGCCTGCCAAGCGCCTGTCTAACCAAGTCAAGAATAATAGGCTTCACTCGAAGACGTGGAGCCTGCAGATCATGACAGAGGCAGAAATCGTAGTTGGGCAGAACAGTCAAGAGACTGCAGTTGTTAAGGCAGAAATCGTAGTCTGTCTTATGATCTACTCTCAGAGTCGTAGACTACACTCGGAGTCGCAGTGTCTGCACAACCAAAGCCAGATCGTAGTTTACAGAACTTAGGCCAAAACATAATTAGTCAAGTGCTCACAAATGCCAAGGAAGAATCGTAGAGCACTCCATGATACTCAACAACTGAGCACTACTGAAGTATACAAAGATAGTAGTCTTTGGTAAAAGTAGTCAAGGTTCAGAATGCAATCTACTTGAAGAATACCCGAAAGCATTCTTTGAATGGCCTGCAAGCAAATAGAAGATCGAAGCACCAACTTTATCAGCATGATAGACTGACTGAGAAGTGAAGCTATTCAGGAGAAGTCTTCTACAAGCGATCGTTAAAAGACAATGAATGAAGTGACTGTCAAAAGGAAGACAACGATTGCAGTGTCTGTCAAACCAAAAGAAGACAACGATCGTAGTGGTGACTATGGTCGTGGTGTTTGCTAAATGTGCAGCAGAAACTGATGTAGCACATACAGAGATATTGGTCAACCTATAGAGAGCAGACGAAAAGGATTATCTATGCTCAGCCTCATCATGAAGAGTGAGCGGAAGATCACAAAGCAGAAAGTTGAGAGAGATGAGCATGACTAATCAGAAGAGTCTTGTAAACCAGAAAGAAGTCATTTAAGTTATTAGATCCGAATACAAGTCAAGGCGAGCAGAATCGTAGAAGCACTGCAAGATTGAAGAGCGAGAGGTTCTACATTGTCAATCCAAAGAACACTCTCAGAATCGTAGTGTTATCAAAGCCAGTCAACTTGCAACATCCATAGACAAACTACGATCAAGCACATGAACGTCTGCAATAGAATTGTGGAGTTAGGTTGTCTGATTATTGAGTCCCAGCAATATCTCAATATGAAGACTGATAATTGAATGTTGCTGATTAAGAGCATCGATGCAGTTGTCAACTTCTTTGGTTCGGATCGACGTATCAAAAAGGAGAAATAAATGTGACTACCAACCTGACTTCTGAAGGTGACTGCTCAGAGGTGTTAGGTGAAATAGTAGACTGTTGTGTCACGAAAGTTAAAAAGGTGTTGTCACGTCAAGTCAGCAGTCTGCACCAAATAACTCAAAATCCTTGAAGCAATTCAAATAGCTTCCAACGGCTATATTCCAACGGGAAGCTGATGGAGGAGTATATAACAGCTGAAGCTTCAAAGGTGAAGGAGTTGTTGACTCTACAAGAGTTCTACAGAGCTTAACAAAAAATGTCTCAGTGACAGTGAGACTACCATAGTAGGAGTGAAGCAGATATGATGAAGAGATTTAACTGCTAAAGGTTTCACTCAACACGAAGAAGAATGTCAACCACGTTGGCATTTGAGCTGAGAGCCGAGAAGGCCAAGAAGACAAGAGAAAGAGTGGTAGACCAGAAAAAAGATATCCAGGACCACTCTACGATTCACCATGAACAACCGGAGCTGAAGAGAAGTAGATGCAGAGCAGAATCTGTACACAAGACAACCAGTGTTCAAGGGATGCTAAGTACCAGATGGAGTCTACCTCAAGTGCAAAGACTTAGCAGATCTTCAATGGTGACAGTGTGCTATGCTGAAATCAGATGAAGTCAAGCATCAACAACAAAGATCATCTACACTAATAAAATGTGATAGACTGCTAAGTACTCAAGGATGTCGAGCTTCATGAACATCTTAGAAGTCCATCAGTTGTGATCCAGTCTTGATGCAGAATGCCAGAAGATCACACCAAGTTGCTAAGAACTAGAAGATGAACAAGCTTAAAGTCATCTTAGCAGCTCAGCACCAACAATAACAAATTAATAAACAACCAGTGCCTGAGTGGCCCTTGTCTTTGTGACTAAATCCAAGTCAAGTCTGCTGGGCTTGCTGAGTACAGGAGGGCACAAGAGATTCTAAGCCTGCTGGGCTTAGTCTATAGGTCCAAGTCTGCTGGGCATTAAGAGTTCTTAGTGAACTAGAGTTCCAAGGCTGCTAGCTTGAAGGAATCTTAGTGATTCAAGAGTTTCCCTTTTCTTAGTGGAATTCCTACTTGTTGAAGCAGAAGAGTAGATTAGGAGCTTGAGTCTCTGAACTACTTAAAATCCCTTGTGTCATTTACTTTATGTCATTTACATTATGAACTATAATTGCTATAACTGCTATAACCACTTACACCTAAACTAACATTAGAACAATGTTTGTCAATATATCTTTAAAGGGGATCTTTAACTTATTCCGATCTGCATGAATTGATTCTTAAGTTTGTCATCTGCTAATTACTTAGCAATACAAAATAAAATGAAAAAGCTTTTAAAATACAAAAGGATCTATTCAACCCCCACCCCCTTCTAGATCTATTGTGTGCCCCTTGGGAACTAACACTTGGTATCAAATCACGTTTATATGTTATATCCTAAAGCTAACGCTTTGAGTTTGGTCCTAGGCACAAACAAAGTTCTAAACTTAGTTTTAATAGTAAATCACTTGTGATTGTAGATGAGCTCACACGTTGGAAATTGTACGTACAAGCAAATGTGCCTATACACCTGAAGCTATCCAGATTGGTCCCTGTCCTTAAATGCTATTGCAATCAGGCCAATCTTTGCCCATAGTCAATCAGCTGTCTGCAGCCCAGTGATGGGAAGTCAAGAAGAATCAAGAGTTAAAAGCCTGACATCCTCTGCTCTGAAAGATGAGATGCCTATACAAGAAATGAGATGCTTATTCAAAGAAGAAAGGAGAATTCCTCAAATATGTATTTGGCTAAATCCATATATCTGAACCTTGAGGTTCGAGGGCGTCAAAGAATTCAAGTTGCTAAGACTTTCCTCTAATCATAACTCCAAGACTCTACTTGATTGAGCTAAGGCCCTATGGAGCAACAAAAGCTGACAACATTGACAATGCAAAGATTTGCACAACAACGCCTCATATCATTGTGCAAATGAGCAGGACAAATGACTTTCAAGTAACTGACAGTGTCAAGGTATGATTCTTCATTAATATACACATGTATCATATTGCATCACCTTATGTGCTATAACAGTATTCTATCAAGAGATCATGTTATTCCTAAAAAGGGAAAGAGATAAAGTACATTTGTAGATGGAAACTAATTGTTAACAGACTTTCTCTCCACCCATGTTCTAGGTTGAAGATAATATTTTGAAAGAAATCTGACATATGCTTTAAGTATATTACAAACTAAGAAGTTTAAGTTGCTCAACCTTTGCTAATGGGTTGGTATGTATGTAAATTCATACAAGCCAATGTTTTATGTTTTTGATAAAACGTAGAGTATGATCAACACTACAGATGTATCTTGAAGGTTCTTAGAAACTGATCAACTCCACGAACCAACCAGATGCAAATAAGTAATAGAGCTGATATGTACTCTGTGAACATTCAAAATCTGTGAACATGGCAAATAAAAGAGTGTAACAACCAAAGAAAAAGATTATCATATCAAAATGTTTAATCATACACACACTCACAATCATGCATTATAACTGTCATATCTAAATTTGATATATGTGCGAATATGATTGTTGATACTTATATGATGTAAAACCAAGACTATGAGAAATTGGGATTTTAAGAAAACTAACCTAGCAGGACCCAAGTAACCATATTTACCAAGATAAAAATTTGTTTAACCTGCAGGTACTTGGTCTATTTGACCTCACTAAGGAAAACTAAAGCACATGACTTCAGTTACAAAGACTCAACAAGATGTAAATTTAAAGATATCTCAGCAATTCTCTAATTCAAGGTCATCCAATGCCAAAGCTTGCTCCTGAAGAGTTGTTGAGTCCCTTAGAATGAAGATCACATGAACTTAAATGGATTTCAAAATCCTTTGTTGATCATCATAAGGAAGCTGGTTATTCATGTCAAGATGTAAGAGACCTTCCATGCTTTTCCATGCAAAGTATATCATCTCAAAAGGAACATCAAGAAAATTTATATCAAGGGATCACCAACTAATGGTTATGAAGTATGCATCATAGAAACAATGCTCCACGAGTACAGAAGATGCTAAAGTCTGAATGATAGAAACTACGTTCGTAGTGTCTAGTCAGCAATCGTGGAGTGACCATTTTTGAAGAAATCACTATATGATCCAATGGAGCTTATTCAACCATGAAGATTCCAGCCAGAAGGAGATATGCAAGGCTGCCTTACTTATACATGTATAGAAGAACAACCCATCTTTATCTATGATGATAATATCAACTATGGGATAGCAACGATCTGCTATGTGTAGCAGCACTAATGTTGACAAAGGAACACAGTGAAGCAAATCCTTCAAATCTTCCAAACAATGAAGATAGTAATACTTAATGACAAGGGAAGAACAGCTGAAGAGATGGAGGTGGTGAAAATTATGGAAGGACAACTAAAGATATAGAGGTGGTGGAGTTTAAGGAGTAAATGAAGTAGTGTGATTCTTGCTAGAAGTCATGAGATAAGCTCAGAAGACAGGTCAACCTCTCTTGCATATCTGTTGACCACTCCACAAATATCAAGTCCACTTCTGATAAGTTCCTTAAACAGATGCTTAACCAAATAACCACATCCCAGTTACAGAGTCTCAAAACTTTGTGACTGATGAACCAAATAAATCTAAATCCCCAGTAGTATCGTCCCAAAATGTGCTACTGGTAACCATATCAACCATCCACTCCAATCGCGAAGTACCTACGATCAACCACCTGATCGTAGTGTAAGAGCATGCTGACCCCACGATCGCAGCCCATACATATGCCAACATCAAAGAATATCCAGAGTTGGTAAGTGAACTTCTTGGCAGAGTAGCCTACTATGATGATATTGTAACCACCTAGTCTAGGAATCCTTTCTTCTGATAAGTGCCTCAGAGACATACCTGACCCTAAGTTTTATACTAAGAGGACAACCCTTTCTTAGCAACCTTAACCCAGAAGAAGTGCTGATATTGAATTCATCACAAGGACCTCTGCAGAAACATATAGTAACCCCTCAGAAGAATACAAGCTGCTGATGAATCATGCAACTCCCTGCTAGAGATTAATGAAGAGTTGTCTGTCGAAGTATGGCTACAAATGACAATCTTCGAGTAGACAAAGAGATTGTCTACCAGACAAAGAAATCATGGAGTACTAATCTATGTCATCAGGCTACTCCACGAACTGAAGTAGTCAACGGTCAACAAAAGGAAAGTCAAATCTGAAAAGCTGATTTGTTAGAAAAAGTTACAGATTGTGACCTATCAGATTCTTACATCTGTCCCATTAAAACATGGAGGGAACATTTACAAAAAGGAAAATTCAAATCAGTGGCAGTTACACTTACGAGAGTCTACCAAAAAGCTGCAAGCCTCAATAGTCCTCTCTCTCAAATCGAAACCCTAAACACTCTCCAAAAGCCTAAAACTCTCAAACATCTAGCCATTCTCAAATCGCTCTCAAATACCTCCTGTAATTCTCCTACTATCAAAACACCCAAATACTCCTAACCCTTCAAATGGAAGATTGGCGTGTCGTCACGGGTATTCAACTCGGCACTAAGAGATTCGAGAAATCATAAAAGAAATTCAGAGACATTCTTGAATTCGTGAAGAAGGCTGGGTTTTCTGAATGCCTTGAATCGAACACCCTTATCTATGCCGACCTGGTTAAAGAGTTCTACTAAAATGCTATGACAAGTTCTGGGCTTCTATCCACAAAGGTCAAAGGACTAAACCTAAAGATAAAACCTACAGACATCAACCAATATCTAGGGTTTTCTGACCAGGGTCTGAAAGGCCTTGTAGAAGTTGACATTGAAGAATAAAAAAGGGTCATGCGCTACAAGAGGAACCCTAGTCTAAAGGACATGAAGAAGAAGGAGTTCCCTGAAGAGTTTGAGTTCCTTGCTGAGATTGTAGGGAAGTGTATACTGAGCAAGGATATTGCACATGATAAAGTGAGCGATCAGCAACTGAGAATCATGTCTGTCATTGTCTTGAAGCAGCGAATCAACTTTGGAGTCATACTGTTCGACTTAATGTCCAAGTGGCTGGAAAAGGCAGAGAAGAAGAAGACAACAGATAAACCTCTCATGAAGGTTTTTCATGGGAGATTCTTGAGCATCAATCTGAAGAAGAAGTTGAAGAATAAGATTAAGGATGATGAGGGTGAACCCCTTAATATTCACAAGGTGATGTCTCCCAAGCTGTTTAAAAACTAGAAGAAGAATCCCATGGAGGACAAGAAGTTGATGACGTATGGCAGCAGTAGCAAGAGCACTACGAAGAAGAGGAAGGCAAGCAATTTAGTGGATGAGCTATCTCACTCTAACGATTCTAAAGTTCAAGAGTCCACTTCTGAGAATCCATCAAAGAAGAGAGCTAAGTGTTGGGTTTGTACGTAACGCATACATGTAATCAAATTACACAATTAAAGGGCGGAAGCGCGAAACATAGGTTTTTAAAATTTTATACAAACCCATATCATGATCATACTTTATGCTCAATTATCAATAACAGAAAAGTAGGAAGATCAAAATCATACCCTTGTAGAATCTAACTTCCACAGGTACAAGTTCTACTCCTTGCTCTCTTTGATCTCCTTGAATTTTCTGTAGTGGCTCCTTCCTTTGATCAACGTTAGCCACCTAAGTGTTTGGCCTCTAGAGGTGATCCACCAAAGAAGAGGAATAACTCAGGAAGATGGGTGGTTGGCTAAACCCTTTTTCTAATCTCTGTAGAAAATATGTTGTACTCTCCAACTCTTGGAATTCACGTGTATATAATATCTGATATAAGACTCTCTTATATAGATATTAGGTTAACCCTACTAATCTAATTAGAATTGGGTTTCTTTTATTAATTAATTAAACTCTTTTAATTAATTAGGCTTGCCAATATATTGGGATTTAATTAACTAAACTCCTTTAATTAATTTATCTCCTAATCTCATTAGGAATAATTGAGAGTACTAATATTAAATTAATTCCTAAACTCTTTTAGAATTAAAATAATAATAATTATAATAATATTAATAAGACTCCTCTTATTAATTTATATTTAATATTTTTAAACTATTAAATAATAAACATTAAGCTATTTAATTTATTATATCACCATAGATTAAATTAATTACACTTAATGTATTATTACGATTATGCCATTATCTTCTTAAATAATTCTTCTTCATTTTATGGTGTGACCCTTTAGGCTCTCCATATTAAACCGATTGTGAATAAATCGATTAGAACAATTCTAATCTTATTGAAATAAATAAATTAAACTAATAATCTATTTAAATAAATAATATTTATTCTACAATAGGGATAAACCTCCCTAACGATCAACGACTTTTCAGATAATATAGATTTCAACATTAAACATAAAAGAACCTTTGAGTTAATAGTTACCATACAATTCAATCCTTCTACCATACAATGTCCCAATTAAATATAAGACATAGATTTACTATCAACACCACCAAAAATGGTCTCTAGTGAAGGACCAATCCTTCACAAAAC
Organism: Panax stipuleanatus; assembly: GCA_020205555.1. NCBI lineage: Eukaryota > Viridiplantae > Streptophyta > Magnoliopsida > Apiales > Araliaceae > Panax > Panax stipuleanatus. The sequence goes on along the minus strand of CM035121.1, from coordinate 113,373,419 downwards.
ATAATATATCACTCACAATAGATTTATTACGAAGAAATATTTTTTTCACACGAGCGCTCACATAAGACCTCCTCACAATTGGTCATCCTTCGCTAAGTAGTGACTAAATATTTTTTATGAATGATATATTGTGAATAACTTTTTATTCACAAATTATATTTGGTAATGGAATATTGTTATTTAGTGAAAGAATAGTTTCCTTCATAAATAATATTTTAAGAATGACTATTAAAAATTAGTGAATAACTTTATTCCCTTACAAATAATATATTATGAAGAACAACTTAATTTAATGAGGGAAGATTTTCCTTCACTAATTATAAATTGAGAATGTTTCTTCAATTTAATGAGAAAAATAATCCTTCATTAATGTCCATTTCTCAAGTAAAATCCTTCACAAATTATAAAATTGTAAATAAAAAATTAATTAGTAAATAATCAAAATTCATTGCAAATTATAATTAATCTTCAAATCAGTGATTTCATATTTATTATTATTATTAATCAATATAAGAAATATTAAATTTAATATTTAAAGTAAATATAAATGTCATACTTGTTTCAAACTAATGCATTAAAAACTAATAAAATCAATACTCCATATATAAATAGATAAGAGTCACCATAACTACAAAATTTGTTATTGTATCTTAGTCTCCCAAGGACCATAATTCCTATAATATTTATTAACTAACATAAGAAAACAAAAAGAATAACAACGAACTAGAAAGAAAAAACTGTGCCATGGTATGTCCACTTCATCATTATTTTCTTCAAGGAAATTAAGGTTGAGCCTGTAAACTTCATGCTGCAAAAGAAACACCAAAATTTAATTTCAATGAGATAAGGAATAATAAAAGATGAAACGGGTAAACTTAAATTAAGAGAGAGAGAGATTAATGATGGATAAAGAAAAAATAGACATTAATGAATCATGATCAACCTATTACCAAATACTGAGATATTACTGCCAGTAAAAATCATACTGACCGGACTAAAATAAGCTGTTTTACTGTCTGTAGTGTTGCTCTAAATCTACATGAATGCATGTGAAAATAATGCTAACTTACAGTCACAGCTTTAGTTATACTACTGATTAACCAGACAATCATAATTGCTAATCATTGTTAGTGCAAAATCTTATAATTTAGGTCACAGGAAACATCTCTTACAATTGTTACAAGTTAAATGAGTTTGTTCCTCAGAAGACTTCAGCTAGTTTGCTAGTTCGCAAATTTGAACATCATACCTCAATACTCAAGTGTAGGCACTTAGTTGATCAAAATATCAAACTCCAACAAATATAAGCGCAAAAGCAACTATGCGAAGTTAACTACTTTACACAATTGAATATTCACTTCATCCTCATAACTCTCATTATAGCAATCAGTATCCCAAAAGGCTCAAATGTCTACACCCATATTCAATTTAATGGGCAAGGTTAAAATACCAACATCTCACAGTTTGCTTGAAGAACAGAAAGAGATGAAGCTACTCTATCTTTAAGGGGGCTTAAATTCCCTCCGGTTCAATAGTGGCCTAGAGGATCACTAATGAAAGGGAAATTTCCCAATTGAGCATTTTAAAATAGATAAATTATCAGTGTAATAAGTTACTAATTGTCAGTGTCATCAGTATCATAAGTTACCTTATGGTAGCCGACATAAGAAGGCAATGATAGCGCTGAGGGATGTGCGCAACGAGAGCTTTCAAATCATTTTCATGTCCAAATGAAAAAAGATCTGCTTGATGGTTAATATAAATTATCAATCTCAGAAATAGCTAAACATATCATCATTAGCGGTTGAAACTTGAAACAATCACAATTACACAAATAGAAGCTATCGCATTTCATAGCCTATGTGGATTCAATTTTCACTCAAGAACAAAAATCAGCAACAAACTACTACCACGTTTAGAATGAGAATTGAGAGTGAATGCTGGATAGATTTTCCTTAAAGGATACCTATTGTCAAACATTTTAGTATACCTCCTGGAGTAGACTATCATGCAATTCCAAATTTGTGCAATGACATGATTGATGCAATGACATGATCAAATGGAGATAAAACATTTGAACAGATCAAAATATCAACAATATACAACTACCAATTCCAATAATAATCTGTTTGCAGATGTATTTGTTAAACATGGCTTGATTGATAGCTTAAATACTAGCACATGCATATGTAGAAAACTGATGATATGGATATCACCTAATGAAGCTTATTGTAGAGAAGAACATTATGATCAAGTCTCGTAAATATCATCAGACTATTCAATTCCTTCCTCTGACATGATCTCCCTGTAGCGGCATTCACTGCTGCAAAAGGCTTTATCACCCCTGCAAGAACAATACAATACAAGATAAACCATAAGGTTAGTGATCAAGAATGAGAACCAGTAGTAATCCAAAACCAATGGAAAAATCTCTCAAGCTCAATGTCATTCTCGCCCAATAATCAGTATTTACATATTTTGCCATGAAACAGAAAAAAGAACACCTTTAGAAGATGATGCCTCCTCAGATTTGGCCTGGATATAATCTCTCAAGCTCAATGTCATTCTCGCCCAATAATCCAGGGTAATGCAGATTCTTACTGAAGATCACCAAATCTTGGGCATCAAGAGTCCCTTCTTTTCAAGATTTGCTCAAGGAGGAATCAATAACATTTAAACTTCTGTTCTCCAATCAGAAACCAAGTTTGCACAGAAGATGACCAAGTATAAAGAAAGAAAGAGAGACAGGAGAGAGAAGGGGAAGGGAGAACAAACCGAAGGTAAACTACTCGTTCTGAACTTGAACCTACAACTAACACCCAACACAAGAAACATGGCACCAGCAGATCTGAAATATGTTCCAGTAATAACACAGTTAAGTTTAACCTAATATTCAGTATCAGGGGTTGTTTCAAAGTATTATACATGTGTTGTCAAGTACATACACTTAGAATTGTGGTTAAGCTACTATGTGGAAGTTGGAACAAAAATGAAATTACATCCTATTAGTAATACAGTACAGCTGCTCTTTTTAGTTACCTCAGGTTCCTCAAGCCCCACTAGAGACAGTAGAAGTACTTGTTGAAGAAGTGCGAGAATGTGATTCCAAAAGTTAATGCATCCGCATAAATTCCAAATTAATAAAAGTCCGTATCAGGCCTACATAGACTTGAAATATTACTCGATCTGAACCAAGCTTCCCTACCAGGAGAATTGATACTCGAACAGTTAAAAAAGTGATACAGGCAATCTGAACGTTGAAGGTCACAAACTTTCTTCCAACGCTTTCTTGTCTCTCAATTGCTAGAAGGTACCAACAGGAACCTATAACCTTCACAAAAGGAGGGAAAAATTAGGGGACTGAGAGTTAAAATTATGCTTAAACAACAAAAGACAGTGAGGTAAACATCGAATTTAATTCTGACATTAGTATCTGCTAGGAAATTCATGTGGGTTATTCACAATTACGCTATCTGTGCTGAATAGAAGCATAAATACGAATTGCTTCAGTATATAAACAGAAACATAAGTAGAGATAGAAAAACTTAGAAGAAAACTAAATTGCACCGTATGTAAACAGGACATGGCAACTACAATATTAACTGATTATCTTGCAATATTGTGTTTCATTATTAAATTATTTTAAACTGACAGAATTGATCCATTAATACCCAAAAAAATTCAAACAGTTATTACTATAAAAATAAGACTATTTTTTCAAAGAAACATAAAGAAACACAAAAGGTTAAAAAAAACAAATAATAATAATAATAATAATAATAATAATAATACATGGCAAGATAACAATAACTGGAGCTTCACATTTAATCTAATGCCTTATTTCTCACAATTATGCATTATATGTAGACAAAGTAACTTTTGCTTGTCATACCTGAGGAAGGGGCAGAGCAGCTAACAAGTCGAGCAAAAAGTCCTTGTACAAATACCTTTTAGCAATCTTTGAAGAGTCTATAACTAGATCACCTCTCCCAAAAACACGAGAGGAAGGTGCAACATAAGCTGTGAAAACATTATTTATTCTAATATGAGGGGAACATAACGAAATATCAACCGCATGAGTGGAAATATCAATTCCCTAAATATATTATTGCATGGTTAGCACAACAGAACGTTAAGCATCCATTAATTATAATACAAAAAATATGACACATGACCTACCTCAAAGTGGCCTCAATCTTTACTGCATCATTTTTCTTAACGCATTCTTGATTTTTATTAAGTGATATAATTTGTGAAGCTAACTTGTTTGACCGTCCCAGAAATAATTGATCTAGATTTTCTGAATTCCTGATTACTTCATCTCCCTACACATTATATATCGTGGTTAAGTTCAGATAGAATCCTTTAGTACAGAAAAAGAGAATAAATTTTAAAGGCTACTTTTTTCTCACTTAAATGATAAGGGGGGAAAGTATAAAAAATTCTTAATAATAAAATTATGCTGATATATGAGTCTTATGGAACCACCCATATCTTAAAATAACCCCTTAGTGAAATACACAACTTTTAGATAATCTTATGAATATTCTTTATTCTACCAAAACACTATGACAATAACATATAACAAGATAATGTAAAGCAAATAGGTGCACCTAGGTCTTCTTGTGATATGAGGGCAAAAGTGAATTGTGGAATTGGCATGAAAAGAAGAGAGAGAAGAATATTATCGTACCTCCTTCAGCATTGCGATGATTGCATCAAAATTGGTACCTCTTACTAGCGAGCGTGTGGTGGCAGCCTACTAACAGGAGAAAATGCAAGTGTAAAAGACAAAATACACTGAATATAATTTGAATTTATAAAATTGACAAACAATATATTAACCTGAATAACTAGACCATCTGCCAAGGGATCAGAATATGGTACACCAAGTTCTATTATGTCACATCCACAAGAATCCAGCACCTTTAATGCCTCTGCCGTGGTTGAAAGGTCTGGATCACCAGCAGTGATATATGGGATCAATGCCAACTTTGCACCAGACCCATGCACATCAGAGAAAAATTATAAGTAGAATAATCCCACTAGTTCATTACATTTTTGATGCTGTCAGACCATTTTACATTTGGTTATTCATCGATATTCAGAAACCCCAATAGTAACTCTGAAATTGATATTTACGCTAACACAAATCACTATGTAGGATCAATTTCTCGAGAAAACACACCAGGATAACTTACAATTTCTCAAAAAACCAAGAAGAAACAATCATCTAATTTCATACTCAATTCTCAGTCATATTAAGTTACACCTTTACCTATTAACCACATTTTCTATATAAATACAAATAACCAGATTTATAGGATCACTATGTAGGATCAATTTCCAAACAATCATCTGAAACTGATATCTACGCTAGTACAGATCACTATGTAAGATTAATTTCTCGAGAAAACACATCAGGATAACTTACAATTTCTCAAAAAACCAAGAAGAAACAATCATCTAATTTCATACTCAATTCTCAGTCATATTAAGTTACACCTTTACCTATTAACCACATTTGTCTATATAAATCCAAATAACCAGGTAGTTTTTTTTCCATAAACTTGCTTCATCTCAAAATAGCTAATTAATACACAAAGTGATACATGTATAGACTGCAATTGATATTAAAATTCTCAAATCTTATCAACCATGATCTGTAGGTTATACACATTAAAAAGAATCAATGCCTGCCCAAATCAAAGAATGCAATTTAAACCCACCAAAAAGAGGCTTAAACCGAAGCAAATTCTGAATACAAACCAAAAACACGTAATTCAATTTAAAAAGAGGACAAGGAAATGGTATTACTGTGACGCCAAATTTTTCTTTCTCATATACAACTTCGTTGGGCATAGATGACTACAAAATATACAAAAATTAATGAGCCAATTGAATAATACTCCTTCCGTACTTGGGGAAAAAAAGAGAGTCAAAAACCATGAAATAGAGAGAGCCGAGACGTCGAATTGGTTTGTCTACTACAGAAGAGGTAAGCCTACGAAGCGCCGTTGTCATTGCCATCCTCTCTTCTCCTTCCCTCTCCAATTGCAAGTGAAGAATTAGCAAGGGTTTTGCCCTCTTTTGCAATTTTTTTTGGTGGAATTAAGAAATTGAGGGTAGATCACAATCACCTTTCTAAAAATCAGCACTGAGATTGTAGATCGACAGTGGAACAAAGAGGAGAGAGGACTGCCTTCAACAATGGGTTGTGAAACGAGGGAACAGAGAGTTGGAAACAAAACCGGGGAATGGGGCTGAATGTATTTTCTTTTAAGAGGGAGTGATAGGAATACTCATCTGTTCCAAACATAAAACTTAGATGACATTTTTTTTTAAAAAAATAACTATTTTATAAGTAATATTGTAAGTTACTTAAAAAGTGTAATTATTATAAGTAAATTTACTACTGTAAAAAATTTAATATATTTATATTATAATTTTTTTTCACCATAATTAATTATAAAAAAATATTTATAACAAAATAACGACCAATTTTATCTCTCGCAAAAAACTTCTGAACAGTAATGTTAAGAATATTCATGAGAATGGTATTCCTATTTATATAAGATTTAATTATGATATAATTGAATGAATATGCAAGTATGCTTGCATTGATAAAAGATGTAAAGTCTTTTGATAGATAATAGGAATATATGTACAAGGACTTAGACTGAAATAATCATATATGTTAGGTTGAACTTACATAAGCAAAACAGTTTTGTAAAGTCCTTAAAAAAATGATATACAATGACTATAAATATAGAAAGATCAAGTTTGTTAGGTTGATCTTATAAAGTGTAATAGATACGCTTGTCTGATCGTAGAGCACTGCACCAGCATCGTAGTCTGTCAGGAGAGATAAAGAAGACTCGAGAACTATCAAGGCGGAATCGTAGTCTGCAAGATAGTAGATCTTGGAGTTCGTAGTCTGCCTGGAGAAACGAGGACGGATCGTAGTGTGTCGAGAAGAACTTTCTCAGAGTGTAGTCTGCTGAGGAAGTCATATTCAGAATCATAGAGACAGCCTGTCTATGAGCCGACCGAATGTCTGCCAGAGCTAAGTCAAGAATCGTAGATCACACTTGAAGTAGTGGAGTCTACTGATCATATCAGAGGCAGAGATCATAGTCGAGCTAGATCAGACAAGGACTGCAAGCATGAAGGCAGAAATCGTAGTCTGTCAAGATCTGATCTCGGAGTCGTAGTGTCTACAGAATCAAAGTTAAATCGTAGTCTGCAGAACTAAGGCTTCAACAGAGGTGCTCACAACGCCAAGGCAGAATTGTAGTGTCAACACGATTCTCAACAGATGAGTACTCCCAGAATATTCAAAGTATGAAGCCTCTAGTCTGAGCTGCAATAATACATTCCACCTGAAGGAAACCAGAGAGCACTCAACGAATGGCTGGCAGGCTAACAGAAGATCTAAGCACCAACTCAATCAACATCCAGATTGAGTTGTAAAGCCATTCAAGATGAAGTCTTCCACAAGCCAATGAGAAGAAGATTTCAGATAAAGTAACTGACTAGAGAAAGTCAGCAAGTGCAGTAGCTGTCAAGAGAACAGAAAACAATGATCTTGAGAATTACTCAAGATCGTAGTGTTTGCCAAACGAGCAGGAACTGATGCAGTTTACACAGAGATACTGGCCAACTTATGAAGAACAAGACAGAAGTGATTAAGCATAGGTCAGACCATTGTTGCTAGGTGAACGGGAGATCACCAGGAGAAAGAGAGCTGGGTATGCCACAAATCTGATGTGTCTTACTATTCAGGAGGCCAGAACAAAGAGTCAAGCTATCAGTTCCTGAGATCAGTCGAGGCAAGCAAAAGTGTTGAAGCACTGCACAAGTGAAGAAAGAGGTGTTCTACACTGAAGATCTAAAGAACACTCTTCAGAATCGTTGTGCTGTCTCAACCAGTCAAAGAGCAACATTCAACAAGACACACTACGATCAAGGTCCAAGAACATTTGCATCAGAATCGTAGAGTTCGGGCATCTGGATATTGAAGCACTGGCAACGTCTCAATATGAAGACTAACATCTGAACGTTGCTAATTGAGAGTATTAATGCAAAAGGACAACTCCTAAGGATTCGAATCAAGGAATCAGAAAGGAGTAATAAAGGTGACTACCAGCCTAACACGGAACAGTGACATCTCTGAGGCGATAGGTGAAAAAGTAGACTGCTGTGTCAGTAAAGTCAAAAAGGAGTTGTCACGTCACATCAGCAGTCTGCACCAAATAACTTGAGATCTGTGAAGCAATTCAAATAGCTTCCAACGGGAAGATCATGAAAGGGTATTTAACAGACAAGCTTCAAAGATAAGAGTTGTTGCTGAGTTGTAGAATCGTTGAGTTGTTGGAATGCTATATTGTTGACTCTACGAGTTCCACCAGAGCTGAACAGAACAAGTCTCAGTGGCAGTGAGACTACAAAGGTGGAAGTGAAACAGATTTGAAGAAGGACTTGAACAGACTAAAGCTTCACTCAACAAGGATGAGAATGCCATTGAAGATGGCAGCTAAGCTAAGAGTAGAGAAGGCCAAGAAGATAGCATTCAGGAAAGTGGCTGAGCATAAAGAAGATTAGAAGAGCCACTCTATGGATCACCATGAAGAAGTAGAAGTTGAACCAGAAAAGATGCAGAACCATGTCTGTATATCAATCAAGAAGGGTTCAAGGACTGCTAAGGACCAGAAGAAGGTGACCCACAATGAAAAGCCTTAGCAGTCCTATGTGATGATGGTGCACAGCTGACATCGGAAGAAGATGAGCTGAACAGAATGAAGATTAGCTGCACCTGAGAAGAAGTGGTCCAGACTCTACGTAAAATGCAAAAAGGACCAAGCTAAGCTGCTAAGTACAAAGATGATCAAGCTTCAAGACATCTTAGCAGCAAAGCATAAATAACAACAACTACAACAACGAGTAGCCAGGGTCTGAGGGGTCCTTGTCCGGAGGGACTAAATGAAGTTCTAAGCCTGCTGGGCTTGAAGAGTTCGTAGAGAACTGGAGTTCCAAGGCTGCTAGCCTTGAAGAGTTCTTAGTGAACTAGAGGAGTTCCAAGCCTGCTGGGCTTGAAGAGTTCTTAGTGAACTGAAGTGCTAAGGCTACTGGCCTTGAAGGAATCTTAGTGATTCAGGGTGCTGCCCTTCCTTAGTGGATTTCCTGCGAGAGTGCAGAAGAGTGGATTAGGAGCTTGAGTCTCTGAACCACTTAAAACCCTTGTGTCTTTTACATTAAGTCATTTACTTACTGTCATTTACATTATGTACTTAACTGCTATAACTGCTATGGATGTAATAACTACTTACAACTAAACTAACTCTGAAGAACAATGTATCAATGTTTATCAATATATCAATGAAGGGGATATTTAACTTATTCCGCTGTGCTTGAAATGATTCTTATGTTTGTTATGTGCTAACTTCTGAGCAATACAAAATAAAATGGAAAAGAGTTTAAAAACGTAAAGGATCTATTCAACACCCCTTCTAGATCTATTGTGTGCCTACTGGAAATTAACAAATAATATATAGTGAGTAATAATTCCTTCACTAAATAGATTTTTTCCTCGTAAATTTTCATCACAAATTGGCACCAAAAATACTTTTATCACCTCAATTTTGCGAGAGAAAAAATATAAATTGTGAAGGATATTTCTTTCGCTAATAACTATATTGTCACTATATTTTTTTTCCTTCACTGTTCCTTCGCTATAAAACTCCTTATGTGAAGGAATAAATTCCTTCACAAAATTTCCTTCACTACATCCCTAATTTCTTGTAGTGCAAGTCTAATTTTATTTAATTATATGTCTTTCGATTAGAAAATGTACAACTCCATATAATGCAAATTAGAATCTCTTTTCTAATTTTATTCTGCCTTGGCCAAGGACTACTGAGTTGTCATTTAACGAATCACATATGACATATCTCTTCTTTTACTAGAAGTGGTAGATTCTTTATTGGCCATTCATTATCTCCATATGTAACTCATTATACCCAAGCATACCCTTTTATATACCCTAAAGGGCCTTAAGGAATAAGTCAAAGTATAATTCATTACACACAAGATACTATGATGATCTCAAGTCCAAGGATTCCTTGTACTACTATCACATTAGGAATTTCTATTGACAGGTGAGTAAAACTCCATTAGGTATTCCATAGCGAGTCACGTTCAGTGAACTTATTCTCCAATAAGCACCTACGTACTTGCTTTAGTGTCTCCACACAAATGATTATGAGATCAATCATCCTCATCTAATGAGCAAGCAACATATGTATCAATCTATCCGGATTTACTAATCCTCTTTTTAGTAATCCCATAATTGGGAACTATTTTAGTTTTAAGATTTCTAAGAATTTAAATCTCATTAGCATGATCAACATCATGATTCTAAAAGCGTTGCTTAAAATTATATGTTATTTACATATTATAAAAACATCATCATGTAGATAATTAAATGCCTTTAATGAATACTTTTATTAATAAATAAATAAGATTGTTTATAAAGTATGTGCTTTATCATCATACATGATTGGCTTGCATGTACACTACTATCAATCTCCCACTTGCACTAAAGCCAATCACCATGTTATCTCATACCCATCTTCTCTAAGTGACGATCAAACTGCTGTTGTGTTAAAGCTTTAGTAAATGGATCTGCAATATTGCCTTAAGAGTCCACACGCTCCAAGGTGACGTCTCCTCTTTCAATGATATCCCTGATCAAGTGAAATTGTCGCAATACGTGTTTGGATTTCCGATGAGACCTAGGTTCCTTAGCCTATACAACTGTTCCGGTGTTGTCACAGTATACGGGGACTGCTTCTCCAATACTAGGAACCACACCAAGTTCTGTTATGAACTTTTTCATCCAAACAGCTTCCTTTGCAAGTATATACTCTACCTCTGTCACTGAATCATCAACTGTTTGCTGCTTGGAACTCTTCCAACTCACTGCGCCTCCGTTCAAAGTAAAAACATACCCCGAAATAGATTTACTGTCATCTTGGTTCGTTTGAAAACTTGAGTCCGTGAAGTCCTCGAGTTTTAGTTCAGACCCACCGTAGACAAGAAATATATCCTTAGTCCTTCGTAAGTACTTTAGGATATTCTTCACTGCCTTCCAGTGCTCTTATCCTAGATTCTACTGATATCTGCTCGTTACACTAAATGCATGGGCGACATCCGGTCTAGTACATATTATACCGTATATGATAGATCCTATTGCAGAAGCGTAAGGGATCTTACTTATACGGTTTCTCTCCTCAGGTGTCTTTGGGGCCTGTTTCTTGGAGAGATTTATTCCATAGCTCATCGGCATAAGACCTCTTTTGGAATCTTTCATGCTAAACCTCTTTAGCATCGTATCAATGTACGTTCCTTGGGATAAGCCAAGCATCCTTTTAAATCTATCTATATATATCTTTATCCCCAAAATATAGGATGTTTCTCCCAAGTCCTTCATGGAGAAGTGTTTAGATAACCAGATTTTAATCGATTGAAGCATAGGAATGTCATTCCCTATCAGTAATATATCATCAACATATAATACAAGGAATGAAACTGCGCTCCCACTAACCTTCTTGTACACACATGGTTCATCCTCTTTTTTGATAAAATCAAACTCTTTGATTGTCTCTGTAAGGACCGAGAATTTCACATGATTATATGTGTAATTTTTTTTACGAATAATTTTTTTTTAAAGTATTTGAACCATATAAGTGTATATGTGAATTAAGCTAGAAAGTTAATTTATTAACTAAGAAGTATACTTAATCAATTTCAAGGAAGAGTAATATAAGTTATGTTAGAAATTAACATAGCTTGAATGTTAGTCTTGATTATTAAATTAAAAAGATTTACAATCTTTAAGTAATTAGTTATTGATATGAATATGTGAGTGTTTATAACTTATTAAGCCAATTAGGGCTATTAAGTTAATACACTATGAGAAAATGTTGCGATTTATGTGAATGATGTATGTGATTAAATAAATATGCATTATATAATGTGTATACATTTATTTTATAAAAAGAATTAAGTATAAAGTTATGTAACTTAATATATATATTAGGTATGGTAATTAAATAACCTAAGTGATTATAATATGAGAGAATTCTAGTATTTAAAAATATATACTAACCATAAGAGATTTATTTTATACATCTCAATTAATTATTATAACCTAAGTAAAGCAAGTCTAAGTGGATTATGAAATTAAAGATACCTGAGTAAGGATTTAAGTTACAAAGGAGGGGAATGGAAACCCTAACTAAATGATTAGGGTAAGATAAAAATTAAAAGTATTGAACTATGTGGAATTCATGGCCCAAAGGATTAATTTGCAAGCCCAAGAGAAATTAGTTAATGTGACAACCCAAGAATTTAGACAATTTATTAAAATCTTAAATTATTAAATTAAGGTTAAATAATAGACCTAGACAGAAATAAGTGTATGAATTTGACATTTTTGTGAAGGATTTTGGTGGATTTAAAATTTTTGCGAAAGACTTATATGATTTTGTGATTATAATGTGTATACATTTATTTTATATATAAAGATAATTAAGACTATGTAAATATCAATAATGTTGAGCATTAGTTCTAGTGATAATAGATTTAATGGACTAAGGAGAGTAAGTAATTTTGTAGCCCAATTGTTTAATTAAGCATTGGACTTGTAGATAAGTTGAGTTAATAACAATTAAGTTATTAAACTAGCCCAATATATTATGTACAGGGTAAGTATAATGATGACATAATTTAATATCGGGTGGAAGCCAAGTTCATTTTATCTAGTAAGTAAATTCAGAAAAAGGTGCAAGCCCAAAACAAATTATGTGAGAGCCCAAGCTTGGCCCAAGCTTAGCCCACTTGAGGAAGAGTATTTATGTCATTGAATAAGTATAAAATTAAATAGTAGAAAACTATGTTGATTTACAAGCCCAAAGAATTAAAATTGCTAGCCCAAAACATTAAAACAGTGGCCCAACTTTTAGCCCAAGTGGGAGGGGACATATGGGACATTAAATAAGCAATTTGGGCCTTAAAAAAAACCAATTTGGGCCAAGAAGGCCTTCTTGGCCTAAATTTTGGGGGAGGAGGAGTAAGGGAGATGTATGTAATGATTAGGTGCTTTAGTAGGTAAGCAACTTTGCAAGGTGTCCAACATTGGTTTTATTTTTATCTTTTCTCCAACCTTACAAGTTAACCAAGGAGTGTAAGCAAGCTTTTCATGATGAGAAAGAGAGGGGAGGAGTAAGAGTGTAGGAATAATAATAAGAGTTATACAATGCATCTCTTCATTTATATAAAACAACAAAAGCATTTCACTTTCTCTTTCCTCTCTTTTGTATAACTTAGAAAAATGAGAAAGAGAGAGAGGGAGAGAGTGTGGAGATTTCGATCAAGAGGGAGGAGAGGAGAGAAGGTGGGTTTTGGTATTCCGTAGTTTCCTAATCAAGTATTAGGAAGAAGGAGAAGAAGGAACAAGCTAAGGTATAACAAAAATCCTTATTTCTATAGTCTATTTTTCTTTTTGGTTTGATTTGAGTATTGATCTTTGTAAAGTTTTGATCTTAAGGAAAAAACCTTAGATATATGTATTTAATAGTGTTTCATGTTTATATCTAACCCTTTAAGGGATCAAAAGTTGGATCTAAACTAAGAAATGAGAAATAAGTTTTCAAAAGTAAGAAAACCCTAATTTTTCTAGTTTTACTTGTATTTAATCTTATGATTGGTGATTTTTGGTGATTTAGATCATGGATCATGATAGATCCATGAATATATGTGGTATTAGTTTGTGTTATGGTGATTAATGATGGGTTATGTTGGTAAATAGGTAAGGATATGAAAGATTTCTTAAAAATCAACAAAGATGGAAAAATCAGATATTTATAAAACGTAACATGAAATTCAAACGACCATATCTCCTATTCTACTTATAATTTTTGAGTAGGGTTAATTTCTAAAGTTAGATCTATGAGTCATCTAACGTTTTCAAGTGGAATCACTGAAAAATTCCATGTAAATTTATGTATAGACTGATTTGAGTAAAGGAAGTAAAATTTGAAAATAGCCAAAAAGTAGGCTGTCTGGGATTTCTAAGGGTAGTTTCGGCCACTTAAGTTATAAAATAAAATTAGGCCTTTTGGGACATTAAAATATATAGGATAAACTAGCTTGTGTTCAAAAATGAGCTCATTCTGACTTAAAATGAGCAAGTTATGACTATTTCAATATTTGCGTTTTTTTGACAAAAATCGCTATAAACAGAGTTGTATAACTCCGATGGCCACGAAATTTAAACTGTATGGTCATGATAACATGTATAAGATCCCGCCAAGAGTTGGGAATTTTTGGAGTTAAGCGTGAGGTAGTTATTTTCTTAAGGAATTAACTAGAAATGAATTTTTGGAAAATACTAAAGTAAATTAAAAAATTCCTGAAAAATTATTTTTGTGTATGAAATACATGTATTTATGTGTGGAAAAAAGATTAAAAAAAAAATAATAAGATGATTTGATATTTTCGTGAATAGTGTATTTCAGCTTCCTGAAATGAACAATTTCAGGATACTGAAATGAAAACTGAAATGTTAAGAAGACAGTTTGGTTTCAGCTTACTGAAATAAAAACTGATAAGGTTAGGAAGAGAAGATAGATTGATTTCATTTTACTGAAATGAGAAAGTTGATTTGTTGAAATAGTAAACAGTTTACCGAGTTATAACAAGAACTTTTATATGATACAGTAGTGTTAAGTCTAAGGTAGTATAGTCGTACTCTTTAATGGTTGATGTATAGTAGCTGAGCTAAACGACTCCTTCATACGGGGAAGGGATCTACGAATTAGTAACCGATCTAACTCACTATGAAAATAGTGTAGACTAAATGGAAACTAATTTGTTAATTGTTTGTGGAAAATCACTCAGTATACTATATTAAATATTATTAAAGACTCAATGTGTGCTAGGTTTAGACTTGTGTATATGTATAGTGTTAAGGTTATCTAATATTTGATTATGTGTTTAAATGTTAGATAGTTTACTTATAAGGTATGTTATGCTAATTGAAAGATCAATCTTATAACTGATAGGTCTTTACAATAAAGTGATTAAATTAGATTGCGTAGCGGTAATCGACTATGCAGGCAAGTTTTCTTTAACTCAATCTTGAGTTATATTTCAAAGCATGTTTGTGAATAATTATTGTTGATTATTCACATCTATACTGATTATTGATTCGCATTTAGTGCATGTTGCATATGTTCATCAGGTATGAAAGGCTGATCACTTTAATTACCCTAAGGTTCAGTTAAATTTGTTCATTGTTCATTGTTGGCCATTCATCATTATTGACTCGGTCATTCATTTATGAAAATTGATTTACATTCTTCCACAATTATTATATTGTTGAAAGTTTGTCAGCTTATTATTATTTTCAATCATGATATATCTTCATTTGAACTTAAACTTGCTGGGTAAACTTGTTGCTCACCCTTGCTATATCATGATAAACATTTCAGATTAAAGAAGAAACTTTGGACACAGTCAAAGGCAAAGACAAGTTCCAGGATGGAATTATTATACGGTTAAAATGGTAATAGTATTGGATACAAATGACATTGTATGTCGTGTATAATATGTGTATTAAGTTAAGGTTTCAGACCTTAGGAATTATGTTAAAAAAGTTATTGTATAAACAATTTATGTTTATATCTTCCGCAATAGTTAGAGAAATGATGTATCGTAACGTACCAGGTTCGAGGTCTGGGGACCCGGATTTGGAGGCGCTACAGTTAAAGCCCAATCCTTTAGCACAATGGGAGAGAAGACATTTTGAGCCTTTAATAAGTTAATTAAGGCATTAGGCCATAGCCCAAACAATTAGTTAGGAAGCCCAAAAAGAATTAAAATAGTAAACCCAAAGGGTAAAATTTTTGTTAGGAAAGTATATGAAATGACCAAATTACCCTTAAAATTATTTGTTAAATGACCAAAATACCCTCCAATCCATGTGAACTTAAACCAACCAATCAGAGAAGAGATGATGCAAGCATGACATCATCCTTAAGGAAACACAGATGATGCAAGTATAATGTAAGCATGACATCAACATTAAAAAACACAAAATATGATGTCATCATGATGATGTCATCGAGGGACTAAAGTGCAATTAATGAGGTACTAAAGTGTAATTAACATAGGTACCAAACTGTAATAAGTCGGGGGCAAACTGTAAAAAGTCGAGCCCCTAATGTGCAATTATCGAAACTATGTTTTCCTATAAATAGGAGTCATTTCTCTTCATTCTTTTCAAAACCAAAAATAAGAGTTAGAGAGAGAGAGGAGAAATTAAGTTGATATATAGAGAGAGAGAAAAAAAAAAGTTTTGGTGAGTTTTAAGGTTTGCAAAGGATTAGTTAAAGCTTGCAACTTCAAGATGTATTTACTCTAGTGGGTATTATTTTCATTCTGCTTTATATATTTAGTAAAAATATACTTTTACAAGCAGTTATAATGTCCAAATTATTTTAAGTATATAGTACGAAAGTTCTATTTACAAGTAGTTATAACGCCTAAATTATTTTAAGTATATAGTACAAAAGTTCTATGTACAAGCAGTTATAATGCCCAAATTATTTTTAAGTATATAGTTCAAAAGTCCTATTTATAAGAGGTTATAATGTCCGATTTATTTCTCTTATAAAGTAGAAAATATACTTTTATAAGCAGTTGTTATGTCCGATTTTCTTCAAGTATTTAGTAAGAATATTCATTTTACAAGCAGTTATAATGCTGAAATTATCTCAAACAGAATAGTCGAATATTCATTTTATAAAGCAGTTATAATGCTCGATTTATTTTAAACATAGTAAACGAATATTCATTTTACAAGCAGTTATAATGCTCAATTTATTTTAAATATAGTTAATGAATATTTATTTTGTAAATAATTATAATGCTGAAATTATTTCATGTACAGTGATAAGGTGTTATCTAATGTTTGATTATGTGATTACATGTTAGATAAATATTATAAGTGAGATATGTGGTGCTAATTAAGAGATCGATCTTATTAATGATAGGTCTTACAAAAGAAGTTAGCTTAAAATTGCGTAGCAGTAGTCAACGAATAAGGAAAGTTCCTTAACTCAAACTTGAGTTATTATTTTTCAAGCATGATAGTGGATAATTATTGTTGATTATTCCACATCTAAGACTATTATTGAAAATTCGCATTTATTGCAAGTTTCCTAACTCAACTTGAGTTATATATTTCAAAGCATGATCTGTGAATAATTATTGATAATTATTCACATCTATAATGATTATTTTTATTCGCACATAGTGCAATTGATTATTCTTCTATTATTTGAAATGTTTATGAGCCATATCTCAGCTAATTGTTTTGACGAGACTAATATTTGTTAAAGCATGAAACGTTCTATTTATTATGAACTGATTTATTATTGGAAGATCTATGCCATTAATTTCGGCTAGATTAATATTGATATTATATGTTAAAATCATAGTATTTCTTTGAAAGCAATCCAAACTATATTGTTGTGGTACGAACTCATGATGTAAGACTGAGATGAACAAACTTTATTGTCATAAATCGACCTTTGCGCTATTATTGAGTATTATGCATAATATAAGGTACAAAGGAGTTGGCCGCTCCAGGTACTTGCAGAGGAGTATAGTTTAGTTTTTATAACTAACTTATATTCCTGAGGTAATTTAGTTTTAATAACTAATAATTCCTCTATTAGTTCATGATCCTTTTGTGATCACTCAGCATGAAATCTGAGAATATCCCACTTTATTTAATATTATTGCAGTATTGTTAATTCTTCTTATTCACTTGAATATTATTAATTTTTTGAAAGAATTTTACTCTTTCATCCTTGAGATGTTATTCAGTATGAAATTTGAAAAAGTTTTATTATTGAGATTGAATTATTCTTCAGCTACTTCAAAACCCTTTGATTATTGTTGAAGTTCTATAGAAGCTAGACTTTTTTATTCATGATATATATCCTTTATTGTATACTTTAACTTGCTGAGCAAACTCGTTGCTCACCCTTACTTAAATAAAATATTTCAGCTAAGGCCGAGGTAGCAGAAGGTTCTAACAGGGACAAAGGCAAAGGCAAGGCTCAGGAGTAGTTATTGTCAACTTTTAATGGTTATGTTATATTATGTAAATTAATTATGTAAACCTTTTGGATACATAAGGGTATGTAAGTTATGTCAAGGTTAGTTAACCTGAAATATTGTTATAAGTTGTATTAAGTAATGTTATGAATGATGTTTTTCATTAATGAATGGGTAGTTAAATGTGATATGTATAATGAATCGTGAGCACCAAACTCGAGGTTAGGGAACCCAAATTTTGGGGCGTCACAGTCTCATCAAAACGAATGTTCCATCTACGAGAAGCTTGCTTTAATCCATAAATGGATCGTTGCAGCTTACAGACTTGACTTGTTCCAACCTTTGAAACAAATCCCTCTGGCTGTGTCATATACACATCCTCCTCAAGTTTTCCATTGAGGAAGGCAGTTTTCACGTCCATCTGCTAGATCTCATAGTAGTTATAAGTTGCAATCGCAAGCAAAATCCAAATGGACTTGAGCGTAGCTACTGGTAAGAAGGTTTCATCATAGTCAACTCCTTATCTTTGTTTGAAACCTTTTGCAACCAGTAGGGCTTTATAGGTCTCTACCTTGCCGTCCGCTCCAGTCTTTCTTTTAAAGACCCATTTACACCCAATAGGCTTAATGCCTTCAGGTGGTGAAACCAAAGTCCATACTTGGTTTACATCCATGGAGTCTATTTTGGATTTCATAGCTTCAAGCCATTTCCATGAGTCTTTATTACTCATAGCATGTTCGTAATTCAATGGATCATCATCATTTATGACGTGTACCTCATCGTCATCCTCTATGACGAATTCATACCTATCAGGTATCTTCGGTACTCTTCCAGATTTACGAATAGGGTGTGGTACAGTAGGTTCTTCCACTTGGTCAGGTACCTGACTTTGATCCGTAGTAATTTGTGGTTCTTGAACTTCTTCAAGATATATCTTACTCCCACTGACCCCTTCATGGATAAACTCCTTTTCTATGAAGGCAACATGTTTCGCAACAAACACCTTTTGATCAGTTGGATGATAAAAATAATACCCTACGGTTCCTTTAGGGTATCCCATAAATCTATACTTGTCGAATTTAGTTTGTAGCTTATCATTTTCAAACTTTTTGACATAAGCTGGACAACCCCAAGTCTTAACATGCTTAAGATTTGGTTTCCTCCCTTTCTACATCTCATATGGAGTCTTTGGGGCGGATTTGGTAGGTACCTTGTTAAGCAGGTATGCAGTCGTTTCTAGGGCATAAGCCCAGAATGAAATTGGAAGATCGGTAAAACTCATCATAGATCGAACCATATCTAACAATGTTTAATTTTTCCTTTCAGATACTCCATCCAACTGTGGTGTACCTGGTGGAGTCCATTGTGAGATTATGCCATTATCTTTGAGACAATTGAGAAACTCACCGCTTAAGAATTCTCCACCTTGATCTGATCAAAGAATCTTAATACTCTTGCCCGTTTATTTCTCTACTTCACTTCTGAACTCTTTGAACTTTTTAAATGATTCTAATTTGTATTTCATTAAATACACATATCCAAATCTTGAGTGATCATCAGTGAAAGTAATAAAATAAGAATACCCACCCCGTGCATTTGATATCATAGGTCCACAAACGTATGTGTGAATCAATGCTAACAACTCTATAACTCTTTCTCCTTTTCCACTAAAGGGAGATTTAGTCATTTTACCCATGAGACAAGATTCACAAGTTGGATATGATTCAAAATCAGATAGCTCTAAGAGCCCATCCTTATGCAACTTGGATAATCTTGTTTCATTAATATGACCGAGTCTACAGTGCCACATATAGGTATAATTAACATCATCTCTTTTCCTTTTCTTAGTTTGTTATATTTGAAGTATATTTTCATGTAAGTCAAGTATATAAAGTCTATTTCGGAGATTACCAACACCATATAAAACATTATCTTTATAAATAGAGCAAATGTTGTTCTTTATAATAACGTCAAATCCTTCCATATCTAATATGGAAATAGAAATAATGTTTCTAATGATATTCAGAACAAAATAATAATTATTTAAATAAATGGACTTGCCCGAATGCATTGCTAAACAATAAGTCCCTACAGCTAATGCAGCAACCTTTGCTCCATTCCCCACTTGTAGGATGACCTCATCATTGCTCAGTTTTCTACTTCTGACTAGTCCCTGCACAATATTACATATGTGAGAACCATAGCCGGTATCCAATACCCAAGTAGAATTATGACTTTCGGAAAAATTAATTTCAATCATGAACAAACCTTGATTGGAAGTCGAAGCTTCTCCAAGCTTCTTCTCTACTAGAAACTTCTTGCAGTTCCTTTTTCAATGTCTCGGCTCGTTGCAATGGAAGCACATTCCTTTGTCAGCTGGATCAGGTTTCTTTTGTTCCTTTTCTTTCCCCTTTCCCTTAGCCTTCTTAGATTTCTTTTTTTCATAAGACACCTTGGGCCTCTTCCTTTTATTGGAAGAATCCACCATCAAGACATGGTTCTTCTTGGATGGGAAGTGACCTTTTGCAGTTTTCAATATGTTAAGTAATTCAGGCAAGCTGACATCCAACTTATTCATGTGAAAATTAACAACGAACTGCGAGAAGGTCTCAGGAAGTGACTGCAAGACCAAGTCTTGACTCAACTCTCCATCCATAACGAACCCAAGCTGTCCAAGGTGTTCAATCAGATTGATCACCCTAAGGACATGATTCTCGACGGCTGTGCCCTCGATCATCCGAGATCGGAAGAGCTCCTTAGATATCTCATATCTAGCAGTCCTACTTTGTTCACCATACAACTCCTTGAGGTAAAGCAACATAGTAGGAGCATCCATGTTTTCGTGCTGACGCTGAAGCTCTTTATCCATGAATGCGAGCATGATGCATTGAGCCACAGATGCATCATCTTGCCACTTTGTAAATGTGGCAATCTCTTCCTCAGAGGTTATTTCTGAAACAATTTCAGGGACAGGTGAATTTAGGATATAAGAAATCTTTTCAACAGTGAGAACTATTCTCAGATTTCTTAACCAGTCCGTATAATTCGGCCCGGTAAGTTTATTAGCATCAAGTATGCTTCACAGTGAAATAAGTGATTTTGACATTTTTAAAATTCTGCATGTGAAAAATAACATTTTAGCAAACATCTATTTAATTAATTTTACATACCAAAATAAATTTAAGTCTTTATTTTAAATTGGTATCTCCCACTATTTTCATCAAACTATATTACCCTCACTTATATAGTTCGGCAACATCTATTTAAAGATTTGCTAGTGAGAATAAGGATCCCATTTTAAATGTATATAGCCTTGTGGATAGCACAACAAACGATATATAAATAAATAGGTAGACAACTTTTGTCAATTACATCAACATGTAACTCCTTTTTATTTTGTCTCTTAAATCATAATGGTCAAGTGTGTGCACATCCGAACTAAAATAATTTAAGTTAAGTCCAGCCTAGCACTTCTATAAATTCAAAAAAGAAAAATATTTATTCTTGTGGATAGCACAACAAAATAATATTGTTCAATTTTCTTGATAAGCATCACATGTGATTAAATTAATATCTTAAATACGCAATACTCTCCTTGTGGTTAACACAACAAACTCGTATTAAATATTTATTACTCTATTAATTTATCATGCTAGAAGATGACGTTCGATATTTCAAATATCATTGAACGCTTCAGACTTAATATAATTTCTTTGAGGGGTTTGTTATTATTTGTCTCATCTTGTTTAGCGCGCATGCACATATATATATAAAATACACGTCATTTTATTAAACATGCGAAGCATGTTTGCATAAAATGTAATATATATAATACTTAGCATGCACATATAAAATACTATATTCTACCCGGATTAATTATGGACTTTTATTCTAGTTTGGTTCACTAGAGCCACCAAGTGAACCAAAAGGTCAAACCTAGGAGTGCAAGAATTTAAATTTAAACGTAACTATTACATTTAAACCCGAGCTCCATACAAACAGGTCTTCACGCGCTCCTTGCTCCTTAGTCTCCAATTTCTTCAAGATAATTCTAACTATCTCTATTACATAAAGTATTTAAAATTAAATAGAAACCTTAATCAGCAGTCAAGGGGAAGTACATTGGAGGGAGAAAGAATTTACATAGAGAAAAGAGAGAGGAGAAGACGAGGTACGCATACCCCATTTAATAAAACTCATTCATTCATGCATTCAACTAAAATAAAATCCAATCACATTAGTCAATAGTCCATAATCAACTCCATTTATTATCATACACATCAACATATGCATCAATAAATAACTATTCATCTCATGAATAATAAAGTCATTCCATATATAGATCGATGTCATTTAATGGACAAAAGTTTTGCTAAATTTTATTTTTGAAATAAAATAAACTCTTTTATTTTAATCAAAAATAAATTCAAATTAAACTTCTTTAGTTTTAGCAATCTGAAATCGTATTTCAAATAAAATAAACTCCTCTACTTTAAACTTTTATAAATTAAATAAACTATTTACTTAATTAATAAAAATAAGAATTTTAATTTCTGTCCAAGGGCTGGCGCAGCTATGCCTAGAATGAACTGGGTCGCGGCGCAGCTGCGCTGCTCATCGCAGAATCTGCAGAATATGATTTTTGTTCAGAAAATTCAATCCAATCTTACATCAATTCATATATAGAATCATAAAATTGATAATTAGCACAAAGTTAGGCTCTGATACCACTGTTGGGTTTGTACGTAACGCATACATGCAATCAAATTACACAATTAAATGGCGGAAGCGCAAAACATAGGTTTTTAAAATTTTATACAAACACATACCATGATCATACTTTGTGCTCAATTATCAATAACAAAAAAGTAGGAAGATCAGAATCATACTCTTGCAGAATCTAGCTTCCACAGGTACAAGTTCTACTACTTGCTCTCCTTGATCTCCTTGAATTTCCTGTAGTGGCTCCTTCCTTTGATCAACGATAGTCACCCAAGTGTTTGGCCTCTAGAGGTGATCCACCAAGCAAGAGGAATAACTCAGGAAGATGGGTGGTTGGCTAAACCCTTTTTCTATTTTCTGTAGAAAATATGTTGTACTCTCCAACTCTTGGAATTCACGTGTATATAATATCTGATATAAGACTCTCTTATATAGATATTAGGTTAACCCTACTAATCTAATTAGAATTGGGTTTCTTTTATTAATTAATTAAACCCTTTTAATTAATTAGGCTTCCCAATATATTGGGATTTAATTAACTAAACTCCTTTAATTAATTTGCCTCCTAATCTCATTAGGAATAATTGAGAGTACTAATATTAAATTAATTCCTAAACTCCTTTAGAATTAAATAATAATAATTGTAATAATATTAATAAGACTCCTCTTATTAATTTATATTTAATATTTTTAAACTATTAAATAATAAATATTAAGCTATTTAATTTATTATATCACCATAGATTAAATTAATTACATTTAATGTATTATTACGATTATGCCATTATCTTCTTAAATAATTCTTCTTCATTTTATGGTGTGACCCTTTAGGCTCTCCATGTTAAACCGGTTGTGAATAAATCGATTAGAACATTTATAATCTTATTGAAATAAATAAATTAAACTAATAATCTATTTAAATAAATAATATTTATTCTACAACAGGGATAAGCCTCCCTAGCAATCAACGACTTTTCAAACAATATAGATTTCAACATTAATTATAAAAGAACCTATGAGTTAATAGTTACTGTACAATTCAATCCTTCTACCATACAATGTCTCAATTAAATATAAGACATGGATTTACTGTCAAGTCTTATTTTATTTAATTATATGTCTTTCGATTAGAAAATGCACAACTCCATATAATGTAAATTAGAAACTCCTTTCTAATTTCATTCCACCTTGGCCAAGGATTCCTAGGTTGTCATTTAACGAATCACATATGATATATCTTCTCTTTTACTAGAGGTGGTAGATTCTTTATTGATCATTCATTATCTCCATATGTAACTCATTATACCCAAGCATACCCTTTTATATACCCTAAAGGGCCTTAAGAAATAAGTCAAAGTATAATTCATTACACACAAGATACTATGATGATCTCAAGTCCAAGGATCACTTGTACTGCTATCACATTAGAAATTTCTATTGACAGGCAAGTAAAACTCCATTAGGTGTTCCATAGCGAGTCACGTTCAGTGAACTTATTCTCCAATAAGCACATACATACTTGATTTAGTGTCTCCACACAAATGATCATGATATCAATCATCCTCATCCAATGAGCAAGCAACATATGTACCAATCTATCTGGATTTACTAATTTCCTTTTTAGTAATCCCACGATTGCGAACTATTTTAGTTTTAAGCTTTCTAAGAATTTAAATCTCATTAGCATGATCAACATCATGATTCTAAAAGCATTGCTTAAAACTATGGGTTTATTACATATTATAAAAACAACATCATGTAGATAACTAAATGCCTTTAATGAATACTTTTATTAATAAGTAAATAAGATTGTTTACAAAGTATGTACTTTATCATCATACATGATTGGCTTATATGCACACTACTATCACTAAGGTGGTAAGAAAGTCTCCAAAGGTCCCCCAAAGAAGTCTTTCTGCTGAAGGAGAGGAAGCAGAATCAGAAGAAGAAGAAGAAGCAACTGAAAGTCCTAAGGCTGACCCCCCAAGTAGTCATTCTGCTGATAAGGAAGGATTAGGATTAAAAAAAGGAGAAGCACCTGGATCTCCTATTGCTGAATCCCCAAGGAGTCCTTCTGTTGATTCAGAGGAATCAGAATCCAGAGAAGAAGAAACAACTGAATCTCCTGTTGTTGAACCTCCAAGGAGAACAAAGGCAACAGACTGCTTGCCCAACCAAGCCTAAAGAAGAAAGGAGAATCTTCTACAAGAATAATTGAACTTAGTGATGATAATGATGATGAGCTTGAGACTATGAAAGAAGATGCTAAGGGCAAAAGAAGCATGATGTCTGACAATTCCAGCAGTGATGAAAGTGAAAAGACTGCAAATGGATTTGAACCAGAAGAAGAAGATGAAGCTGAAAGTAAGGAGACTTTGAAGGCTGCAGAGCAGGAAATGACCAGTGGGTCTACAAAGGCTAACTCAATAGAGGGTGATGGGAATGATGATCATATGCATGAATCTACTGATGAGTCGGTTGAAGTGAGCTTGCACCAGTTTGACTCTGGATTAGAACATGGAGGAAATGAAGCAAGCTCAAGCTCTAAAGATCAGGAATCAACAGACTATCATGTTCCTTCCCCTACAAATGTTAAAACAAGAATAGTGGTGGAAGTATTTGATGAACCATAAAATGTGCTACCAGGCAGAAGGGTAAACCATGGCAATGAAAGAATTAATGTGATAAGGATGTCCACAGCCGATCTGCTCAACAATCTTCAAGACATGAGCTTGGACCTTACCACAGTGCTTTATGATTCTGAGAATCATCTAATAAGGTGGTTCTACCCTTTGATGCCATGGCTGAAGGCATCTACTACTGGAGATAAAAGCTACTTCAGATGGTGCTACTCACACTTTCCCAACCTGGAGCTGATATCGCAAAACTTCCCAAGGGTCAAGTCATTTGCAACCAAGATGATTAGAGACCAGCCTCACTTCAAGGTTTATCGATAAGTCAGCAACATCTATATTCCCTCCGATCTACAAGAAAGCTTAAAAAGTGGAAAGATCACATCAAAGTCCATGATCGTAGAGCCTCTTCACTCTACCGTTGGAAGTGATCTAGCTCAGCCTGAGAAATCAAACCTTACTCTAATAATGCTATCTGATATCCCTTCTTCCTCCCACAGCGACTAGTATTCAAATCTCTATGAGATTCTCACTACTTTTGAAAGCCTCTCTAAGAGTGAGAAACGTGGTGTCCAACCAGCTGCTCAGCAGAAGGCTGCCCAACCAAATGTCCAAATTCTTCAAGAGCAAGAGTTATTGAAAAACTCTGAAGAATTGGTTGAGAAATTCTCTCTCATTGCTGAAGAAACTAAGATCCTGTCATGAGGAGAAGACAATGAGCTTCACAACAAGCTTTAGGCCACAATCTCAGATATATCTCTCAAGCTTCAACAGAGAGATCAAATCTATCTAAAGTCCATAAGGGATCAGAAGGAAGAAGCCCTGCAAGCTCAGAAGCAAAGTGCAGAATCTATTCTATCTCTTTCTAAGAAAATAGACATCCTCAACCAGTCTCTTTCCCTAAAGCAAGAGCTCAGCCAACAGGAACTCAAGATTAAAGTTGGAAACACATCTCACCTGATGGAGCATCTTATATCTAATGTCCAGTATCTCTCTGAAGTGATTGATGACAAAAAAAGGGAGAAAAAGACGCACTCAATGGGCACTCGAAGAGCAGAATGAAGGCAAAGGAGAATAGTAAGAACAAGAGCAAGAGCAAGAGTCGAAGCAGCAAAGCAAAGGACAAGAATGGGAAGAAGAACAAGGAAGCAACAATAGAGTCATCATCTGAGGGGGAGCCGAAAGAAGATGACTCCATAAAGACAAAGACTGAGGGGGAGCCAAAGCTAGATGAAGAAATGATGCATTCATCTGAGGGGCAGCAGAATCAAGAAGACATATAAGATGAGTAGCTGAACAAAAAGTACATGTAGCTGAACAAAAAGTACATCCTGAAGACGTACATCCTGAAGACATACAAGGAGCAGACAATGAAAAAGAGAAGGTAAATCTCTAATTATAATAGTATGTTCTAGATCTAGGATGTAGAGTGTCATATCTTTTGTAAGTTTCATATCTTTTGTAAGCTAAATTTTTATTAATGACATTCATGATTATCTGTTCTAGCAATACAACAGCTCACTGTATATTAAGATTCATTCATCTCATACATATGCATTTAATGTTTTTGTCATAATCAAATAGGGGGAGATTGTTAGGAATATATATAAGAATGTTATTCCTATTTATATAAGATTTGATTATGAACTTAATGAATGAATATGCAAATATGTTTGCATTGATGAAAGATGTAAAGTCCTTAATAGATGATAGACATATGTATAAGGACTTAGATTGAAAAGATCAAATATGTTAGGTTGATCCTACATAAATAAACAGCTTTGTGAAGTCCTTCAAAAGATTATAATGTACAAGGACTATGAATAGAAAGATCAAGCTTGTTAGGTTGATCTCGTAAAATGTAATAGATAGGCCAGTCTGAATGTCGAGCACTGCACCAGCAATCACAGTCTGCCAAGAAAAGACAAGGCAGAATCGTGGTGTGTAGAGGAAGACTTTCTTGGAGCCATAGTCTGTCGAGGAAGCCAAGTTCAGAATCATGGAGACAACCTGTAGAAGCGCCTGCAGAGCCAAGTCAAGAATAATAGGCTTCACTTGAAGACGTGGAGCCTGCAGATCATGACAGAGGCAGAAATTATAGTTGGGCAGAATAGTCAAGAGACTACAGTTGTTAAGGAAGAAATCGTAGTCTATCTTATGATCTACTCTCAGAGTCGCAAACTACACTCGGAGTCGCAGTGTCTGCACAACCAAAGCCAGATCGTAGTCTGCAGAACTAAGGCCAAAACATAATCAGTCAAGTGCTCACAAATGCCAAGGAAGAATCGTAGAGTACTCCACTATTCTCAACAAATGAGCACTACAGAAGTATACAAAGATCGTAGTCTCTGGTAAGAGTAGTCAAGGTTCAGAATGCAATATACTTGAAGAATACCAGAAAATATTCTCTAAATGGCCTGCAAGTAAACAGAAGATTAAAGCACCAACTCTATCAGCATGACAGACTAACTGAGAAGTGAAGCCATTTAAAAGAAGTCTTCTACAAGCGATCGTTAGAAGACAATGAATGAAGTGACTGTCAAAAGGAAGACAACGATTGCAGCGTCTGTTAAACCAACAGAAGACAATGATCGTTGTGGTGACTACGATCGTGGTGTTTGCTAAACGTGCAGCAGAAACTGATGTAGCACATACAGAGATATTGGCCAACCTATAGAGAGCAGATGAAAAGGATTATCTATGCTCAGCCTCATCATGAAGAGTGAGTGGGAGATTATAGAGCAGAAAGTTGAGAGAGCTGAGCATGACTAATCAAAAGAGTCTTGTAAACCAGAAGGGTCAAAGCAAACAGTTAAGTTATTAGTTCCTGACGCAAGTCAAGGCAAGCAGAATCGTAGAGGCACTGCAAGATTGAAGAGCTAGAGGTTCTACATTGTCAATCCAAAGAACACTCTCAGAATCGTAGTGTTGTCAAAGCCAGTCAACTTGCAACATCCATAAACAAACTACGATCAAGCACATGAACGTCTGCATCAGAATCATGGAGTTAGGTCGTCTGATTATTGAGTCCTAGCAATACCTCAATATAAAGACTGACAATCAAACGTTGTTGATTAAGAGCATCGATGCAGTTGTCAAATCCATTGGTTCGGATCGAGGTATCAAAAAGGAGAAATAAATGTGACTACCAACCTGACTTTTGAAGGTGACTTCTCAGAGGTGTTAGGTGAAATAGCAGACTGCTGTGTCAGGAAAGTCAAAAAGGTGTTGCCATGTAAATTAAGCATTCTGCACCAAATAACTCAGAATCCTTGAAGCAATTCAAATAGCTTCCAACAGCTATATTCCAACAGGAAGCTGATGGAGGAGTGATAACTACATAATATTCATGATTTGTTATTATATCCAATTTGTCCCTTTTCAATATATTAGCTCCAAATTCACTCTCTGTGGGACCGATCCTTGCTTATTACTATATTCTTAAGTTAGTTGAATAAAGAGTAAGATAAATTTAGTAGTGTTAACCGACAGCTACCAAATTTTGGCGCCATTGCCGAGGAGTGTTATTTGTTTTTATTTATTCAATTGTTTTCACATTTTTCTTTAAATTTTTTTTATGAATCCATCCTCTCAATCTATTGACTTAAATTTTGATCAAGAGATAGAGAAACTTGCAGATACAGAAGAAGCTCTTGTTCCAACACTTGAAAAGGAAAAGATGGAGGTGCCAATGAACAAAAGAACTTTAAAAGAATTGGCTACTCCTGACCTTGATCAACCATCCTTGTGTATTGAATATCCTACTTAGATGTTGTTTTTGAACTTAACTATGGACTGATTCGTCTTTTGCCTATTTTTCGTGGTCTTACAGGTGAAAATCCATACAAGCATCTAAAGGAGTTCCATGTGGTGTGTTCCACAATGAAATCACAAGGAGTGCCAGAGGAGCAGATCAAGCTTAGACTTTTTTCGTTCTCATTAGCAGATTTGGCTAAAGACTGGTTATACTATCTTCCTTCAGGATCGATACGATCATGGACTGATATGCAAAGGCTATTCTTGGAGAAATACTTTTCTGCTTCGAGAGTCGCCAACTTACGAAAAGAGATATGTGGGATCAGGCAATTCAACGGAGAAAATCTCTATGAGTATTGGGAAAGGTTCAAGAAGTTGTGTTCCAGCTGTCCATCTCACGGAATCGATGACTATCACCTGATTCAATACTTCTATGAGAGGTTGCTACCAATGGATAGAAGCATGATTGATGCAGCAAGTGGAGGAGCACTGGTAGACAAGAATCTAGAAGCTGCAAGGAACTTAATTGCAAACATGGCAGCTAACTCGCAGCAGTATGGAACTAGGATGGATCATACACCTCAAAGGGTAAATGAGGTAAGTACAAGTAATATTGAACAACAAAATTTTGAATTAACTGCTTTGGTTCGTCAAATGGCTACAAGAAATATGCAAGTTGCAAAAGAGTGTGGAATTTGCTTAAAGTTAGGACACACCAGTGCTAATTGTCCAATATTGTATGAGGATGAAACTGTGCAACACGTCAATGTTGTGGGAACATTCTCAGGACATCATCAGCATCAATATGATCCATGGGCTGAGACTCACAATCCCGGATGGAGAGATCATTCCGACTTGAGCTATGGAGTACCTGCTCATTATGGAATGTCTATGGAGGATATGTTCAGAGCATTCATGAATCAGACGCAATAGTTCTAGCAAGAGACAAGGACTTCTATCCATAGGTTGGAGAATCAGATGAGTCAGCTTGCTACCACAGTTAGTAGTTTTGAATTTTAGGGCTTAAGTATAATGGGATGTGACGAAGAAGAGCAGGAGGATTCAGTGCTTATTTCAGGGACAAACAGTAATAGAGAATTTGATAAAGAGAAGGAACAAGAGGAAGAGGGGAATGACTTGACAAATTATGCATATCTCTACAAGATAGACGTGGATTCATCTCCATCAATACAACCAACAGAAATAATGAGTGATACACACCATCGTACCTTTACCATGGAATTGGACAATGCAAAGTTCCAGTTCAATGCATATGAGACTAAAAGGTATCTTGGTAATGTTAAATCTATTTTTGCTATTGATGTTGTGGATTATTAAGTGCAGGAATCTTGTGATTGAATACAATTATACACGGAGGATTTGAGGGATGGAAAGGAGTTAAATCATGATCTAAGAGATGCTCCTAATGAATTGAAACTCTTACCAGCTCACTTGAAGTTCACAAGTCTGATTACATAGAATGAGAGGGAAGATGTCAAGCCAATGATAATAAACAAGGGCAGCTGCTTGGGAGGCAACCTAAGAATTCAGATTAGATCTTTCTATCCCTTTTCTTTTTAATTTGTTAGTTATAGTTCTTTCTTCTTTACATGATTTTCTCACATTGGGGACAATGTCAGGTTTAAGTGTGGGGGGAAAGATTAGGTTTTTATGATTATTTAGGGATATTTGATCTGTCGATGTTGATAGGAAATAGGAAAATTTGATGCCTTAAAAATTTTTGAAAAATTTGATTTCCATAATTCTATTTGCCTATTTGTTCGAAGGATAAAGTCAAGGATTGATAATCAATGCTAAAAATTCAAAAATATGTTTGATGCTTAATTGGTTAATGATTGAGAAAAACCAAGTCATGATCCATAGTAATTGATTTGAATTGAATTTAGGTCTCATGAGTACTTGAATATGTGATAAATGCTTAGTTGGCTAAGTTATCTGTGGAGTTATCTATGTGCACTAATCTCATGCTCTAGAACTATTGAACTGTTTATGATTTTTGCAGGACCATGTGAAATTTTTTTTTTATCAGAAAAGTTGAAAATCAATGAAATTTTTGAAAAAGACGCAAAAGATAAGTCATGTGGTGGGATGAGATGGAGCGTAAAATGCACTCTCCCATAAACACGTGTGAATAAGTGAGATAGAGCATAAAATGCACTCACTTACAAAGAAAAATTGAGGAAGGTGAAACGGAGCATAAAATGCATTCACTGAAATCAAAGAGGAAAATGAAAGGGTTCTGGTAAAGAAAATAAAGCAGGAAAAGAATGTTTTGAGTTTTGCTGGTGTGCACGGTTTTTGCTTCATGGTAACTAAGTTGAGTAAGTGTGTGGATCATAGAAGAATGCTTATGTGGTTACAATTTGACTTAATGAAATTCATTGGTGAGTGGCAAGGTGGCTATCTTGAGTTAATTAATAAAATATTGATTATGTTTTTGTGGGTTTAGTGTTGATATTCATGATTTGTTCTTGAAATCTTTTGACATTATGGTTGAGTAGAGTTTTTGGAAATCAAACTTTTGGTTTACACGAGGACGTGTAAAAGACTAAGTGTGGGGGAATTTGATAAGTACATAATATTCATGATTTTTTATTCCTTTACGTTTGGTTTTATTGCATGTTTCATGTGTATACGAGCTTAATATGGTGTTTATTATTTTCAGGAGAATTTGGAGCTAATATATTGAAACGGGACGAATTGGAGCTCAATTTGGGACCAATTTGGCTGACCCAATTCGGACCAAAGGATCAGCCCACGCTAGCAAGTAATCAAATTAGAAGTCCAACTCATAATTGTCCAGCTCATTATATGTGGGAGCTTTTGGTTTGGTTTTGGACATGCAGCAAGATGTTTATCAAGTGGGCCAAACTTAGTATGCTTGGCATTCATGTTCAGCCCAGTCTTTTTATTACATGTTGAGGTCCATGCATCATGCCGCCAACTTGTAGTGGGCCACGCACATGCATGTCAATTGGAGCAGCTCACGATTTTAATAGTTTTAATGGGAAAAGGATTTCTAGCAATCAACATTATATAAATCATGCACGTGGGCTAGAGATTGAGGATCAGCTCACAAATTGATAAACAGCTCACGAATTCCTAGCTTGTAAAGGAATGCTACATGAAGCCCACGGTTGAGCAGCTTGCAAAAGAGCAACCACGAAATAAGAAGCAAAGAAGCAAACTAAAATATCATGCACAGCTGGCCATACACTGCATATTGGGCGTGGGGCGCGCCGTTAAAGAGGAATTTCACGCGCGGGGTGCGCCATTTCAGAAATCAGACTTCCTGGCCTAGTAGCGCGGGTCGCGCGACTCTATAACTAGATCAAGGGCAGGGCGCGCCAGTCAGATGGGATGGCCAGATTTAGCTATTTTAAAACACAAAGTTGAATAGGAAAAGGATTTAAAACTTGCCTAATTAAACTAGGGTTTGTCTAGGCTATAAATATCAATTGTTTTCCTAGGTTTAGGGGGATCTCTTCTCTCTGATTTTTCATCTATCTATCATCTTGGATCTAGGATCTCTTGAAGACATGAACTAATTCTTCCCATTCAATTATGAAGGGAGGTGAACCTTACTATCAATTAATGGTTTGATCAATTATATTATTTATTCTTTCATGAGATTTATTCTGATTATCTATATAAACTTTCATGTATGCTAGATTAAGTCATAAATTAAGCAAACGATGTATGTTTAATCCACGTAGCAATTACTGATATTTTATTGCGGTCAAGCTTTGAAATATTGTTAAGGTTTTCAAAAGACAAGTTAAATAGTTCCTGATTATGTAATTATTGCTTGGAATAATCTAATTCTCATTCTTAATGCTTCTATCATATTAAATCTAGGCTGATAGTTTTACGTTGTATATTAGTTAGGATCTTTTGTTGGCGATCGTCGCATTAGATTTACACTTAAGGAGAATTTCGGGTAATTTGCGATCGCGGTTATCTAGGGTTATTAATCTCGTTGGAAGATAAATAATGTAAACACTTGGTTAAATCATAATTGTGAAAAGGGGATACTGAACTGAAGAATTGAACTTTTTACTCATTGATAAATCTTTATTATTCACTTTAGTTAATTATATGTTCAAACTAAAATCCCCAATTCATTGGAAATACTTGGATAGATAAAAGATAATTCACTCTCTGTGGGCTCGATCCTTGCTTATTATTATACTAATTCTTGAGTTAGTATAATAAAGAGTAAGGTAAATTTAGTAGTGTTAAACGACAGCTACCAAATTTTTATATAACAGTTGAAGCTTAAAAGGTGAATGAGTTGTTGACTCTACGAGAGTTCTACAGAGCTTAACAGAAAATGTTTCAGTGGCAGTGAGACTACCATAGTAGGAGTGAAGCAGATATGATGAAGAGCTTTAACTGCTAAAGGCTTCACTCAACACGAAGAAGAATGCCAACCACATTAGCATTTGAGTTGAGAGCCGAGAAGGCCAATAAGACAAGAGAAAGAGTGGCAGACCAGAAAGCAGATATCCAGGACCATTCTACGATTCACCATGAACAACCGGAGCTGAAGAGAAGTAGTTGCAGAGCAGAATCTGTACACAAGACAACCAGTGTTCAAGGGATTATAAGTACCAGATGGAGTCTACCTGAAGTGCAAAGACTTAGTATATCCTCAATGGTGACAATGTGATATGCTAAAATCAGATGAAGTCAAGCATCAACAACAAAGATCAGCTGCACCAATGAAATGTGATAGACTGCTAAGTACTCAAGGATGTCGAGCTTCATGAACATCTTAGCAGTCCATCAGTGGTGATCCAGTCTCGATGCAGAATGCCAGAAGATCACACCAAACTGCTAAGAACTAGAAGATGAATAAGCTTAAAGTCATCTTAGCAGCTCAGCACCACCAACAACAAATCAACAAACAACCAGGGCCTGAGGGGTCCTTATCTTCATGACTAAATCAAAGTCAAGTCTGCTGGGCTTGCTGAGTACCGGAGGGCACAAGAGATTCTAAGTCTGCTGGTATTAGTCTATAGGTCCAAGTCTGCTGGGCTTGAAAAGTTCTTAGTGAACTAGAGTTCCAAGGCTGCTGGCCTTGAAGGAATCTTAGTGATTCAAGAGTTACCCTTTCCGTAGTGGAATTCCTGCTTGTTGAAGCAGAAGAGTGGATTAGGAGCTTGAGTCTCTGAACCACTTAAAATCCCTTGTGTCATTTACTTTATGTCATTTACATTATGCACTATAACTGCTATAACCACTTACACCTAAACTAACATTAGAACAATGTTTATCAATATATCTTTAAAGGGGATCTTTAACTTATTTCGTTGTGCATGAACTGATTCTTAAGTTTGGCATCTACTAATTACTTAGCAATACAAAATAAAATGAAAAACTTTAAAAATACAAAAGGATCTATTCAACCCCCCCTTCTAGATCTATTGTGTGCCCCCGAGGAACTAACACACTATCTAAATAAAACATAATTAACTGCCCATAAATAAGGAATACAAAATAAATTACAACCTTACTAATAAAATCTTCCTTCTAAAAGGATTACATAGTCATAAAACGTTCCCAAGTTTCTAACCTTAAACAATCATCATAAAGTGCGAAAATAAAACATCATATAACAAATTAAGTCTTATACAAAACCACATAGTAAACTGGAACAAGTCTTCGCTACTTGTTCATTTTGCCTTTGCCCTTACTGGTTGACGACTCGTCAACCTTCTCAACTTTTGCTGTAATGGTTATATATGCAAGAGTGAGCAAACAAAAGGTCACTTGAAATAACAATCAATAGTGATAACATGTCACTAAATAAGTTCAATTGAATTGAATAACATTCTTTATCAACGATAATCTAGAATTTAATATAAGATTTAGAATTCATCTAAGAGTCACAAGACCTTGAACTATATCCCAGGTTATAAATATTTCTACTTAAACATTTAACAGTTGTTAGACTTTATGGACCTTCTAACTCGTACTTAGGGGGATCAACCCTTCGTACCATTAGACTCTTCCCAATGAATTTCCTTAATTCACCTCCTACAAACTCTTCCTAAGCTTAACTACCTACTCACTTTTGTATCTTCTCCAAAGTTATATCCTCAGGTACCCATACTTAAGGTTTCTAATCTATCAGCTCTATACTAACCTATGACGCCCCCAAATCTGGGTACCTTCAAACCTGGGTCCGGTGCTACACAGTGCTACAACATTCATACATTTCTAACTATATAAGCTTAATAACACGAATGTAATTTCTATATTATTACATCATATCCGTTAAATCCCAGTTTCTGTAACCATTACATGTTCTTACATTATAATAATTCACATTAGATAATAATATTATTCTATTACAAGATCTTCTATCCATCTTCATTCTCATTCTTCTATCCTTAATGAATTCTTCAATGCATTTGTCCTTAACTGAAGTCATATAGTTTAAGCAAGGATGAGCATTAAATTGAAAGTAGTATGCATACAAGCCAATCATGTACGATGATAAAACATATACTTTGAAAATGATCTTATTTATTTATTAATAAAAGTATTCATTTATTAAAGGCATATAATTATCTACATAATGTTGTTTTATAATATGTTAATAACATATAGTTTTAAGCAATGCTTTTAGAATCATGATGTTGATCATGCTAATAAGATCTAAATTCTTAGAAAGCTTAAAACTAAAATAGTTCCCAATCGTTAGATTACTAAAAGGGGATTAGTAAATCCGGATAGATTGTTACATATGTTGCTTGCTCATTGGATGAGGATGATTGATCTCATGATCATTTGTGTGGAGACACTAAAGCAAGTATGTAGGTGCTTATTGGAGAATAAGTACACTGAATGTGACTCGCTAAAGAATACCTAATGAAATTTTACTTTTCTGTCAATAGGAATTCCTAATGTGATAGTAGTACAAGTGATTCTCAGACTTGAGATCATTATAGTATCTTGTGTGTAATGAATTATACTTTAACTTATTCCTTAAGACCCTTAGGGTATATCAAAGGGTATGCTTGGGTGTAATAAGTTATATATGGAGATAATAAATGATCAATAAAGAATCTACCGCTTCTAGTAAAAGAAGAGATATGCCCTATATAATTCGTTAAATGACAACCCAGTAGTCCTTGGCCATGGTAGAATGAAATTAAATAAAATAAAATAAGAGTTGATAGTAATTCTATGTCATATATTTAATTGGGACATTGTATGGTGAAAGGATTGAATTGTACGGTAACTATTAACTCAAAGGTTCTTTTATGATTAATGTTAAAATCTATATTATTTGAAAAGTCGTTAACCGCTAAAGAAGCTTATCCCTATTGTAGAATAAATATTATTTATTTAAATAGATTATTAGTTTAATTTATTTATTTAAATAAGATTAGAATTATTCTAATTGATTTATTCACAACCAATTTAATATGGAGAACCTAAAGGGTCACACCAAAAAAGGAAGAATAATTATTTAAGAAGGTAATTGCATAATCGTAATAATATGTTAAGTGTAATTAATTTAATCTATGGTGATAGAATAAATTAAATAGCTTAATGTTTATTATTTAATATTTTAAAAATATTAAATATAAATTAATAAGAGGAGTCTTATTAATATTAATATTATTATTAATTTAATTTCCAAAGGAGTTTAGGAATTAATTTAATATTAGTACTCTCATTTATTCCTAATAAGATTAGGAGGATAAATTAATTAAAAGAGTTTAATTAATTATTCACAATGGTTGGGAAGATTAATTAATTAAAGGAGTTTAATTAATTAAATGAAACCCTATTTCTA
Source organism: Panax stipuleanatus (assembly GCA_020205555.1). Lineage (NCBI taxonomy): Eukaryota > Viridiplantae > Streptophyta > Magnoliopsida > Apiales > Araliaceae > Panax > Panax stipuleanatus. The sequence continues at coordinate 113,336,285 of CM035121.1, read as the reverse complement.
ATTGGATTAGAAGGGTTGACCAATATCTATAGAAGAGGAGTCTTATGTTGGATATCAGTTTATGCAATTCTAATTGTTGGAGAGTACTCTTTTTGTATAGATAATAGAAAACTAGAGTTTAGCCAACCACCCTCCTTCTTGAACAATTCCTCTTCCTTGGTGGATCACCTCTAGAGGCCAAACACTTGGGTGACAAACGTTGATCAAAGGAAGGAATCAATCCCGGAGATTTAAGGAGATTGCGAAGAACAAGGAGTTGAACTCGTACCTGTGAAAGCTTATTTCTACAATGGTATGAATCTAATCTCCTTCTATTTCGTTTTAATTAATAACTATGCATAAAGGATGATCCGTGTAATTGGTTTGTAGAAAATTTTAAACTCTGTTTTTACCATGCTTCCGCTATTTTGTGCAATTTGATTGCGCCACGATTTCATACAAACCTAACATAAATTACCCAGCAAGTATAGCATTTCAACAACAAAATCTATAGTCATCTGATTTCATTCAACAACTGAATAATAGTTGTGAATTACTTCGAATAAGCTGGAATAATAAACAGAATAAACCAGAATAAAACTTTTCAATATTCTAAAACATTTTTGAAACGACATAGTGGTCATTTGAATAAGATGGTACGGACCAAAAACTCTATTTCTTTTTCCTTTATTTCATTAAAAAGGATAACATAGTCGTTAAGACCATAAATCCGATATCACTTACGAGTACATCTAGGGGATCAGCCTATAGTACCCTATGTTGATCAACACTCATCCGTTAAACATATTTATAATTTGACACCATGTGTGTCAGTCAAAAACTCGACTAAATACATTTGTTTAATTAAGTTCAAACCTACCTTTGAATCAATACTAAAGCAATTGGCGTTAGATATCTTAGCTTTTCATAATTAACATTTGTTTGTTTAAGTTCAAGCCTACCTTTGACTCAATACCAAAGCAATTGGCGTTAGATAGCGTAACTTTTCATAAATAATATTTTAAAAGATTTACTAACAAATCCATAAAATATTTTAGCATTTACCTAGCTGAACAATGGCACCGACATTTTCTTAAACAGTTTATCTCTTAACATCGTATGAATACTTATACAAATACTAAATAATTTGCATAAGTACGAAATTCACACAATCATAAAAGAGGTTCATTTTATTTTTAAAACATCACATTGGCTTCATAAGAACAGAATCAAATGAAGTAAACACTTGCCCAAATAAATTAGAGTGAGTTTAGGAAACTGGCCTTAAACGTTCTTTAATAAGTTTACGCTAATTTGTCCGTCAAACGGTCTACACAATTACGACTTCCTACACATACCAATTAAGCACATAATTGATGTCAAATATTGGTTTATATTAACTTCACTTCTTACTTTACATGTCTGTGTCATTAGACTCGGAATACTTTTTAAATTTATTATTACTTGTTATAACGTTTTAGCGTTCATTTGCCATACTTCCATTATAACATTCGTAAACGCTTAAGCCATATGCCCTTGCATATGCCCAACACAATCTCGTAATCTTATATAACACTTGTTGATTCAGTTAGGTGTTTTACGTTAACTTTACTTTCTATCGTATTCATTCATTTCACTAGACTCAAGTTATACTTCGAGTTTATTATCCTTTGTACTTACGATATTATTGTTGAAATCGGACTTCATTCAGTTCATTCTATTCGTTATGGTTTCCTGAAGTTTATACGTTGTAATTCTACCTTTGTTATGCAAACATTCAAACCTTATACGCATACGTACATCAAGCATGTTCGTTCTATACGTATACTAAACTGTTGCTTTATTTACAGTATTTTACGTTTACTATCGTTTGTCATCTTAATCTACATTCAACCTTTAGCTAAGGTTTTAATCACTTGTTATTGTGATACAATAGTTGAACATTTATGTTCTTAATTACTCTATCCAATTCCCTTCTTTCTGCGTTCAAAAATAAAATTTTCTGCACGACGACCCGGCCCGGCTCGGCTCTATGGCGCCCGATTTTGCCTTGCAACCGGCGTTGTGACGCCTGCTTTGTCCCGGGGCTAATGCTAACTGGCACTGTGACGCCAGTTTTGTGCTAGGAAGTCGTCGCTGCGGCGCCGGTTCTGGGAAAATGTTGCCCAAATTCAATTTTTTGTACAATTTATCCTGAAGCTCATTTCGTAAACCCATAACTTCATCATCCCATATCAGAATAAATACGTTCTCGAGCCTAATCCTAACTTTCACAACACACTTCAAATCCATCCGGACATAACTAACTTTTGAATTCATTAACTAGCCTATTCATCGCCATGAAAATCCTTTGACACTCACTATCTAAACTTAGCGTTCTTGACATTCGTTCGTCTGTTCTTCGTAATTTACTCATCCTAACCCGAATTGAGTTCGTTCTTGATTCCACATCTTATATTCTCCGTGTTCTACAACGTTTTTATGAAACCTCGATTGATCAGATTCATTATCTTATATCATAACATTGTTTGGAAGTCATAACAAATCATATTAACGTCTTTTACTCAGATTTTTGCCATAACTTAATTATAGCTTGTTCTTAATCCAATTCACATGAAATTTTGAAATCTAACTACGACTGATGGTTTTAAACTTGTCCATCAACGACATCCTACATATGGTTTTCAATTTGTCCATCAATAACATCTTACGGATAGTTTTCAGTTTGTCCATCAACAACTTTTACTATGTTCTTCAATCTTTCTTCGTTTTCTATCGTTATTTTGATTACGATTCACTTTGCACATAAAAATTTATGTTTTGAGTTTGTTAATTCTTTCTTATTTCTCCGTGACAACTATATGATTCCAACGAATCATCCAACCACCAACACAACACTTCATAACATTCTAGAAAGCGATTAAGGGATGAAAAGTTTGAGTTCTAAGTTTTCTACCTTATGATTCTTCACGTTTCTTCACTAACGAACGACTTGATCTTACATTTTGTTCCTCTGAGGCATGATAATCTGAGTCTCTCACTTCCTCTCTTTAATTTTCTAGAGTTTTCTTTCTTGTATTTGATGAATTTGTGAAGAAAAGAGAGAAGTGAGCTTGGTATATATAGAAAACCAAGACTAGGGGTATTTTGGTCATTTAGTGGCTTTTAACCATTTGTCCTTGACTATTTTCTTGTAAATATCTTCTAAGACTTAGCCTGTAAGTCTTGATGTTTCGTATTTCAGAATTCGTCTGACAATTAAAAAATTACGGTTCTCCGTTTCTAAATATTTTTAGATATTCTGTCTTTCCTCTACAAATTACGTTTTACGCATTCGTCAAAAATTAAAAATTGCAAAAATCATTTTCGGTGAAGTGTTTTTGGCGACGTTTTTCCACAAAATGGTTAAATGATCGAAAAGTCGATAATTTTTTTTTTCGTCTTTTCACTATTTTGCCTTACTACTGCACGTTTTTTGAGAAACACTTTTATTGGATAATATGACTTTTCACAACATATTATTGGTAAATTTTGAAACGAAATGTCGTTAGGACATACCAATTTGTTTAAAAGACTTAAGGTTAAACCCTAACTCATATCGTTCTTCCTGTGAATAGTGTTTTTACGTAACTTTCTCGAAATTTTTTTATTTTCATCTTCAAAATTCTTACTCCTTAAATCATACACATAACAGAAATACTCCCACATTAACACCATCCTAGGTCATAAAATGACATTTAAACATAATACAAATAATATTCATTAAATATTATTTCATTCATTAATATTCCAGAAAACTTAATTTTTAAACTAAGTGAAATTTCTCGGTCGTTACACTGATCATGTTCACCCCTTCCACATTATGCTAAGGTATAGGATTGTCATAAACGTGTGGCTGTTCGGGTGTTGTTACCACGATCTAGCCGATGTCTATCATTTCCTGAATCTTTAGTTTCAAGGACCAGTATTCTTGGGTATCATGGCCAAGGACCCCAAATGGTATGTGTACTTTTTGCTTGGGTCGTATTGCTTCCCGTTTGGATTGGCTGGGGGGGGGGGGAGAAGCTAAGTAATCTTCTTATATGTAGTCAGAAGCGTCAATATATTCTCAAGTGAGTCCCCAAGGGGTGTAAATGTTCTTCTGCGCCTGCCCTCTCCGACTTTCTGAAATGAAGGACTTGGAGGATTTGCAGATGATTGGAACATGGAGTAATTATTTTATTTCTGAATGGGCATAGTTTTGACTACCTCGTCGAGCTTGACCTTGAAGTATGAGGATACATATTCTTCCTTTTTCTTGTGGGCCCTCCAAGGGTTACTCCCATAATTTCATGTCTGGATGTGCTCAACTACTTCCTCTAGAGCAGTGAGGTCCTTAATTTTACCAGACTTCAACCTCATTGAAGCCGTTTCACCAAGTTTGATTATTTCTGAGAATGGTTTTCCTATTCCCTCCAAGACCCTCTCATAGTAGGGAGCTTCCTGTATGTCGATGAAAGTCATTACCATTTTAGTTTTTTTTCATAAGCGGGCTACCCTATGATGCCATACGTCTCCATCTTTAGGCGTATTCTTGGAAAGAATCATTTTTCTGCTTCTTTACTTTAGTCACCTGAATAGATCTGGTGCCATTTGTGACTAAAAACTGTATTGATTCAAGAAGGTGTGGGCCAGTTCTTCCTAGCTGTGGATTTTGGAATTGTCAAGTCGGGCGTACCATGCCCTGGCCTCTCTAGTTATACTTTTCTAGAATAGCTGCATTATTAGTTTATCGTCTTTTGAGTAGGATTTGAGTTCTCCTATGTATACCTTTATATGGGTATAAGGGTCTCCTAACTCGCTATATTTTTTGAACTCTGGGACTTCAAATTTGTCAGGATATTGAGCCCCTGGGAATATGCAGAGGTCTGAATAGTTGACGCTCCAATATGTTCATGTCCCTTTTATCTACCGGATGGTTTCTTCCATTTGTTGGACCTTCTTCCTTATGTCCCAAATTTCTCGCCCGTCCCTGAGATTGGTGATTTCATGGGTTTTTTGGGTGTTTGCTTCACTAGATTGAGGTACAAGTATCTGTGTTCCCACTTTTTTTCTAGAACTTTGACTGCCTCCTTGCTTAGAGGATTCTGGTTGAGTCTGCGTTTTTGGACCCTGAGTGTTTTCACACTGTGCCTTTAGTTGGTTAGCCACCTCTGCCATCTATTTTCTATGTTCCTCGAATTCCTCTCGAGATACAGGGACAAATTCAGGTGGGGGACTCTCAGCGGTGGATCGGAGTTGTGCCTTCCTCACTTGCAATCGGGTACGTGGACCAATCTTGCCCACAAAAGGATAAGTATTTTAGTTTTGATAAACACTAACGGTATGGATGTATGTCATGCAATGCGTTAGTTTTAGGTTTTTTAATATTTTCCTGCAAAACAAAGGTCAGTTGTTTTGATGAGAAGATAGTATGACAAGTATGAAATTTCATATTTGACAAGAATTGAAAGAGGTAAGGCATGAAAAGACTTCTCGTAGCGATGGGTTTATCAGAGGCTGGCCTATCTTAGGATTATTCTCATGAGATTTTCGGCATAAAGGTCCTCAAATCTTTGCAACCTACTCGATGGGATTGAATCCGATCTTTCGCTTGGTGTGGATTTGAGTGGAGTCTTTCCTGAGCCTCACGGGATTATACTCCCTTAAGTCCAGTAATCAATCACTGACGGTTTTACCTCCTGGTGGAGGAATCACATAACATACATTCATCGCACCTTATGGCATGCAATATGATGACATTGTGCGAAGCACTAATATAAAGCATCATAAAGAAAGCGTTCATCACACATATATAACAAGCATAAGAAAGAAAGCATTCATCACACACATATAACATGCAGATAAAAGAGAATTGAAAAGACTGAAATGCGGCTTAAGCCCTCTAACGTCCCCAGCAGAGTCACCACCTGTCGATGCCGGGGAAACTTTCAGCTCCTAATTTTATTTCTACCCTTTGTCTTTCTCTATGTAAATTGATTGGTTTTGTTTAAAGGGTGGGATTTAGGAAAAGGACTGACATGCATGTCGACGAATTTGAAAAAATTGATTTTATGCGATTAGGCCGAATTAGACAGAGTTGCCAGTTGGTATGAGTTCAAAAGGATGTACCAACTCATCTGGATTTTGAAAGATTTTTGCAACATGGCCCAATATATAACTCCGTAAAATTGGTCTGCAACCCGAGATTCTTAGAGTTTGGGGGATTGCTTAAGAGAGGGGAAGGTGTTAGCCACCCCCCGAATTCCGTGAAACACGGTTACTACGCCTTTTTAATTTTGTAAACATGAAGTGTGTTTGTGTTGGAAAAGATGCTTGAGTGATTTATTTTGAAAGTAATGATGTGCCTCTTCAGACCTATGTATGAAGGATTTAATTTGAAGAAAAGTTTGTGTAGACACTCGAAATTTTGTTTTCCTGTTACTGACCATACAGGAGGGCAAAAACGTATTTTTTCCAACCCCAGAGATAGTCCCGGGAAATCATCAAACCAAACGCCAAAAAATTAAATCAATCCCCGGAGATAACCCTGAGGAAGAACAGAGTCAACATCAGTCAAACCTCGGAGATAACCCTGAGAGAAGACAGCTACAACTGCGTCAAGCCCGGAACCAAACCAGAAGTGCAAAAGAGTAATTTTGCCAACTCAACATCGACTCAGATCAAATTACTATGAAAAAGGTCATACAGAACCAGCACAACAAATCCCGAGTGAAAACTGCGCCAGAAAGCTCAACGGACTAACTGCGAAGACTTGAAGATCTAGTCATGGACCAATATTCCCTGGATTCGAAAAAGGTCAAGTCTCATGTCATTGCTTAGCTCTCGAAAAGAGCTTTTCAGAATGATATGGCACATCTCCATAGGACACCCGGATCAAAAGTTATGAAGGTTCAAGTAGACTGCGCGTTGCTCAGAGTGCACGTACTTCAAGACAGCGGGACCCACCAGGCCGGGCCCCACCACAAATAGCCGTAGGTAGACCCGTGGCTAGGGGTGCTCAAAGTTTTCAGTTTTGTCAACTTTTTATTGAGCCGGTTGATACCGGTTTTTTTCGGTACCTATTTTTCGGTATTTTAACACTTTTCGGTACTGGTAGCGGTAATGAATTTTCTGAATTCGATAAAAATTGAAATACCAAAAATATCAAAATTTAATAATATAATAATTAATAGTTAATGTTTTGTAATTTTATATATTAAATAATTTTTTTATATATTAATAATTTCTATATAATAGTAGTTTTATTAATTTTTTTATATATTAATAATATTTATAGTTTTATATATTAGTTATTATTAATAGTTAATGATTTCTTAGTTTGAAAAAAAAATGTTAATATATAAAAAAATTATTTAATTATTATTAATAATTATATATATTACCATGCGGTATAACCGAACACCGTACAAAAAATCGGTACTGATTTTATACCGAATTGGTACTGAAACCGGTGATTCGATACCGGTTCTAATTTTTGCTTTCTCGGTACTTTCGGATCGGTACCGGTTAGGTATTTTCAGTACCGGTTCAGTTTTTTACCGATGAGCACCCCTACCCGTGGCTGCAGCAAGTAGACCCGCGACCATCGGGATCTATAAATAAGACCCCCCATCAGCCAAAAAAAGAGGAGAAAAAAGAAGAAAAGAATGGAAATTCCGCCCATTTCAGCTCTTAACACTACCTACATTGCTCCAAACTTCAATTTTATTTTTTCAATACGTTTGTATACGTACATATACTAACATATCAAACTTTAACCTGTGGAAATGGAGTTTTGAAGCCCTCCAAGTGGTTTAAAGCCTTTAGCGCTATACACTGTAAGATTTCTTGTGATCTGAAGCTTTTTACTGCTTTATCATATATATATATATATATGAGCGTATATATATATTTATAGCTTCTGGTTTTGCCTGAATTTCAAATCCGTGGCCATTTTAGCTTACTTTTACGTATATATAAGTATATATATACATTTTTAATTGCTTTTGCAGCCTAGATTTCAAATCTGTGGCTTTTACCGCTTTAATATATATATATATATATATATACATATATATTTATACTAACTTGTTTGGCCTGGATTGCTAATCCGTGGTCTTTTCAGCTTCAATATATATATAACTATATATATTTATATTTAATTCAGTCATGCTTGGATTATAAATTTGTGGCTTTTTCTGCTTTCATATATATAATTATATATATATATATATATATATATATATATTTATACTTCGTTAGCCTGGATTGTCAATCTGTGGCTTTTTCTCGCTTTAATATATATAATTTTATATACATATATATATATATATATATATATATATTTATACTAACTCGTTTGGCCTGGATTGCAAATCCGTGGCCTTTTCAGCTTCCATATATATATATATATAAGCCTATATATATATATATATATATATACATTTATTAGTATAGTAAAGCCTGGATTAGAAATTCGTGGCTCTTTTCAGCTTTAATATATATATATATATATATATATTATTTATTCAATGTGATTAAATATCTATTTTAACTATTTATTTGATATGAATATGTTCTAATGTGAAGAATGTGGACTAGATTCATCTAAATCTAGTCATTTCTAACTTTCAACCAGTTCAAAAGTTGTCAAACTGGAACCGTTGAGCTAGAATGGCTAAGATTTATTTAAATCTAGCTTTCTTTCTAGTTTTGTAAATATTAAAGCGAATACGCGACCCTAGATCCGTATCTAGAGGGAACGGGAAGCTCTGGCTACGCGCATGCAAGGATTTAACTGATGAATCATTTGTCTTGCGACGTCTAGATTTTAATTTGTATTTTATTTCAATATCTTTACTGTGCAGGCTTTTGATAATATTCTGTGAGCCTAAGAATCACGGGATCTACGATTAATCACTTGGATCTAGATCCGATTCTCACGATGAATAACTTTGCACTGTAAATACAGCCTGTCTGTCTTCTTGTAAATGTAAATCAGAGGGACCTTAAAACGGTTGTCCGGATTTAAGGTCTCATCCTAGTAAACTGTGGTTTGTAGTGCTCAGGTCACTTTGATGGCTTTCATGCCCATAAGGAGCCCGACACTTGTATATATATTATTTGGTCGAGGATGCTTTCCATTCGACAATAAAAAATCAAAATCAGCCGAAGGCAGAATAAAATGGAAGTATCAAAAGGCTTCAATTCCTATGTTAGCAAAAGGGTTTGAAAACCATCTTTCAAAACATCACTTTCATATCTTGTTTAAAAATGGACTTTTCATTAAATCAAACCCTTCGTATATAGGTACAACGAAGCACAACACTACTTTCAAATAAAGCACGTAGGCCCAATTACTGCAAGCACACACACACACACACACTGTAAATAAAATAGGAAAATTTAAAAGACGCGGTAATCGTATTTCACGGAAGTCGAGGGGTGCCTAACAACTCCCCCCCCGGCTTAATCAAGCCCCCGAACTCTATGAATCTCGGTTTCCAAGGCCAAGTTAAACATGGTCCAGTAATTAGGCCAACTTGCAAAAATCTTTCAAACTCGGTTGAGTTGGTACAACCATTTCAAAACATACAAACTAGCGACTCTGTAAAATTAAACTTTTCAAATCGTCGACATTATATGTCGGCTTTTTCCTAAAAATTCACCCTTAAGATCAAACAAATGAAAATCAAACAAGGGTAGAAACATATAGGGAAAGGGGGATCGCCAAAGATTTTTTCCCGATGTCGACAGGTGGCGACTCTGTTGGGGATAGTAGAGGACTTAAGCTGCATTTCAATCTTTTCAAAAAATTCCCTTATTATCTGCATGTGTGTATATGTTGTGTTTACATTGAATGGATGTAAATAAATGTTTTAATGCTTTAAATATTAGTGTTTCACACAATGTAATCCTTTCATACGGTGAGACACGTTGTATGTATGTTGTGTGATTCCTCTACCAGGAGGTGAACTCGTCGGCGTTTGATTACTTGACTCAAAGGAGACTAATCCTGCGAGGCTCAAGAAAGGCGCCACTCAGATCCGCTCCAATTAAAAGAACGGATTAATTTCCCATCTAGTAAATTGCGATGATCTGGGGACCTTCATGCAGAAAAGCCATAAAAATAGCCTAAGATAGGTCATCCTCTGATAAACCAAACGCGAAGGAGAGTCTCTTCATACCTTTCCCTTTCAATTCCATGTAAAGTTCGATTCAATGTAAATTACAATTCCATGTAAATGTAAAGAAAAGAAAAAGAAAAGAAAATGTAAATGTACATTCTATTTCCCGTCAATTTTATTTTTGCACAGATATTCAATCATGTCATGCTATCCTGTCAGCAAAACAATTAACAACTATTTTTCAGGAAAAGATTTTAAAAAAACCCTATAAACTAACACATTGCATAACATGCATATTGTTAGTGTCTATCAAGGCTAAACTGCATACTCGTCTTGTAGGTAAGATTGGTCCCATTGCCAGATCAAAATCTAAAAAAGCACAAAGCCTATCTACCGACATGGCTGAAAGTGCCCAACACGAATCAGGTTCCATATCTTGAAAGGAGTTTGAGGGACTTAAGAATCAAATAGAAGAATTAGCTATCCTCCTAAAAGAAAAAAGTAAAAGCACTCAGGGCCAGACAATGTCCAATCAAACAGAGTCCTCCTCACAGGTTGGCAATCAAAATGCTGATAAAAAGGGGGAAGTACAGATACCTGAACCTCGATCTAGTGAAAGAACCAACAAAACCCATGAAATCACAAATCTAAGGGAAGACCGAGAAATTGGGGATATAAGAAAGAAAGTCCAAAAAATGGAAGAAACCATCCGGTCTATAAAAGGAACCAGATCATTTGAAAGTATTATGTAAGACCTCAACTTTTTATGAATAAAATTGAATTTTCTCTATATATTATTTTGAAATAGTAAGGGGTTGATTTGATAAATGTGATAAGTTATGGGTAATATGTGCTAATATTTTAAAATAAGCAAGTGGCTATAAAATATTCATTGTTGTCAGGGAATATTCGTTTGGTTGTGGAATATTCTTGTTGTCAAGGAATATTCGTACGACGGTGCAGCCATTTGTGGCCCCATAACTGAAATTTGTCAGATGAAGAAAATGATAAAAATAAGTTTTCTAAAAATAACGGTATAACAGTTACCGTTAAAACTGTTGAAATACCCGGTGGTTAAAATAAAGTAATACGCGTTGTTGCACAGTAGCACACGGTATTGCACAGTATTTTATATTATTGTTGATTCAATAATTGTCACTGCACAGTATGTTACATTATCAAATCAATAATTCATATTATTTGAATAATATTATTAGATAGCATTATTGGCAATGTCTAGGAAAGGGGTTTGGTCACCTAATTGCGCGCCAGTAAGGAGAAATACTTATCAGAAAGCCCCCTATTTCTTGGGAACGACCTAGTTGTCATTATTGTGATTCTGTAATATTATTTGTGAATAATAATTAATTATTGATAAAAATGATAAGGAAATATTTATTCAATTTTGATATAAATGGACGGATTTTTAGCAAAAGAGACAATTGTTGAAAATTGATATTTTATCTTTTCTGATAAAATAATTCATTCAAATATATTATTATAATATTACATTATAAGTGTATAATGTGTAATATAATAATATAAGTTTATAATTTAAATGGTAATATTTTTATAATAAATTCGCGATATATGAATAAAATGAGGTGGAAGAGAGCAAATTGGGATCAGAATTATTTTTGTTACAAAAAACATTAAAAACATGTCATGCGGGCCCCACTGTCCTTTTGTTGTTGTAAATGCTAATTTTTTTGGTTTGTCAACATGGTGGTGCGGGAGGAAAATAAAAGATTTCGTCCGAAAAAAAATGTAGCCTGCAAATTCATCCGTATGTTTATTTGGGTCATTTTTCGTTCGGAATTTGGAAAAACTTTCTTCTTCAAAGTTGTAAAGAATTAAACTTCATATGGAATGGACATAAGGTTCGTATTTTTCTGATAAAAGGGCGATTTATTATGAATTATTGAAGTTCTTGAATATTGGGTCTAAATTGATTTTTGTTGCAATAAATGTTTAAAACATGTGTGGGCCCCATTGTTGTTGGTTTGTCAAAGTGAAGATGCTGATTTTTGGCTGAGAGTTTATATTCAAAAATTGCATCCGTTGGTTAAATTTGGTCAGCTTTTGTGTGCTAAGCATTTTCCTATAAATAGGGTGCTTAGTTAGAAATGAAAATCACACCAGAATCAAAAAATTCTCTCTATAGTATCAAGTGTATTTTTTGTGAGTGTTTAGATATTTTGAGCGTTGATAACAGTGCAAGTTTTTGTCAGCATAATATTCGATAATCTAGACAAACTGAGTATTCTACTGATGTAAGGGATGTTATTTTTCTTTTTGATTCCTTTAAAACCATTCCTAAGGACTTTATAGCCTCTTCGGAATCCATCTTGGTCAACGACCACGAAAAATATTTTAGTTCTCATTCATGAAAGGAACAACCCGGCACGAAGGCTGTAAGTTCGATATAACTTACGAGCACATCCAGGTGATCAGCCTGTAGTACTCTATGTTGATCAACACTCATACATTAAACATGTTTACGTTTAATTGGTAGCAACCTCACGTGCCTGTCGAATTAACGACATTTAAAACCTTCATTTTATTCATGCTCAGGTTTACCTGAGAATCCGTACCAAGCAATTGGCATAGGATCACCACATTGTATATATATTTTGGAAAGATTTGTGGAAAAACCCACCAAAATATGCTAAGTCTCAGTCTAGCCGAATCAAATGGTAATGATTATGCAATAATAATTCATGCATAAGCAATTATGCACAATGACCACTTGTCCAACCATAACGTATAGACAAGGGTTTAGCAAAACTCGCATTCATAATCAAGTATGAACGAAGTTAGGAAACTTGCATAACACAATGTTAATGCAAGAGTTAGAAAACTTGCCTTTGCGTCTTCTATACCTTTACGTAGTCTACTCCGTATTTAGCACGCCTACAAAGCATAACACATAGTATACCAATTAGTAAACATAGTTGGTATACACTGTATTTACCTAACTCTTCCTTCTTGTATAACTAAATCGAATTGTTAAACTGTTCAAGTTATTTAACGTTATTACGGCTTATTAACATTCCTATGTTATATACCGAACTCTTATTGATCATCACTAATCATGATGATAATGAGACTTCACTTGTTCCTTAACTTAACCTTGGTTTATGGTTTCCAATCTTAAGTTTAATTACGTTTAGTTAACATTTAATTCTTATACCCTTGGTTAAACATGTCGTTTAAAGGGTATACGTTCATGTTCAATCATCACTTATTAACACTTTACTACTTATGGAAAGAGTCGAGTAAACATTTCATTTGGTCAATAATTTTTCTTGGACGACGCGGTCCGCGCTCCATTTCCCTTGCAAACGGCGCGGTCAGTGCTACCTATACAGTAGACCTATTCCAGAACGGCGCGGCCAGCGCTGCTTAAGGCGTGGCCCGCGCTGCACCTGTGCTGCAGAAAAATTTCCTAAGCCTTGAAAATCCTGAAATTCTTGAGCTTGTAACGTGATCGTTATAACTCGAAATTGGCTCGTTCCAAAGCCCATAGTTCACAAATGATATGCTCTATCATCCTATCAAGTCGGAATTTATTTCCGAATCCGTCGACAAGAAATTCACCGATTAGTTCATTGTTATGTTTTCGTTAAACGTTCGTGAACGTTCGACGCTCAAATCTTTGTTTTAAGTCAGAATCAATCCGTTCTTGTTCTCGCAAGTCTTATTTACCTAATTACATGTGTTTCAATCAAAAACCATCATTTTCGACGCACATGGCTACTTTTGACCAATAATCCAAGAAATTTACATTTTCAACGATTATCGTCTAATCGCGTAACTTTCGCCGAATCTTTGTTCTTCATTATTATTACTCCAAACCACTTAGAATCAATCCCATGGTTGATTATTACTAATTCTAATCATTCAAATCATTTAAGTTTTAATGGTTTGATAAGTTCATTAGTCCATTTCATATGAATTCATTAAGTTCTTCCTTAGTACTGAATAAGTTCTTATTAGCTTAACATGCATGGTTTATTAGGGTTCATACCTCACCATCATAACATCCTTTAAGTTCCTCATAATCATATCTCCTTCCATCACTTCTCTATCAAATCTATTATAGAAAGAAAAGAGATGTTTATATATTTCTTAGGTTATACCTTTCTTGTTCTTGGTTTGATTGAGTATTAAACTCAAAGTCTTTCTTCTTCTTGGATGATGGAACTCTTCAAAAACATAAGCTAGCCTCTCTTCTTTTCTCTCTCTCTCTCTATTGTGTTGGTAGGAATTTTGTGTAAACAACAAATGAAGAGCAAGGCTCTCTATTTATAGAATTGGCAAGGCTTAGGGTAGGATGGTAATTTAGGCCCAACCTTCTCTACTATTCCCACCTCCTCTCCTTTCTTTCCAACCAAGTTAAGGCCCATGTGCTAGCACATGGCCAACCATGTCTCCCTTTCTGTTCTCCCATGTCCCCCCATGTGTTAACATGGGAAGTGGGTTACCCGTTTACCCAACGGTTCGACCCATGGGTTAAACTTATTAACTTTAATTCAAATTAATCTAATTCAATTCATTTTAACGTATTTACTCCGTATAAAATTCGTATTATACGTCATATTAATTCTCGTATCTTCTCCGCATAATTCTCGTACAATACCTCGTATTATACGTATACTATTTTCATATAATAATCGTATAATAATCATATATTATTATACGTAAACAATTAATCATTAATCTCACTTTCCCTAACGCTTAGGCTTTTTAAGTCCCTACGCGAAAACTTTGTGAGTCATAAATGAAATATTATTACATATTCCATCTCATATCGAAATTCTATCATTACGCGTTTCTCGGAATTTCAAAATAAATTCTCGAGCAGAAACGGATGAATAGTGATTCCCGCACTTTTCCTCCCGAGAAATCTTTTCTCGGCTAACTTAACTTTTCATGGTATATTACCGTCAAATCTTCCGACAGAATGTCATTCTGACATTCAGAACTCTCAAAATGGCCTAGGGTCTCCAACCCTAGCCCTTAGGGTTAAATAGTGCCTATTTCGTCTTTTTCCAAAATATTTTTATTCTCGAAAATCTTTTATTTTCGTCTTATAAATTCATATCAATTATTCCTAGCACGCAGCCAGAATCCTACTCATTTCTGCATTCTCTAGTTCATAAAATGACCTACAATTAGCTTACTCAGTTTAGCAAACAAATAATCCCAATTTTATTCAATAATCAAATAAAAAAATCATTTACATCAACGCTCGATTTTCTCGGGCGTTACATCCTCCCCTTCTTATTAGAATTTTGTCCCCAGAATTATAATTCAAGTTAATCAAACAAATGAGGATAAGCCTTCCTCATCTTATCCTCGAGTTCTCACGTTGCTTCTTCGGCATTGTGGTTCTTCCATATCACTTTCACCGAAGGTATAATTTTGCTTCTTAACGCTTGTTCCTTCCTATCAACAATTTGAATAGGAATCTCCTCATAAGTTAAGCTTTTCTCGACTTAAATTGGTTCATACTCGATTACGTGCTTGTAATCCAGCTTATAAGGAAGTAATACCGAAATGTGAAACACGTTATGGATATGGCCCAACTCTGGAGGTAATGCTATCTCATATGCTACCTCTCCTACCCTTCCCAAAATTTCAAACGGTCCTATAAACCGAGTGCTTAATTCCCCTTTTTCCCAAAACGCATCTTCCTGTTCCAAGGTGACACCTTCAGGAATGCATACGAACCGACTTCAAACTCCCTGTTCTTCCGATGTGGATCGGCATACTTTTTATATCTGTCTTGAGCCGCTACTAACCACGTTCGTATTAACTTCACTACTTCCGCCGTTTGTTGCACCATCTCATGTCCTAACATTCGACGTTCCCCCACTTCATCCCAACAAAGTGGCGTTCGACACTTTCGTCCATATAACGCTTCGTAAGGTGGCATGCCTATACTAGCGTGATAACTGTTATTGTAGGTGAACTCTACTAATGGTAGATGACGCAAGACCTTAGCATGTCTTCTAGCGTCTGAATTATTCTTTCGCTTTGTCCATCCGTATGTGGAAGGTACACCGTGCTCAACCTCAGTTGTGTTCCCATTTGCTCTTGCAAACTCTTCCAAAAATTTGAAGTGAATCTCGGGTCACGATCTGACATGATCAAAACTGGCACTCCATGTCTCGAGACAATCTCTTTGACATAAAGCTTAGCTAACTGGTTTAAATTATATCTGACTCTTATCTCCAAGAAATGAGCCGACTACGTCAAACGATCCACTATTACCCAAATAGCGTCGCATCCTTTTCGCATCATTGGAAGTCCCACCACAAAGTCCATCGTGATATGCTCCCATTTCCACTCCAGAATCTCCAATGATTGTAACAAACCACTGGGTCATTGATGTTCGACCTTAACTTTTTGACAAGTTAAGCACCTACTGACATACTCTGCTATCTCCCTCTTCATGTTTGGCCACCAAAAATTGGTTCGAAGGTCTTGATACATCTTGGTACTACCAGGATGAATCGAGTACCTCGAGTGATGAGCTTCATCCATTATCTCCTCTTTTAACTCTGGCTCGCACAAAATCCAAATTCTCCCTTCAAATCTCAATAACCCTTTGTTATCAAGACTGTATACTTCCTCAGTACCGTTTGCAATCTTCTTCCTTATCCGCTCGTACTCCTCAGTTCTGAGTTGCACTTCTTTAACCTTCTCCACTATTGTGGGTTGAACTTCTATCACAAATAGTTTCTCCCCTTCTTTGATTGGACATCGTACTTCTAACTCCATTCTTGCTATCTCTGTCACCAAATCATCTTGAGTTGTTAACATCGACAGCTTCTCCCGACTCTTTCTACTTAAGGCGTCGGCCACTACATTCGCCTTCCCTGGGTGATACAGGATTTCATAGTCATAATCCTTTATCAACTCCAACCATCCCCTCTATCTCATATTCAACTCCTTCTGAGTGAATATATACTTCAGACTTTTATGGTCTGTGTAGATCTCACACTTCTCTCCATATAGGTAATGCCTCCAAATTTTTAAGGCAAAAACCACCACGGCAAGTTAGGTCATGAGTAGGATAATTCCCCTCATACTCCTTCAACTGCCTAGATGCATACGCAATGACCTTGCCATGCTGCATGAGCACGCGACCCAGTTCTTTATGCGAGGCATCGCTATACATTACAAAATTCCCTGTCTCATCTGGTAAAGATAATACAGGAGCTTAACTCAACCGCTTCTTCAGCTCTTGAAAGCTGTCTTCACACTTCTCTGTCCATATGTATTTCACCGTCTTCCTGGTTAAGTTGGTTAACAGAGTAGCTATCTTTGAGAAGTCCTGTATAACCTTCGATAGTAACCCGCTAACCCTAGGAAACTCTGCACTTCAGTCGGTGTTTTCGGCTGTTCCCAATTAATCACCGATTCTACCTTCGCTGGATCCACTAAAACTCCTTCCTTGTCAATGACGTGCCCCAAAAACTGCACTCTCTCTAACCAAAATTCACACTTTGTGAATTTTGCATACAACCTCTCTTTTCTTAGTGCCTCAAACACTAATCTCAAATGTTCAGCATGATCCTCCTTCATCTTGGAATAGACTAGGATATCATCAATGAACACCACGACGAACTTGTCCAAATATTGTTTGAACACTCGGTTCATCATGCTCATGAATGTGGCTAGCGCATTTGTCAACCCAAATGACATCACTAAGAACTCGTAATGGTCGTAACGAGTCCTAAATGTTGTCTTAGGTACATCCTCCGCCCTAACCTTCAACTGATGATACCACGTAGGTAAATCTATCTTCAAAAAATATTTTTCTCCCTCTTAACTGATCAAAAAGATCATCAATCCTGGGTAATGGGTACTTATTCTTTATCGTTAGTTTGTTCAACTCTCGGTAATCGATACAAAGCCTCAACGATCCATCCTTTTTCTTTATAAACAATACCTGTGCTCCCTATGGAGAAACACTCGGTTGAATGTACTTCTTGTCTAATAGTTCTTGCAACTAAATCATCAATTCCTTCAATTCCACTGGCGCCATACGATATGGTGCCTTTGAAACTGGTGTCGTTCTTGGCGCAAGGTCTATAACAAATCCGGTCTCCCTATCTGGTGGAAGACCCGGTAAGTCACTCGAAAATACATCTGCATTTTCGTATGCTCGGATAGTTTTTATATTCCTAACCAACCTGTTGTGCGAATTCAAACCACCAAACCACTAAAATCTGTCAATGTCATTTCAAGTCACAAAGCTATTCGTTTATTGAAAAACGGATGTCAAGCTTTCTTAGCTCATGTCACTGATCTAAACCAGAATACGTCAGGTTTGAATGATATTTCTGTTGATAATGAGTTTCCTGATGTATTTCCCGAAGAACTTCCCGGTCTACCCCCAGAACGTGAAGTTGAATTCTTTATTGACCTTAAACCCAGTACAAACCCATTTCTAAAACCCCATATCGAATGGCTCCTCTAGAACTTCAGGAGTTAAAGGTCCAACTACAGGAGTTGTTAGACATCGGTTTTATACGTCCTAGTACATCTCCTTGGGGTGCTCCTGTTTTATTCGTAAAGAAGAAAGACGGGAGTATGCGACTTTGTATTAACTATCGGGAGTTGAACCATGTCACCATCAAGAATAGGTATCCGTTACCTCGTAATGATGACCTGTTCGACTAGTTGCAAGGTGCACAATTCTTTTCAAAGATCGATCTTCGTTCTGGATATCATCAACTGAAGATTAAAACTGAGGATATTCTGAAGACTGCTTTCAGAACTCGATACGGGCATTATGAATTCTTAGTCATGTCTTTTGGATTGACTAATGCTCCTGCTGCTTTTATGGATATGACGTACCGTGTATTCAAGGAATATTTGGATCAGTTCGTGGTTGTCTTTATTGATGACATCCTCATCTATTCCAAAAGCCGTGAAGATCATGAGCACCACTTGAAATTGGTACTTCAAAGGCTTCGTGAAAATAAGCTATATGCCAAGCTGAAGAAATGCGAGTTCTGGCTTGAGGAGGTAGCTTTCCTTGGGCACGTAGTATCAAAACGTGGAGTATCTGTGGACCCGGCGAAGATTGAAGCAATACAAAGTTGGGAGCAACCGAAGTTGGTGACTGAAGTACGTAGCTTTCTGGGCTTAGCTGGTTATTATCGGAGATTCGTGGAAGGATTTTCTCGAATCGCTACTCCATTAACTCAGCTGACTCGGAAAGATACAAAATTTATATGGAATGAGGAATGCGAGAAGAGCTTTCAAGAGCTCAAGAGGAGACTGATTTCGGCACCTGTTCTGACGATACCATCTAGTTCGGATGGATTTGTCATTTACAGCGATGCTTCGGGTTCTCATGCAACATGGGAAAATCATAGCCTATGCCTCGCGACAACTCAAGGAATATGAGAGGAATTATCCTACTCATGATCTAGAGTTGGCAGCAGTCGTTTTCGCGTTGAAGATCTGGAGACACTACCTGTATGGGGAGAAAGTGGAGATCTATACGGATCATAAGAGCCTCAAGTATTTCTTCACCCAGAAGGAACTCAACATGCGGCAACGACGTTGGCTTGAGCTGTTGAAAGATTATGACCATACCATCCAATACCATCCTGGTAAAGCGAACGTGGTAGCTGACGCGTTGAGTAGAAGATCATATGCGAGAACGAATGCGATACTTTCAAGGCCTATTTGGTGTGATTTACAAAAGATGGAGATGGAGTTCAAGACTTCGGGGACCCATGCGATGATATCAAGTATACGCGTAGAACCAGCTTTGATTGATAAAGTTAAAGCTGCTCAAGCTACAGATCCAGAGCTAATGAATATGAGGAAAAAGGTGCAAGAAGGTGCTATTCCAGAAGCAAGGATTGATGAAGAAGGAATACTTCGAGTCAACTCCAGACTTTGTGTTCCTGACGATTCTGATTTGAAGTATAGAATCATGATGGAGGCACACAACACATCGTTTGCAATCCATCCTGGGAGTACCAAAATGTATCGTGATCTTCGACATACATTTTGGTGGAGCAATATGAAAAGAGAGATCGCAGAATTTATCTCGAGGTGCTTAACGTGTCAACGTGTCAAGGCGGAGCATCAAGTGCCAAAGGGTCCATTACAACCACTTGAGATTCCAAAGTGGAAGTGGGAACACATTACCATGAATTTTGTTACTGGTCTTCCCAAGGTTTCTCAAGGCATAGATGCGATTTGGGTTATTAATGATAGATTAATCAAGTCTGCTCATTTCTTTCCAATACGAGAGACTTATTCCCTTGAACTTCTTACTCGTATGTACGTGAATGAGATTGTGAGATTGCATGGCATGCCAGTATCCATAGTTTTGGATCGTGACCCAAGATTCACTTCACAATTTTGGGTCAGCTTGCAGAAAGCTATGGACACGGATTTATGATTTAGTTCGGCATATCATCCACAAACGAACGGGCAATCGGAAAGGACTATCCAAACTCTTGAAGATCTATTGAGACTCTGTGTTCTAGACTTCAAAGAGAGTTGGGATAAGTATCTACCATTGGTGGAATTCTCCTACAACAACAGTTATCAGGCAAGTATAGGCATGGCTCCATTCGAGGCGTTGTATGGACGAAAATGTCATTCTCCAGTATGCTGGGACGAGGTGGGTGAAGCAACATTGTTGGGACCGGAGTTAGTACGTATGACAACGGAAAAGATTCAAATGATCCGACAACGTATACAAACTGCACAAGATCGACAAAACAGTTATGCTGATCTTCATCGAAGGGACGTGGAGTTTAATATCGGAGATCATGTATTATTATGTGTTTCTCCATCGAAAGGAGTTACAAGATTCGAAAAGAGAGGAAAGCCCAACCCACGATTCATTGGTCCATTTGAAATCCTTGACCAAGTAGGAAATGTGGCCTATAGACTCATGTTACCTCCAAGCATGTCTCGTGTTCATAACGTTTTTCACATATCTGTGCTTCGTAAATATGTGAAAGATCCAAACCACATTATTAAGTTAGAACCAGACGAGATACCCGAAGATTTAACATACGAGGAGGTACCTGTTAAGATCTTGGATAGGAAGGAACATGTCTTACGCTCAAAGGTTATACCTCAAGTTAAAGTTTTGTGGAGGAACCATGATATCGGGGAAATGACTTGGGAGTTAGAATCGGAGATGAAAACGAGGTATCCTTACCTTTTCGACATACCAGGTACGTACGTCAATTTCGAGGACGAAATTTCATGAGGGGAGGTTGTAAGACCCCAAATTTTATGAATAAGATTTAATTTTCTTTATATATTATTTTGAAATAGTAAGGTATTGATTTGATAAATGTGATAAGTTATGGGTGAAATGTGCAAAGTTTACAAAGTAAGCAAGTGGTTATAAAATATTCGTTGTGTCGGGGAATATTTGTTTGGTCGAGAAATATTCTTTTTGTCGGAGAATATTCGTACGACGGCGCAGTCATTGGTGGACCCCACCACGGAATGAATGTCGGATATAGAAAGCGACAGAAATAACCTTTTTATATAATAACGACAAAACTGTTACCGTTAGTACTGTTGAAATACCCGGTGGTTAAAATACAGTAATACGTGGTGTTGCACAGTAGCACACGGTATTGCACAGTATTTTGAATTATTGATTCTTACGTAGGAAGGCACTTACTCAATTATTATTACAGTAATTACTGTTCAATATTTTATGTTATTGATTCAATAATTGCATAATATTTTATTGGTTCAATATTTGCTATGTTGATATTTTATATCAATAAGTGCTACTTTGCTATTTTATATTATTGATTTAATAATTGTCATTGCACATTATTTTAAATTATCAAATCAATAATTCATATTATTTGAATAATATTATTAGATATCATTATTGGCAATGTCTAAGGAAGTTCTGTCTAGGAAAGGGGTTGATTAATTGAGCGCCAGTAAGGAGAAATTCTTATCGGAAGGCCCCCTCTTTCCTGGGAACGACCTGGTTGTCAATATTGTAGTTCTGTAATATTATTTGTGAATAATTAATTTTTGATATATATGATAAGGAAATATTTATTCAATGTGGATTTAGAAGGAGGAATTTTTAACATGTGACATTTGTTGAAAGTTGGTATTTTATTTTGTCCGATAAAATAATTCATTCAAATATATTATTATAATATTACATTATAGTAGTATGATGTGATTATATAATAGTATGATTTTTATAAATTGAATGGTAACATTATTATAGTAAATTCATGGTATAAAAGTTAAACGAGGTGGAAGAGTGCAAATTGAATTTGAACTCTTATGATGCAAACAATGATGTCATCAGAGCGATGAGATAAGCAAGGATGTCATCGGAGCGATGATGTAAGCAATGATGTCATAAATTATGGAGAAAAGACTATTTTACCCTTACTCTGCCGAGCCTATAAATAGAAGCTCATTTCTTCATTATTCCTCACCAATTCACTAAAGCTATAGAGAGAGAAAGTATAGAGAGAATAAGAGAGAAAGAAGAAGAGTATTCTGCTATTACGCTAGTGCAGTCCCCAAATTTTAAGGTAAAGGGTATTATTTCTTTTGTATTCATGAAGAGAGTTATTTTCTTTCAATACTCGTAAGGGTTGTTATTCCATTCCTTATTATTCTGTTGGAATAATCTGTCTGAGCGGATTACCGCCAGACGGGTGAATCTTCGTATTCAGTTGCTATTAAATTGTGAAAATAATCTGTTTGAGCGGACTACCGCCAGACAGGTGAATCTTCGTATTCAGTTGTTATTAAATTGTGGAAATAACCTATCTGAGCGGACTACCGCCAGACGGGTGAAAATTCAATTGCAGTTTCGTATATTGTTTCATTTCAGATTCTTAACTCTAAACTTACTACGGTAAGTATTGTTTCTATAATTCCTAAAATGATCAGATATTACTTGAGCTTTGCGCTTCATCTAATATTATTTCACTGGAATATTGGTCTGAACTTTCTTGTGAAATTTTTATCTTTTCATGTCGAGTTACTATTCACGAGTTACTATTCACGGGTACTATTCACTATAAAAAATATTTTTTTTCTTTCAAATCATCTTTGATTGGATCCAAGTTTTGATCTTCATTCTTGAACTCTGGATAAATTCTTTAATATTTGTCCTTTATCTCACTGGATCCGTTATTCGTATTATTTTTCATCATCCTCAGTTCTACATGGTGAAATTTCTGAATATCTTTGGCCTGTAGTGCAAAGATGAATAATTACGTGATGAATATCTTTGGCCTGTAGTGCAAAGATGAATGATTACCTAATGAATATCTTTGGCCCGTAATGCAAAGATGGACAGGTATTGAGATGAACATGATCAACTGATGATATAAATGAGTATATTTGGCCCGTAGTGCAAAGATGAATATTTGATTCGAGATGTATATTAATTGATGTTACAGGGATAAAATATTGATGATGGACTTTTAAATCAAAGAAGATAGTAGACATCATCCTCTACTTAACTCTTCTAATGAATTGTTATTTCCACTGCGAATAATGATCTAAAACTTGTTGTCCATGATATTTTATCTGATTTATTGAAGGCTAATGATAATTTATTTTTCATTATCTTAGTCATAATATTCTTTACTGGGCTAGTTGAGCTCACCCTTTTCTTCCATTGTTCTCTTCAGGAAATGAGAAGATCGCGGGTACTAGTCGGGGAATGGAGTGATGGTCCGAGTTAGAGCTGTAGAAGTCCTCACTATTTCTGATAAATAGTGTGATAATAATTATAATGAGGACTTAGTTTGAATATTAATATTTTCTACATATTTGTATTGACACCCACAGTTGTGTGGTCGTATTTTGCACGACCGTGTGATATAAAGTTTGTATTTGAATTCTGTACCATGTATTTGGCGACTCAGAATGGGTTGGGTTAACTGGACCTATTCTGGGGGCATCACAGTTGGTATCAGAGCTTAAGGATATGATCTCTGGGGGAGATCTGGGAATAGAACTAGGAGGGGAGAGACGAGTAAAACCTTCGCTAGTGTGTCCTACCTAAGCTTAATTTTTATTTAATTGGTCGGTTGGAATATAAGGTTAATATGTGACATGTTAATTTGTTTGATTAACCCTTGTTTTGTGGCAGTATTTGAGAATGGCAGCTGAAAATTTAAACAATGGAGTGAATGAGACCGTTGAGACACCTTTAATCAACAACGAGGAGAACGTGCAACAGGAAGGCTATATTCCTCCTGCAAACAACCCTACCGAAGAAATGATAAATGACGGGATGTTTAGAAGCTTTTTGCAGTTCATGCAAAACTAGACGAGGGAGACTCGTGTTCATAATACAGGTGGAAATAATAACTCGCGGCTTGTCACTGCCAAGCAGTTTAAAGAGTTAGGACCACCAGAGTTTCAGGGAAAGCCAGATCCAATCAAGGTGGAAAATTGGATTAAGCAAATTACCAAGATATTTGATGTCTTGGGATGCACGGAGGAACAGAAGGTTCCATTTGCCACCTTTATGTTCCGTGGAGAGGCAGATTACTGGTGGGAATCTGTGAAGCGTACCCAGCCTGCCGCACTCATGATGTCTTGGGGGGCGTTCCAGAAACTATTCAATGACAAGTACTTTCTAGAAAGTATTTGTCACATGAAAGAGGTAGAGTTCATCAGACTGGAACAGAACAACATGACTGTTTCCCAGTACGAGGCTAAATTCGCAGAGTTATCCCGGTTTGCACCTCATTTGGTGGAGAATGAGGAACGTATGACGCGGATGTTTCTGAGAGGTTTGAAACCCGAGATTCGTCAATACCTAATTTCTCACAAATTTTCTCTATATTCGGATGTAGTGAACAAGGCCCAGTAATTAGAACGAGATAATGATTATGTTCAACCAAGGGACAACAACCAAGGTCGTACCGGTGACAGCAGTCATCGGAACAATGATAACCAGCGGGGAGGAAAGTATCATGACAGAAGCGGTAACCACTCCAGTGGTAATCGTGGCTATGATAATAGAAAAAGTGAATCGGAAGGAGATTTCAAGAAGAGAAGGTACAACAATGAGAACGTGAAGACGTCGACATCAGCACCAGCATCAACTGTTTCTAGGGGAGGAGAACGACCACCGGTCGTATTCTATAAATGCCGGAAAGAGGGACACATCAGCCCAAACTTCCCACAACAATTCAAAGCATGTTATAACTGTGGAAAAGAATGACATATAGCTCGAGATTGTCCTGTAGCGAAACCAAGTCCAGCGGGGGTGGTGATTCCCAAGGCGGTTTCGAACAAGTCAAAGTCAGTGATTCCTGGAAGAGCGTTTGTCGTGACAGCCCAAAACACGAGGAACCCGCACGAGGTGATTACGGGTAAGCTAATCATAAACTCTTGCGAAGTTTACACCTTGTTAGATACCGATGCTACCCATTCATTTATTTCACCTGCTTGTGTTCAGCGATTAAATTTGACACCTGAGAAGTTAGACTTTGACTTATCTGTTGAAACTCCGTTAGGAGAAACTTTCATTACATCTACAGTTTACAAATCTTGCTTGATTCAGATTGGTACCCTTACCTTACCTGTTGATCTTATATCTTTGAAAATACTTGCATTTGACGTGATTTTAGGAATTAACTGGTTAACCACTTACCATGCCAAAATTGATTATTTTCGTAAAGTTGTTAGTTTTTATATTCCTAACCAACCTGTTGTGCGAATTCAAACCACCAAACCACTAAAATCTGTCAATGTCATTTCAAGTCACAAAGCTATTCCTTTATTGAAAAATGGATGTCAAGCTTTCTTAGCTCATGTCACTGATCTAAACCAGAATACGTCAGGTTTGAATGATATTTCTGTTGTTAATGAGTTTCCTGATGTATTTCTCGAAGAACTTCCCGGTCTACCCCCAGAACGTGAAGTTGAATTCTTTATTGACCTTGAACCCGGTACAAAACCCATTTCTAAAACCCCATATCGAATGGCTCCTCTAGAAATTCAGGAGTTAAAGGTCCAACTACAGGAGTTGTTAGTCATCGGTTTTATACGTCCTAGTACATCTCCTTGGGGTGCTCCTGTTTTATTCGTAAAGAAGAAAGACGGGAGTATACAACTTTGTATTAACTATCGGGAATTGAACCATGTCACCATCAAGAATAGGTATCCGTTACCTCGTATTGATGACCTGTTCGACCAGTTGCAAGGTGCACAATTCTTTTCAAAGATCGATCTTCGTTCTGGATATCATCAACTGAAGATTAAAATTGAGGATATTCCGAAGACTGCTTTCAGAATACGATACGGGCATTATGAATTCTTAGTCATGTCTTTTGGATTGACTAATGCTCCTGCTGCTTTTATGGATATGATGAACCGTGTATTCAAGGAATATTTGTATCAGTTCGTGGTTGTCTTTATTGATGACATCCTCATCTATTCCAAAAGTCGTGAAGATCATGAGCACCACTTGAAACTGGTACTTCAAAGGCTTCGTGAAAATAAGCTATATGCCAAGCTGAAGAAATGCGAGTTCTGGCTTGAGGAGGTAGCTTTCCTTGGGCACGTAGTATCAAAACGTGGAGTATCTGTGGACCCGGCGAAGATTGAAGCAATACAAAGTTGGGAGCAACCGAAGTCGGTGACTGAAGTACGTAGCTTTCTGGGCTTAGTTGGTTATTATCGGAGATTCGTGGAAGGATTTTCTTGAATTGCTACTCCATTAACCTAGCTGACTCGGAAAGATACAAAATTTGTATGGAACGAGGAATACGAGAAGAGCTTTCAAGAGCTCAAGAGGAGACTTATTTTGGCACCTATTCTAACGATACCATCTAGTTCAGATGGATTTGTCATTTACAGCGATGCTTCGGGCAAAGGGTTAGGATGTGTTCTCATACAACATGGGAAAGTCATAGCCTATGCCTCGCGATAACTCAAGGAATATGAGAGGAATTATCCTACTCATGATCTAGAGTTGGCAGCAGTCGTTTTCGCGTTGAAGATCTGGAGACACTACTTGTATGGGGAGAAAGTGGAGATCTATAAGGATCATAAGAGCCTCAAGTATTTCTTCACCTAGAAGGAACTCAACATGCGGCAACGACGTTGGCTTGAGCTGTTAAAAGATTACGACCATACCATCCAATACCATCCTGGTAAAGAGAACGTGGTAGTTGACGCGTTGAGTAGAAGATCATATGCGGGAACGAATGCGATACTTTCAAGGCCTATTTGGTGTGATTTACAAAAGATGGAGATGGAGTTCAAGACTTCGGGGACCCATGCGATGATATCAAGTATACGCGTAGAACCAGCTTTGATTGATAAAGTTAAAGCTGCTCAAGCTACAGATCCAGAGCTAATGAATATGAGGAAAAAGGTGCAAGAAGGTGCTATTCCAGAAGCAAGGATTGATGAAAAAGGAATACTTCGATTCAACTCCAGACTTTGTGTTCCTGACGATTCTGATTTGAAGTATAGAATCATGATGGAGGCACACAACACACCGTTTGCAATCCATCCTGGGAGTACCAAAATGTATCGTGATCTTCGACATACATTTTGGTGGAGCAATATGAAAAGAGAGATCGCAGAATTTATCTCGAGGTGCTTAACGTGTCAACGTGTCAAGGCGGAGCATCAAGTGCCAAAGGGTCCATTACAACCACTTGAGATTCCAAAGTGGAAGTGGGAACACATTACCATGAATTTTGTTACTGGTCTTCCCAAGGTTTCTCAAGGCATAGATGCGATTTGGGTTATTAATGATAGATTAATCAAGTCTGCTCATTTTTTGCCAATACGAGAGACTTATTCCCTTGAACTTCTTACTCGTATGTACGTGAATGAGATTGTGAGATTGGATGGTATGCCAGTATCCATAGTTTTGGATCGTGACCCAAGATTCACTTCACAATTTTGGGTCAGCTTGCAGAAAGCTATGGACACGGATTTATGATTTAGTTCGGCATATCATCCCCAAACGAACGGGCAATCGGAAAGGACTATCCAAACTCTTGAAGATCTATTGAGACTCTGTGTTCTAGACTTCAAAGGGAGTTGGGATAAGTACCTACCATTGGTGGAATTCTCCTACAACAACAGTTATCAGGCAAGTATAGGCATGGCTCCATTCGAGGCGTTGTATGGACGAAAATGTCATTCTCCAGTATGCTGGGACGAGGTGGGTGAAGCAACATTGTTGGGACCTGAGTTAGTACGTATGACTACGGAAAAGATTTAAATGATCCGGCAACGTATACAAACTGCACAAGATCGACAAAACAGTTATGCTGATCTTCATCGAAGGGACGTGGAGTTTAACTGTCGGAGATCATGTATTATTACGTGTTGCTCCATGGAAAAGAGTTACGAGATTCAGAAAGAGAGGAAAGCTCAACCCACGATTCATTGGTCCATTTGAAATCCTTGACTGAGTAGGAAATGTGGCCTATAGACTCGCCTTACCTCCAAGCATGTCTCGTGTTCATAACGTTTTTCACATATCTGTGCTTCGTAAATATGTGAAAGATCCAAACCACATTATTAAGTTAGAACCAGACGAGATACCCGAAGATTTAACATACGAGGAGGTACCTGTTAAGATCTTGGATAGGAAGGAACATGTCTTACGCTCAAAGGTTATACCTCAAGTTAAAGTTTTATGGAGGAACCATGATATCGGGGAAATGACTTGGGAGTTAGAATCGGAGATGAAAACGAGGTATCCTTACCTTTTCGACATACCAGGTACGTACGTCAATTTCGAGGACGAAATTTCATGAGGGGAGGTTGTAAGACCCCAAATTTTATGAATAAGATTTAATTTTCTTTATATATTATTTTGAAATAGTAAGGTATTGATTTGATAAATGTGATAAGTTATGGGTGAAATGTACAAAGTTTACAAAGTAAGCAAGTGGTTATAAAATATTCGTTGTGTCGGGGAATATTTGTTTGGTCGAGAAATATTCTTTTTGTCGGAGAATATTCGTACGACGGCGCAGTCATTGGTGGACCCCACCACGGAATGAATGTCGGATATAGAAAGCGACAGAAATAACCTTTTTATATAATAACGACAAAACTGTTACCGTTAGTACTGTTGAAATACCCGGTGGTTAAAATACAGTAATACGTGGTGTTGCACAGTAGCACACGGTATTGCATAGTATTTTGAATTATTGATTCTTACGTAGGAAGGCACTTACTCAATTATTATTACAGTAATTACTGTTCAAAATTTTATGTTATTGATTCATTAATTGCATAATATTTTATTGGTTCAATATTTGCTACGTTGATATTTTTTATCAATAAGTGCTACTTTGCTATTTTATATTATTTATTTAATAATTGTCATTGCACATTATTTTAAATTATCAAATCAATAATTCATATTATTTGAATAATATTATTAGATAGCATTATTGGCAATGTCTAAGGAAGTTCTGTCTAGGAAAGGGGTTGATTAATTGCGCGCCAGTAAGGAGAAATTCTTATCGGAAGGCCCCCTCTTTCCTGGGAACGACCTGGTTGTCAATATTGTAGTTCTGTAATATTATTCGTGAATAATTAATTTTTGATATATATGATAAGGAAATATTTATTCAATGTGGATTTAGACGGAGGAATTTTTAACATGTGACATTTGTTGAAAGTTGGTATTTTATTTTGTCCGATAAAATAATTCATTCAAATATATTATTATAATATTACATTATAGTAGTATGATGTGATTATATAATAGTATGATTTTTATAAATTGAATGGTAACATTATTATAGTAAATTCATGGTATAAAAGTTAAACGAGGTGGAAGAGTGCAAATTGAATTTGAACTCTTATGATGCAAACAATGATGTCATCGGAGCGATGATGCAAACAATGATGTCATCGGAGCGATGAGGTAAGCAAGGAAGTCATCGGAGCGATGATGTAAGCAATGATGTCATAAATTATGGAGAAAAGACTATTTTACCCTTACTCTGCCGAGCCTATAAATAGAAGCTCATTTCTTCATTATTCCTCACCAATTCACTGAAGCTATAGAGAGAGAAAGTATAGAGAGAATAAGAGAGAAAGAAGAAGAGTATTCTGCTATTACGCTAGTGCAGTCCCCAAATTTTAAGGTAAAGGGTATTATTTCTTTCGTATTCATGAAGAGAGTTATTTTCTTTCAATACTCGTAAGGGTTGTTATTCCATTCCTTATTATTCTGTTGGAATAATCTGTCTGAGCGGACTACCGCCAGACGGGTGAATCTTCGTATTCAGTTGTTATTAAATTGTGAAAATAATCTGTTTGAGCGGACTACCGCCAGACGGGTGAATCTTCGTATTCAGTTGTTATTAAATTGTGAAAATAATCTATCTGAGCGGACTACCGCCAGACGGGTGAAAATCCAATTGCAGTTTCGTATATTATTTTATTTCAGATTCTTAACTCTAAACTTACTACGGTAAGTATTGTTTTTATAATTCCTAAAATGATCAGATATTACTTGAGTTTTGTACTTCATCTAATATTATTTCACTGGAATATTGGTCTGAACTTTCTTGTGAAATTTTTATCTTTTCATGTCGAGTTACTATTCACAGGTACTATTCACTATAAAAAAATATTTTTTTTCTTCCAAATCATCTTTGATTGGATTCAGGTTTTGATCTTCATTCTTGAACTCTGGATAAATTCTCTAATATTTGTCCTTTATCTCACTGGATCCGTTATTTGAATTATTTTTTATCATCCTCAGTTCTACATGGTGAAATAACTGAATATCTTTGGCCTGTAGTGCAAAGATGAATAATTACGTGATGAATATCTTTGGCCTGTAGTGCAAAGATGAATGATTACCTGATGAATATCTTTGGCCCGTAGTGCAAAGATGGACAGGTGTTGAGATGAACATGACCAACTGATGATATAAATGAGTATCTTTGGCCCATAGTGCAAAGATGGATATTTGATTTGAGATGTATATTGATTGATGTTACAGGGATAAAATATTGATGATGGACTTTTAAATCAAAGAAGATAGTAGACATCATCCTCTACTTAACTCTTCTAATGAATTATTATTTTCGCTGCGAATAATGATCTAAAACTTGTTGTCCATGATATTTTATCTGATTTATTGAAGGCTAACGATAATTTATTTTTCATTATCTTAGTCATAATATTCTTTACTGGGCTAGTTGAGCTCACCCTTTTCTTCCATTGTTCTCTTCAGTAATGAGAATATCGCGGGTACTAGTCGGGGAATGGAGTGATGGTCCGAGTTAGAGCTGTAGAAGTCCTCACTATTTCTGATAAATAGTGTGATAATAATTGTAATGAGGACTTAGTTTGAATATTAATATTTTCTACATATTTGTATTGACACTCACAGTTGTGTGGTCGTATTTTGCACGACCGTGTGATATAAAGTTTGTATTTGAATTCTGTACCATGTATTTGGCGACTCAGAATGGGTTGGGTTGACTGGACCTATTCTGGGGGCGTTACATATTACAAGTTTTTCGGGGAGTATTCTTAATTGTTTAGTAAACTCACATGCTATGAACGAACACGTTGCACCCGAATCAAACAGTACATATGCATTAATGTCGTTGATCGGAATGATACCTGCTATGACATCGCTCGATGCTACAGAATCTTGGATCGTTATATTAAAAGTACGGGCAGTCGGTCTACCCTGTGGTACTGCGCCACCAATCGCCAGCTTATTATCGCTAGCTCCCTTCCCACCATCCGATTCTTCGGACAGTTACGCGCTATGTGGTCCGTAGATCCACATACAAAACAACTGCGACTCTTCTCGGGACAGGGACAGTTAGGCAAAATATGCCCCTCCAGTCCATAGTTGTAGTAGACCGCCTTACCCTTGAGGTAGACTCCCAGATGAATCTTACCACAATTCTTGCATGCCTCCATCTTCCTCTTAGGAA
Source organism: Panax stipuleanatus (assembly GCA_020205555.1). Taxonomy (NCBI): domain Eukaryota; kingdom Viridiplantae; phylum Streptophyta; class Magnoliopsida; order Apiales; family Araliaceae; genus Panax; species Panax stipuleanatus. Next base: position 113,304,184 of record CM035121.1, on the reverse strand, counting down.
ACTCCTGTTTTACTCCGGTATTTCAGGAGCTTAAACCCTTCCTCTTCAAGCCACTCCCGCTGGCTCCCTCAATTTTGACTAATACCTCAGCCTTAGTCTTATTCTTCTTCTCCTTGTGGTATAAGGTCAACACCTCACTACCACCCTCGGCGATAACCGCCTTCTCCAACACCGCTCCAAAGGTAACACTTTGGAAAACTGAGATACGATTGTAGAGCCAGGGTTTCAATCCCTGCTCGAACCGTCGTGCCTTCCGCAACTCCGCCAGTTCATTGAACCTGGCTGCGTATTGATTTACTGTCATGTCCCCCTGCTTCAGTTCTAGGAACTGAATCTCCATCCTCCCCTGCATACTTGTGGGGAAGTAGTTCTCGAAAAATAATTCCTTGAATCGTTCCCACGTAACTACTTCTGTTCCGGCCCTACCCTGGTTGGCTTCCCACCAGTAGTTGGCCTCCCCCTTCATCATGTAAGTCGCAAAAGAAGTCTTTTGCGCCTCACCAACATTTGCAATAACAAATGCGTTCTCTATTTCTTTTACCCAAACCTGGGCAGCTATTGGGTTCGTAGTTTCGTAGAACTCAGGCGGACCAATTAACTTAAACTCCTTGAAGGTAGTCCCCCGACCTACCCCAGGATTAGGGCGTATGGTATCTCTCGTTCGATTGAGAGCCATATCCAGTAGATTCATAAATTCCTGCATCGGGTTATTATTCCCTTGCCCCTCCTTATTACGAGGTTCTTCTTCTTGATTTCTTGCACTTCTTCTTGGCAGCATCTTCTGTTAATACGAAAACATTTCGTTATTCTTTCTTTCTTCCTTTAGTTTTTATTAACAATCAAATAATAACTCAATCACATTGCCAATCATTTTAGTAAAACCTTTATATTAAAATGCTTCCTTGTAGTATAACACTACACTTTACATTACATGGCTTCAGCCATTTACAATACTATCCCACAATTACTTTTCAAATGTTGGGATTTACAAAAAAGACCACCCTTATCTATACAAAAAAGGGTTTTATGTCATCACTAACTATACACACATTTACATAGCTATTTATATCTCTATCTCTTCTATACATACTACGGAACTACATCTGCAACACGATATTCATGTAATCCGCATCAGTCATACTGGCCACAATGTCCCGACTAATAATATGCCGAGTCTGTCCTTCCTCCACGGGATACTCAGCCATCTGCTGCTGGTAATCCTCATGCGAACACCTATGAATATAGCACATTCGTCCTATTTTCTGCTTCTCGTTCAGAAGCTCAGCCTTCAGTTCTTGGACTTCTAGTTTCAAGTCCCGGACTTTATCCTTAGCCAACACTTTCTCATCATGCTCAGCCTCCCAAAAGATCTCCATATCCTCTCTATCTTCTACCACATCATCCACCACTTTCTTGAGGTCACGGACCTCCTTACTCAGTTGGACATTTCTGTCTAGTATTGCCATGAACAGTAGTTTCATGGAGTCCCCTTGTACAGACTCCTCTGCTTCTTCCTCATTAGGCAATACCGTATTAATCGGCGTTGTCTCCACCTCCTCAGTAGACAGTACCGTATTAATCGGCACTGACTCAACCTCCTCCTCTGACATACCCTCAAACAATGACGCGTAGTCAAAGTTATCGGAGTACTCAGATGGATCCTCTTCTTCTATATCAGTCCCCTCTAAGATTACCACAGGTATCTCTGCTACTGGCATAAGTACCTGTGACAACCTGAGAATTTATAAGATTTTAAATGATTAAATAAAGGTTAAATAATAAGACCTAGAATGGAAATAGAGTATGGATTTAAAAATTTTGTGAAGGACTTATATGGTTTTGTGTATTGTTTATATATATATTTAATATATAAAGAGAATTAAGAATGAAGTATGTAACCTAATATATATATTAGGTATGGAATTTAAATAACCTAAGGGTTATAATAGGAAAGGATGTTAGTATTTAAAATTTTTACTAACCTAAGAGATTAAGTTTATTATCTTAATTAATTAATTTTATACAAGCAAGTCTAATTGGGTTAAGTGATTATTTGAGAAAGGAATAAAATTATAATTGAGTGAATAGAAACCCTAATTAAATGATTAGGGTAGAATAGAATTAAAATTATGGACTATGCTTATTTACATAGCCCAATTATTTTATTAGCAAGCCCAAAAGAATTAATTTGGAGCCCAAGACTTTAGCCCAATTGTTAAGGGATATTTGGTGAGATATGCTTAGATTTGCTAAAGATTATGAGAGAGAAAGAAAAGATATTGGATAAATTTTGTAAAGATATAGAGAGATTTGATGAGATAAAGTATGTTGTACTAATTGAAAGATCAATCTTATAACTGATAGGTCTTTTCAATAAAGCGATTAAATAGATTGCGTAACAGTAATCGACTATACAGGCAAGTTCCTAAATCATACTTTTATTGAGCAAGTTTCCTAACTCGAACTCGAGTTGTTATTGTAAAGCATGTTCGTGATTAATCATTGTTGATTATATCACATCTATACTGATTATTGATTCGCACTTAGTGCATGTTGTATATATTCATTAGGTATGAAAGGCAGATCACCTTCATTACCATTTGGTTCAGTTAAATTTATTCATATTCATTGTTGGCTATTCAGCATTATTGATTCTTGTTCTTTCATAATTCATATATTGTTAAAAGTTTGTCAGCTTATTATTCTTTTCCCTCATGATATATCTTCATTTGAACTTAAACTTGTTGGGCAAACTTGTTGCTCACCCTTGCTATATAATGATAAAATTTTCAGATTAAGACAAAACTTCGGATACAGGAAAAGACAAAGACAAATTCCATAATTGGATTTGGATGCAGGTTAAACTTGTAATAGTATTGGATACAAATGACATTGTATGTCGTGTAGCATATTGAATGTAGGTATTAAGTTAAGGTTACAGACCTTGGGAATTATGTTGTAAAAGTTATTGTATAAACAATTTATGTTTATATCTTCCGCAATAGTTATAGAAATGATGTATCGTAACGTACCAGGTCCGAGGTTCTGGGGACCCGAATTTGGGGCCGTCACAGTTGGTATCAGAGCTGTAGGTTATAAACCTTAGGTAGGGGTACCTTAGGCAATTACCACAGGGATGAGGATAAGGAATAAACTCAAATAGTGTTTAAATTCTAAGCGATGAATTTGGGCAAAGTATTAATAAGTCAATAAGATTCAAAGAAGAATCCTGATAAGTAATAAAGATCCAAAGTTACCTAACTCTGATAATAAAGATAAACAGTAGTAATGAATATATAGAGTCTAAAAGACTAAAAGTATAAAGGGAAAGAAGATCGTAAAACAAAACGATCATAACATAGAAAAGAATCGTAATATAATACGATTATAATATGAGATCACAACGTGATCTGATGAGATCATAAAAGGGCAGATGATCAATCAAATGATTGAAAACTTTATAGTAGAATTATTGTATGACAATTGTACTATAAAATTGTACTATTAAAACTCAGGAAAGAGTTGTGAATTGTAGATACGGATTAAATGAAATTCGTATTGAGTATTGAGGGAGCTAGGATTATGTGGGATTTCAATTGAGGACTCAGGTGATCGCTGAGTTGTACAAACCTTTGTATGGGCTGGGGTTTTGTGCTTGGTCTAACGACTACTTAGTTTATCACATTGATAATCATTGAAATGTCGGTGTCGCGCTATTCGCTATATGTGTGTTGAGAAGGTGATTCTTTTCTCATGTGTATAACGGATAGGTAGAGAATATAAGATTAGGTGCGAGTTCTTTAAACTCATACATATGGTAAGTTCGTGACTCATAATCATATGGTGGAACCCCTCAGCGAATGGACGACTTTGGTCTGACTAGGATAAGTTCCTAAACCCATATGACTGTGGTAAGTTCCTAAACTCATAACGTGTGGTATGTTTGATGAACTAGACGGGGGTATAGGAAAATTGTGAATGAAGGATTGAGGATAATAGAAATAGATAGAATTATTAAGCAATTGATCATTAGAAGAATTGAAGTTGATGGTGGAAGCATAGGTATTCCAAATCTTCTAGCTGTGCTAGACATCAAAATTTTTGACATCAAGCTAAATTCGCACTGATGTGCCTTTTTGAAATAAAATAAATTTTTGTTATCTTCACAACATGGTGACAAGGGTGTGGAGATGGACTTTGAGCCATTATCACATCGTTACCTGTTGCGGCATGATAACAACAAAAATGAATTTATGGTTATCTTCAAAACATGGTTACAATTGTGTATGTGTGGACTTCGGGACCCTGACACATCGTTACCTGTTGCGACATGATAATTCCAAAAATGATTTTCAATAGTTTTGAACGGTTTAAAGAAGTGTCTACGCTAATTGTTTCGGCTAGACAAAAAATTATTTAAAATATCAAAATATATTTCATATATCATCAATGCATCATGGAACCTGATGCAAAGATGATAAAAATGATGGATTCATTAATGCAGTATTGCCTAGTGTTGGATGTGATCTAAAGATCGTCAGCCCACCATGGTATATTATTTTATGACAAAGTCACAAAAATGACAGAATCTTCAACGGACTGTAAATACAGTGCGGTATAATGACGTCATAAAATTATTTTCAGAATTTTAAAGAAAAGTCAAGTGTCAATTAAATTTGGCCAAACACATGTTTCGATTGATGTTAGAATTATTGGTATATGTCTAAGCTAATTGATTCAGCTAGACAAATATTTATGAAAATTTAAGTATCTCTTTGAGAACTTATCCCGAACCATATTGTTTTGATTCGGACTTCCGGCTGAGTATGAACAACCCCGAAAAATGGGGATAGATTGGTTGGATAATGTACATTCCAATCATTGAACGCATAAAGTCGTTCAAATAATTAAGGCCAGCATTTGCAGTTTACCTTCTTCGTGATTATAAACATATCTATTATTTAATTACGGTGAATACCGTTAAACCCGAGAGTTCATGGTCTATATGACCCTCAGCATAATTTGAAAAGTTTTTAACTCCTTGGGGAGAAGTCTGGGTAGAATGTGATGATAGAATAATTCCTCATAGAAGGAAGTCGTGTGTACTCATTAAATGAGAATGAAATCAGATAAAGGTTAAGTTCAAAACCTAGTTTTGGTGAATAGAAGGTGTAGGGATTAGTAGGCTGTAATTTCGAGGATGAAATTCTTAGAAGAAGGGGTGAATGTGACAACCCGAGAATTTATAAGATTTTAAATGATTAAATAAAGGTTAAATAATAAGACCTAGACTGGAAATAGAGTATGGATTTAAAAATTTTGTGAAGGACTTATATGGTTTTGTGTATTGTTTATATATTTATTTAACATATAAAGAGAATTAAGAATGAAGTCTTGTAACCTAATATATATATTAGGTATGGAATTTAAATAACCTAAGGGTTATAATAGGAAATGATGTTAGTATTTAAAATTTTTACTAACCTAAGAGATTAAGTTTTTTATCTCAATTAATTAATTTTATATAAGCAAGTCTAATTGGGTTAAGTGATTATTTGAGTAAGGAATAAAATTACAATTGAGTGAATAGAAACCCTAATTAAATGATTAGGGTAGAATAGAATTAAAATTGTGGACTATGCTTATTTACATAGCCCAATTATTTTATTAGCAAGCCCAAAAGAATTAATTTGGAGCCCAAGACTTTAGCCCAATTGTTAAGGGATATTTGGTGAGATATGCTTAGATTTGCTAAAGATTATGAGAGAGAAAGAAAAGATATTGGATAAATTTTGTAAAGATATAGAGAGATTTGATGAGATAAAGTATGTTGTACTAATTGAAAGATCAATCTTATAACTGATAGGTCTTTTCAATAAAGCGATTAAATAGATTGCGTAACAGTAATCGACTATACAGGCAAGTTCCTAAATCATACTTTTATTGAGCAAGTTTCCTAACTCGAACTCGAGTTGTTATTGTAAAGCATGTTCGTGATTAATCATTGTTGATTATATCACATCTATATTGATTATTGATTCACACTTAGTGCATGTTGCATATATTCATCAGGTATGAAAGGCAGATCACCTTCATTACCATTTGGCTCAGTTAAATTTATTCATGTTCATTGTTGGCTATTCAGCATTATTGATTCATGTTCTTTCACAATTCTTAAATTGTTAAAAGTTTGTCAGCTTATTATTCTTTTCCATCATGATATATCTTCATTTGAACTTAAACTTGCTAGGCAAACTTGTTGCTCACCCTTGCTATATCATGATAAAATTTTCAGATTAAGACAAAACTTCGGATACAGGCAAAGACAAAGACAAATTCCATAATTGGATTTGGATGCAGGTTAAACTTGTAATAGTGTTGGATACAAATGACATTGTATGTCGTGTAGGATATTGAATGTAGGTATTAAGTTAATATTACAGACCTTGGAAATTATGTTGTAAATGTTATTGTATAAATAATTTATGTTTATATCTTTCGCAATAGTTATAGAAATGATGTATCGTAACGTACCAGGTCCGAGGTTCTGGGGACCCAGATTTGGGGGCGCTACAGTGCCACCTCTATAAGGTTGATTGAATCCTCGCTAACCTCATGTATTTCATTATACATGTTCATTATTCCTGTTATCTACATAAAACATAAATAACTTGATTAGTATACAATCAAATATGAATAGTTTATATCACATTTAATATGTTTAAGGTTACTTTCTTCTTTCAAAACTTTACCCGAGTTTGTTAACTTCTAACTTCTACTTCACTTCTCCAAGTTATAGCCTAAGGTTTTTATCCCTTAAGTTTTATAACCTACAGCTTTGATACCAACCTGTGACGCCCCCAAATTCGGGTACCTTCAAACCCAAGATATGGTGCTACACGGTGCTACAATCTACTCATACATTCAACTGAAAGACTTCAATATCAATGCATAAGTTTACTAATTATTACATTCTATTAATCCCTTCCCAAGTATTTGTAACCAATACATTGTTCTGTGTCATAATATCAGTAAATACAATACTAATACTATACTATTACAAAGGTCACTACTTGTCTAGCTTGGACTTGCCTTTGTCTTTACCGGATCCTTCGGTCCATTCGCTCTTAGCTGAAATCATTTAGTTTTAAGCAAGAATGAGCATAAACAGCTCAGCAAGTTAAACAGTATATCTTGAAACCACAAAATTAAGAATCATATCTCTTGGTCTTCAATAACTGTACAATAGTTATGAAGTACTTATGAATAATCAAAATATCATTTTGATTCGTCTAAAACCATTCCCAAGGACTTTATAGCCTCTTCGGAATCCATCTTGGTCAACGACCACGAACCATATTTTAGTTCTCATTCATGAAAGGAACAACCCGGCACGAAGGCCGTAAGTTCGATATAGCTTACGAGCACATCCAGGTGATCAGCCTGTAGTGCTCTATGTTGATCAACACTCATACATTAAACGTGTTTACGTTTAATTGGTGGCAACCTCACGTGCCTGTCGAATTAATGACGTTTAAAACCTTCATTTTATTTATCCTCAGGTTTACCTAAGAATTCGTACTAAGCAATTGGCATAAGATCTGTAACGACCATGAATTTTAAACTCCTTATTTATTAAATATGTGATTTAATTTTAACAGGTTAGTTTTGTGAGTTTATTTAAACCTTATGTGGTTATGTGAATTGGTGAAATGGTTAAGGGGAGTCACTAATAGTTTATTTAAATTAGTGGACTAGCCCTGAGACTTTAATATCAGAAAATTGATAGGATTATTAATAATTAAATATTCAAATTATTTGGATATAGTGGCAAGAGTTGATCATATTGATTAGTTGCAATTATGAGTAAATATTTGATAATGTAACAATTATTATGAATAAATAATAATTAATGAATGAGAGATTAATAAATATAATAATATTATATTTACTTGATTAATTATTTCATACAAGCATGTGATAAGTAAACCTTACAATATATGGTAGTTAACTATATATTGTATATATAGTACAAGGTGACGTATTAATACGTCTACATATTATATGTGTAGACTATATAGTATGATTAATTATATTATGTGAGTTACATATTATTTCTTATGTAACATGATAGACATTAATATATAACCTTATTACCTTATATTAATATCAATAACCAATTGTTAACTGATAATTATTCCATTAAGTTATTATGATAATAACGGTTATGGTAATAAATAATGAACAATACACAATTGTATTATATTTAGTGTTAATAGAAAATGTACATGGATTATATGTATGTATACTACTTGATATATTATATCAACATTTGCTCATTAGAAGTAACATTATAATATACTATGTGTATATATATTATACTATCTAGTGTATTTATTATGTAACAAGTATGGGACATATATGATATATACCCATTTGCAAGATTACTGAGTTTACATTGTCCCATAATAAGAGCCATTCCCTCTTCACGTGAGAAGCTAGGTAGCCTACACTATGTCTACTCCTTCTCTCAAATTCATCAATTGTAGCCATAATCATGAGATGGGGAGTGGGATTCATGAGTGGAATCACCAACCCTCACCAACTCTTTCTTGTCCATTGTACATTCTTGCAATCCTGTGATTTATTTTGAAGGAGAATTGCATTGACTGGTTATTGAATTATCTATATAATGAGCTCCCTCCTTCTCATTTACACTTGCTGAGATTTTCATGTAAGTGTAGAGTTGATAGTGAGTGAGATATCAGTAAGGGAGATTTGTTAGTTCAAGCAAACCAATTACAGAGGTATATCATGTTCTTCATTTTCTGATAAATTTCTAATCTTTGATTCTTGGAATTAAGTATGTAATTGTTGATAATTGATTTGGAATATGTTGTTTAGTGTTATACAAGATGTTAAGCATGTTCGAATTGCAATGTGTTATGTTAGAATCAATTTTCGTAGAAAAATTTCTGAGTTGGGCTAAGTTCTGCCGTTGCAGGGCAGCTACTGTCACTGGCCAACAGCTTGCGCAGCTGCGCCAGTTATGTACTGGCAAGCGGCGCAGCTGCGCCAGTACCAGCTTCCAGATTCTATTTTTTGTTAAGTGCTGTGACATACTAACATGTGATATACCATTGAAACAAGCTTGTGAACAAGATTTGAATGTAGATATTAGTACAATGACACGATATAAGTATGTAATCGTTGATGCTATACGTATATGTCATGACCATGTTAGTACAAAAAGCATATGTTTTAAAAGGAAACTTGTAGTTTCGAAAGAGAACTTGTTACGAACATATCGTGTATGCATTCTAAAATTATGAACATGATAGTATGGTTTATATTTACTTGAAATGCATGTTTAAAGTGTGTTCACACACTAGCATACGTGATTGCAAGATTCTAGTGATTTCAAAAGAGAAACTTAAGACTTTTGAAAACAAACCTGACCAAGACTTGAGTCTCTTAGATTCTGACCATATGAGAACACTTATGTGGCTTTGATGTGTGTTTCAAATACATATGAGTTATATGTCAAGGTGCCTTGCATGTACTTAGTGGACTTAGTATATTTTTGAAAGAGAACTTAAGATGTGAAAGTAAATAACATCAAATACCATATGAATGATATTATGATCATGCGAGCATGTGTATTAAAGTTCATTAACATAGGCCTCGTTTGATCAAAGTGTAAATTTTGCATATGCACGTATTTATAAGAAATGAATTTCTGAAGCATGAACTACGTGATTAAAGTATATATGTGTAGTATACTCGAGCATACATATTAAATACTGTTTAGCCTTGTTACGTGATAACATGACTTTAGTAATCAACTTTGAAGCATGCACTTGTATTAGTTAAGTATGTGAATTACCGGCATGAAAACATGACTTTAAATTGGATTAGGATGAGCATGCTAGGTTTTCAAACTTGAAATTATAATCATAAAGCATGTGTGTTGATTAAAAATAAGTAACTTGAAGTACTATGTGTTCAAGCCTATATTGATGCATAGAAACTAGATAATCTAAAGTTATTAAATCTATGACATGATTAGATTGACTTACGTGAATTATGGATAGATTTATATGATAAGCAGATTCTTGTAAGTATAGACTCGTATTAGTTTACACATGCTAATTGGAATATCGACTTATTAATGTTAGGTTATTTCAGCGAGATTTAATTAAAGCTAGAACTTAATTGTAGCTGAGCTATCAGGCAAGTTTTCTAACTTCATTTAATTGTTATATTGAATGCAAGTTTTCTAACTTCATTTAATTGTTATATTGAATGCAAGTATTCTAAATTCTTGCACTACCTTATTCAATGAATCGTGTAAGCGAGTTTCTTAACTTCACTTAATTTGAATGCAAGTTCCCTAACTTTATTCAAATTTATATTGAGCAAGTCTCCGAACTTCACTCTTTGGTTGTGCAAGTTATCTTACACTCTTTATTGTGCAAGTTCATATCCTTCTCATATTGTATTGAGTAGGTTACTATCGTATTGACAGTTAATTATTTAAAGCTTGAATTTTATTTTCAAGCATGCTATTAGGTGGTTTAATTACTTTAAAATTATTCCACATCGATATTATTGTTATTCGCACTTGGTACACTTAAGTTCGTACAGTCTTGGACTTGTACATCATTTAAAGTTCTATAATTCTTGAACTGTGTCAGATAGAGTCTGAACCCTTGTTCGGTCAGACAATTGAATAAAATTTTATAAAAGCTATCCAAACCAATTGATGGTAAGGATTCTTAGACTGAAAGAACACCCCTTATATGATAGGGGAGTACCCCATGTATCTAATATAAAGATACAAACAGCAGAGTTGAATGTTATGCATATACATGGCGTACGCGAGGCTGATCCCCTCAAGTACTTATTCTGTAGCCAGTAACCAAAGGGTCAATCAGCTATTGATTCCGTTGGAGTTTTATAGTTCAAAAGTCTACTTGACTATCAGTTATTCTAAAAGCAATCATTATCCTTGCTTTCGATATTCATATTGTTGAATTCATTATCAGACATTTTCTATTCATCATGATATATCCTTTATTGTTGTATTTCAACTTGCTGAGCAAACTTGTTGCTCATTCTTGCTATATCATGACTTATATTGCAGTTAAGCCCGAGACTTCAGGGAAGGACAAGGGTAAAGGGAAGATGTAGGATTAGTTTGCAAGGAGCAGACTTTATCTTTATGTTTAATTAATTTACTGTTATGTAATATGAACCCTATTGACTATTCTAGGGTATGTTTGTATGTTGTATTAAGGTTATCGAATCTTGGGACTAGTAACACCTTTTGAATGAACGACGTACGTTTATTATATTTCCGCATTTTAGATATCGTATGTTGCTTAGAGCTGGATGTTTATGTTAGATCGTGACGACCGGACCGGGGTCAGAGGACCCGGATTCGGGGCTGTCACAGGTTGGTATCAAAGCCTTAGGTTATAAACATTAGGAATGCGAAACCTAGGCTATAACCTTAGTAGAAACTCAAGTAGAGTATGTGAGTGATGGGTTGAGGAGATCCATCGGGTTTTATTGTGATACTGAAGTTGTTTATTTGAATCACATATGATTGATAGACGTCTTAAACTTCTTAATGCTAACATAAATAGCATATCACGTAAAGCCTAATGTTTTTTTCCTTTCCTCAGGATCATGTCGCCTAGGAGACTACCGCGAAACCAGAGGGAAGAAGGATCCGTTAATAATGGCGGAGGAGAAAATATCGACCCTATGCAAAACTTCGTTAACTTGTTAACTGAGGCAATGCAGAACAGACCCCAGCCAGCAGCAGGGCAGCCAGGACATCACTTGGCTAGTTTCAAAGATTTTAAATTGGTAGGACCGCCAGAGTTCCGGGGAACCTTGGACCCAATCGAAGCCCAAACCTGGATAGAAGAGATGGAGAAAGTGTTTGAGGTCGCACGAGTGGCCGAAGCACAGAAGACGAGTTTTGCCACTTTCATGATGAAGGGCGAAGCTAACTATTGGTGGAAAGCCAATAAGGGACGAGCAGGCGAAGGAGTTATTCCTTGGGATAAATTTAAGGAGCTATTTCTCGAGAATTACTTCTCGGAGAATACGCAACAGGATATGGAAGTTAAGTTTCTGGAATTGAAACAAGGTAGTATGTCTGTCGCAGAGTACGCGGCAAGATTTAATGAGTTGGCCCGATTCGCTTCACATCAGGTTGACACGGAAGCCAGGAAGGCAAGGAGGTTCGAATTAGGACTAAAACCTTGGGTGCAGAAAGCAGTCGCGGTATTGAAGATTAAGACTTACTCTGATCTACTAGAAAGGGCTATCATTGCCGAAGGAGGTAATGAAGCCATTGCTCGATTCAAGCAAGAAAATAAGACTGGTCAGGAGGGACAGAAAGGGGGAAGCAGCGGAGGGAGCAACCCCAACAAGCGTAAATGGACAGAGAGCCAATCCTCTGGAGGCAACAAGTCCGGGGGAGAGGCCAAGAAAAGTGTAAAGTGCAACAACTGTGGGAAGAATCACTCGGGGGAGTGCATGAAGGGAAAGAACGCTTGTTACCGTTGTGGACAACCGGGGCACATGGCTCCTCAGTGTCCGAATAAGCAGAAAGGAGGGTGTTTCTCGTGTGGAGCCCTAGACCATCAAATTAAGGACTGCCCGAAGAGAAAGGGCGATGCAGCTAGCGGCAATCGCAACAACAACAACAACGGACTGAGCATCAGAGGGCCATCCAGTCAAGCCAACAGACCAATGGCACGCACGTTCAACATGACCGTTCAGGATGCGGTGGAGTCTAAGGATGTGGTGTCAGGTATCATCCCAATCAACAATATAGATGCATATGTGTTATTTGATTCGGGTGCTACCTGTTCTTTTGTTTCCGAAGAATTTGCTAAACGGTTAGACTTACCCCGTGAAAGATTAGAACACCCTATGAACGTAGAAGTAGCGAACAAGGAAATTATTCCCATAGAATACATTCATAGGAACTGTTATACCGAATTACGAGGATTTAAGCTCAGAGTGGATTTGATACCAATTCGTTTGGGGGAGTTCGATGTAATCCTTGGAATGGATTGGTTATCGAATCACAGAGCAGTTATCGACTGTAAGAAGAAGTGCGTACACCTTAAGACTTCGAATAAGTCAAAGGAGGTATTTTATGGTAGTAAATCGCCGAGACAATCTCATTGTCTGACGATGATGCAAGCACAGAGATTGCTTAGGAAGGGTTGTGTAGGTTATTTGGCTCACGTGGTTGATACTCGACGAGTCGAGGGTGAACTTGGTCAGATACCTATTTTAAGGGAATTCGCCGATGTCTTCCCAGACGAGATTCCTGGATTGCCACCGGATAGAGAAATTGAGTTTGTTATTGATTTGGCACCGGGGACAGCACCGGTATACAAAGCACCGTACCGTATGGCACCAGTAGAGATGAAGGAACTGATGGCTCAATTACAAGAGTTATTGGATAAGGGATACATTCGACCGAGCATATCACCGTGGGGAGCGCCAGTCTTATTCGTGAAGAAGAAAGATGGATCGCTCAGACTTTGTATCGACTACCGAGAGTTGAACAAGGTCACCATTAAGAACAAGTACCCATTGCCTAGGATCGACGATTTGTTTGATCAGTTGAAGGGGGCGAAGTACTTTTCAAATATTGACTTGAGGATCGGTTATCATCAACTGAAAGTGAGGCCGGAGGATATTCCAAAGACGGCATTCAGAACTCGGTATGGACACTTTGAGTTTCTGGTAATGTCATTCGGATTGACGAACGCGCCGGCAGCATTTATGGACTTGATGAACAGAGTATTCAAACAGTATTTGGATAAGTTCGTTGTCGTATTCATCGATGACATTCTGGTGTATTCCGAGACGGAGGAAGAACACGCCGAGCATCTTCGAATAGTGTTGGAGATATTAAGGAAAGAGAAGTTGTATGCAAAATTCTCCAAGTGTGAGTTTTGGTTGCAGAGAGTGCAGTTTTTGGGGCACATTATCGACAAGAATGGTGTTTTGGTGGATCCAGCAAAGGTAGAAGCTATTATCAATTGGGAGCAGCCGAAGACGCCAACAGAAATCAGGAGTTTCTTAGGGTTAGCGGGATACTATCGGAGATTCATCCAGGATTTTTCAAAAATAGCATCGCCGTTGACCAATATTACTAGAAAGACAGTTAAGTTCGTTTGGACGGAGAAGTGTGAAGAGAGTTTCCTAGAGTTGAAGAAGAGGCTTAGTCAAGCACCTGTGTTAGCTTTACCAGATAACACAGGAGGGTTCGTAGTGTATAGTGATGCGTCCCACAAGGGTCTTGGCTGTGTACTGATGCAACACGGCAGGGTCATTGCGTACGCTTCACGTCAGCTAAAAGATTATGAGAAGGGTTATCCAACTCATGACCTGGAATTAGCAGCAGTAGTTTTTGCCTTGAAGATTTGGAGGCATTATTTGTATGGTGAGAAGTGTGAGATATATACGGACCACAAGAGTCTGAAGTATATCTTCACGCAGAAAGAATTAAACATGAGGCAGCGCCGATGGCTGGAATTGATCAAAGATTATGATTGTGAGATTCTGTACCATCCAGGCAAAGCAAATGTAGTGGCAGATGCCTTGAGCAGAAAAGGCAGAGAGAAGTTATCGAAGTTAACCGTTCAAGAAGAGTTAGTTAAAGATTTCGAACGACTAGGTTTGGAGGTTAAGTATCCGACGGAGACCATCGAGAAATTATTTTCAGTGACAGCGAGTCCGACTTTATTAGATAAGGTTAAGGAGGCACAAGAGAAGGACGAAGATTATGATATTATCAAGAAGCGGATTGTTGAAGCTGATGATTTGAAATTCAAGATTGATAGCACTGGACTGCTAAGGTTTGAAGGACGAATTTGGGTACCATTAATACCAAAATTAAGAGAAGAAATTTTACAAGAAGCGCATAGTACGAGATACTCGATACACCCAGGAAGCACGAAGATGTACCAAGATTTGCGTCATCACTTTTGGTGGCCAAACATGAAGAGGGAAGTTGCAGAATGCGTAAGTAGGTGTTTAACTTGTCAGAGAGTCAAGGCAGAGCACCAACGACCAAGCGGGTTATTACAACCGTTAGAGATTCTAGAATGGAAATGGGAACACATCACGATGGACTTTGTGGTAGGACTTCCGACAACGCAGAAAGGGCACGACGCCATATGGGTAATTGTAGATCATCTTACGAAGTCAGCTCACTTTTTGCCGATTAAGATTAAGTATAGTTTGGATCAGCTAGCCAGATTATATGTCAAAGAAATTATCTCGAGACATGGGGTGCCGGTATCTATTGTATCAGATAGAGATCCGCGATTCACGTCGAATTTCTGGAAGAGTCTACAAGAGAGATTGGGGACACAATTACGAATGAGTACCGCGTATCATCCGCAGACCGATGGGCAAAGCGAAAGAACAATTCAAACACTTGAAGACATGCTCCGAGCTTGTGTGATGGACTTCAAGGGTAGCTGGGAGGATCACCTTCCATTAGTAGAGTTCGCGTACAACAATAGTTATCACGCTAGTATCGGAATGCCACCGTACGAAGCGCTATATGGGAGAAAATGTCGAACACCGTTGTGTTGGGATGAAGTTGGTGAACGTCGACTGTTGGGACCAGAATTGGTACAACAGACTGTAGAGATTATCAAGGTGATAAGAGCACGGCTGGTAGCTGCTCAAGATCGCCAGAAGAAGTATGCGGACTTGCATCGCAAGAAGAAAGAATTTGAAGTAGGAAGCTATGCTTTTCTGAAAGTATCTCCCTGGAAGGGGAAGATTCGTTTTGGGAAGAAAGGCAAGTTGAGCCCTAGGTTCATAGGACCGTTTGAGATTCTGAGGAGAGTCGGTGAAGTGGCGTACGAGGTGGCGTTACCTCTTGAACTTGAGCACATTCACAACGTGTTTCATGTGTCAGTATTACGGCCGTATAAATCAGACTACAAGCACGTTATCTCCTATGAACCAATCCAAGTCGAGAAAGACTTATCATACGAGGAAGTTCCTGTCCAGATACTAGATAGGAAGGAACAGAAGCTGAGGAATAAGATCATTCATTCCATTAAGATTCTTTGGAGGAATCACGCAGTTGAAGAAGCTACATGGGAGCTAGAAGAGAAAATGAGAGCAAATTATCCGTTTTTATTTGAGTAACCTTATTTTTTTTACAATTCCGAGGACGGAATTTTTATAAGGGGGGAGGGATGTAACGACCATGAATTTTAAACTCCTTATTTATTAAATATGTGATTTAATTTTAACAGGTTAGTTTTGTGAGTTTATTTAAACCTTATGTGGTTATGTGAATTGGTGAAATGGTTAAGGGGAGTCACTAATAGTTTATTTAAATTAGTGGACTAGCCCTGAGACTTTAATATCAGAAAATTGATAGGATTATTAATAATTAAATATTCAAATTATTTGGATATAGTGGCAAGAGTTGATCATATTGATTAGTTGCAATTATGAGTAAATATTTGATAATGTAACAATTATTATGAATAAATAATAATTAATGAATGAGAGATTAATAAATATAATAATATTATATTTACTTGATTAATTATTTCATACAAGCATGTGATAAGTAAACCTTACAATATATGGTAGTTAACTATATATTGTATATATAGTACAAGGTGACGTATTAATACGTCTACATATTATATGTGTAGACTATATAGTATGATTAATTATATTATGTGAGTTACATATTATTTCTTATGTAACATGATAGACATTAATATATAACCTTATTACCTTATATTAATATCAATAACCAATTGTTAACTGATAATTATTCCATTAAGTTATTATGATAATAACGGTTATGGTAATAAATAATGAACAATACACAATTGTATTATATTTAGTGTTAATAGAAAATGTACATGGATTATATGTATGTATACTACTTGATATATTATATCAACATTTGCTCATTAGAAGTAACATTATAATATACTATGTGTATATATATTATACTATCTAGTGTATTTATTATGTAACAAGTATGGGACATATATGATATATACCCATTTGCAAGATTACTGAGTTTACATTGTCCCATAATAAGAGCCATTCCCTCTTCACGTGAGAAGCTAGGTAGCCTACACTATGTCTACTCCTTCTCTCAAATTCATCAATTGTAGCCATAATCATGAGATGGGGAGTGGGATTCATGAGTGGAATCACCAACCCTCACCAACTCTTTCTTGTCCATTGTACATTCTTGCAATCCTGTGATTTATTTTGAAGGAGAATTGCATTGACTGGTTATTGAATTATCTATATAATGAGCTCCCTCCTTCTCATTTACACTTGCTGAGATTTTCATGTAAGTGTAGAGTTGATAGTGAGTGAGATATCAGTAAGGGAGATTTGTTAGTTCAAGCAAACCAATTACAGAGGTATATCATGTTCTTCATTTTCTGATAAATTTCTAATCTTTGATTCTTGGAATTAAGTATGTAATTGTTGATAATTGATTTGGAATATGTTGTTTAGTGTTATACAAGATGTTAAGCATGTTCGAATTGCAATGTGTTATGTTAGAATCAATTTTCGTAGAAAAATTTCTGAGTTGGGCTAAGTTCTGCCGTTGCAGGGCAGCTACTGTCACTGGCCAACAGCCTGCGCAGCTGCGCCAGTTATGTACTGGCAAGCGGCGCAGCTGCGCCAGTACCAGCTTCCAGATTCTATTTTTTGTTAAGTGCTGTGACATACTAACATGTGATATACCATTGAAACAAGCTTGTGAACAAGATTTGAATGTAGATATTAGTACAATGACACGATATAAGTATGTAATCGTTGATGCTATACGTATATGTCATGACCATGTTAGTACAAAAAGCATATGTTTTAAAAGGAAACTTGTAGTTTCGAAAGAGAACTTGTTACGAACATATCGTGTATGCATTCTAAAATTATGAACATGATAGTATGGTTTATATTTACTTGAAATGCATGTTTAAAGTGTGTTCACACACTAGCATACGTGATTGCAAGATTCTAGTGATTTCAAAAGAGAAACTTAAGACTTTTGAAAACAAACCTGACCAAGACTTGAGTCTCTTAGATTCTGACCATATGAGAACACTTATGTGGCTTTGATGTGTGTTTCAAATACATATGAGTTATATGTCAAGGTGCCTTGCATGTACTTAGTGGACTTAGTATATTTTTGAAAGAGAACTTAAGATGTGAAAGTAAATAACATCAAATACCATATGAATGATATTATGATCATGCGAGCATGTGTATTAAAGTTCATTAACATAGGCCTCGTTTGATCAAAGTGTAAATTTTGCATATGCACGTATTTATAAGAAATGAATTTCTGAAGCATGAACTACGTGATTAAAGTATATATGTGTAGTATACTCGAGCATACATATTAAATACTGTTTAGCCTTGTTACGTGATAACATGACTTTAGTAATCAACTTTGAAGCATGCACTTGTATTAGTTAAGTATGTGAATTACCGGCATGAAAACATGACTTTAAATTGGATTAGGATGAGCATGCTAGGTTTTCAAACTTGAAATTATAATCATAAAGCATGTGTGTTGATTAAAAATAAGTAACTTGAAGTACTATGTGTTCAAGCCTATATTGATGCATAGAAACTAGATAATCTAAAGTTATTAAATCTATGACATGATTAGATTGACTTACGTGAATTATGGATAGATTTATATGATAAGCAGATTCTTGTAAGTATAGACTCGTATTAGTTTACACATGCTAATTGGAATATCGACTTATTAATGTTAGGTTATTTCAGCGAGATTTAATTAAAGCTAGAACTTAATTGTAGCTGAGCTATCAGGCAAGTTTTCTAACTTCATTTAATTGTTATATTGAATGCAAGTTTTCTAACTTCATTTAATTGTTATATTGAATGCAAGTATTCTAAATTCTTGCACTACCTTATTCAATGAATCGTGTAAGCGAGTTTCTTAACTTCACTTAATTTGAATGCAAGTTCCCTAACTTTATTCAAATTTATATTGAGCAAGTCTCCGAACTTCACTCTTTGGTTGTGCAAGTTATCTTACACTCTTTATTGTGCAAGTTCATATCCTTCTCATATTGTATTGAGTAGGTTACTATCGTATTGACAGTTAATTATTTAAAGCTTGAATTTTATTTTCAAGCATGCTATTAGGTGGTTTAATTACTTTAAAATTATTCCACATCGATATTATTGTTATTCGCACTTGGTACACTTAAGTTCGTACAGTCTTGGACTTGTACATCATTTAAAGTTCTATAATTCTTGAACTGTGTCAGATAGAGTCTGAACCCTTGTTCGGTCAGACAATTGAATAAAATTTTATAAAAGCTATCCAAACCAATTGATGGTAAGGATTCTTAGACTGAAAGAACACCCCTTATATGATAGGGGAGTACCCCATGTATCTAATATAAAGATACAAACAGCAGAGTTGAATGTTATGCATATACATGGCAGTACGCGAGGCTGATCCCCTCAAGTACTTATTCTGTAGCCAGTAACCAAAGGGTCAATCAGCTATTGATTCCGTTGGAGTTTTATAGTTCAAAAGTCTACTTGACTATCAGTTATTCTAAAAGCAATCATTATCCTTGCTTTCGATATTCATATTGTTGAATTCATTATCAGACATTTTCTATTCATCATGATATATCCTTTATTGTTGTATTTCAACTTGCTGAGCAAACTTGTTGCTCATTCTTGCTATATCATGACTTATATTGCAGTTAAGCCCGAGACTTCAGGGAAGGACAAGGGTAAAGGGAAGATGTAGGATTAGTTTGCAAGGAGCAGACTTTATCTTTATGTTTAATTAATTTACTGTTATGTAATATGAACCCTATTGACTATTCTAGGGTATGTTTGTATGTTGTATTAAGGTTATCGAATCTTGGGACTAGTAACACCTTTTGAATGAACAACGTACGTTTATTATATTTCCGCATTTTAGATATGGTATGTTGCCTAGAGGTGGATGTTTATGTTAGATCGTGACGACCGGACCGGGGTCAGAGGACCCGGATTCGGGGCTGTCACAAGATCACCACATTGTATATATATATTTGGAAAGATTTGTGGAAAAACCCACCAAAATATGCTAAGTCTCAGTCTAGCCGAATCAAATGGCATCGACTATGCAATAACAATTCATGCATAAGCAGTTATGCACAATGACCACTTGTCGAACCATAACGTATAGACAAGGGTTTAGCAAAACTCGCATTCATAATCAAGTATGAACGAAGTTAGGAAACTTGAATAACACAATGTTAATGCAAGAGTTAGAAAACTTGCCTTTGTGTCTTCTATACCTTTACGTAGTCTACTCCGTATTTAGCACGTCTACAAAGCATAACACATAGTATACCAATTAGTAATCATAGTTGGTATACACTGTATTTGCCTAACTTCGCCTTCTTGTATAACTAAATCGAATTGTTAAACTAATAACATTCGTTCAAGTTATTTAACATTATTACGGCTTATTAACATTCCTATGTTATATACCGAACTCTCATTGATCATCACTAATCATAATGATAATGAGACTTCACTTGTTCCTTAACTTAACATTGGTTTATGGTTTCCAATCTTAAGTTTAATTACGTTTAGTTAACGTTTAATTCTCATAACCCTTGGTTAAACATGTCGTTTAAAGGGTATACATTCATGTTCATTCATCACTTACTAACACTTTACTACTTATGAAAAGAGTTGAGTAAACATTTCATTTGGTCAACAATTGTTCTTGGACGGCTCGGTCCGCGCTCCATTTCCCTTGCAAACGACGCGGTCAGCGCTACCTATGTAGTAAACCTGATCCAGAACGGCGCGGCCAGCGCTGCTTAAGGTGTGGCCTGCGCTGTACCTGTGCTGCAGAAAAATTTCCTAAGCCATGAAAACTCTAAAATTCCCGAGCTCGTAACGTGATCGTTATAACTCAGAATTGGCTCATTCCAAAGCCCATAGTTCACAAATGATATGCTCTATCATCCTATTAAGTCAAAATTCATTTCTGAATCTGTCGGCGAGAAATTTTCCCATTAGTCCATTTTTACATTTTCGTTAAATGTTCGTGAACGTTCGACGCTCAAATCTTCGTTTTAAGTCGGAATCAATCCGTTCTTATTCCCACAAGTCTTATTTACCTAATTACACGTGTTGCAATCAAAAACCATCATTTTCGACGCCCATGACGACTTTTGACTTCTAATATAAAAAACTTACGTTTTCGACCATTATCGTCTAATCGCGTAACTTCCGTCGAATCTTTGTTCTTCATTATTATTACTCCAAACCACTTGGAATCAATCCCATGGTTGATTGTTACTAATTTTAATCATTTAAAACATTTAAGTTTTAATGGTTTGATAAGTTCGTTAGTCCATTTCATATGAATTCATTAAGTTCTTTCTTAGTACTTAATGAGTTTTTATTAGCTTAACATACATGGTTTATTAGGGTTCATACCTCACCATCATAACATCCTTATAACTTCCTCATAATCATATCTCATTCCATCACTTCTCTATCAAATCTATTATAGAAAGAAAAGAGATGTTTATATATTTCTTAGGTTATACCTTTCTTGTTCTTGGTTTGATTGAGTATTAAACTCAAAGTCTTTCTTCTTCTTGGATGATGGAACTCTTCAAAAACACAAGCTAGCCTCTCTTGTTATCTCTCTCTCTCTCTATTGTGTTGGTGGGAATTTTGTGTAAACAACAAATGAAGAGCAAGGCTCTCTATTTATAGAATTGGCAAGGCTTAGGGTAGGATGGTAATTTAGGCCCAACCTCCTCTACTATTCCCACCTCCTCTCCGTTCTTTCCCTCCAAGTTAAGGCCCATGTGCTAGCACATGGCCAACCATGTCTCCCCTTGTGTTCTCCCATGTCCCCCCACGTGTGAACATGGGTAGTGGGTTGAACCATGGGTTAAACCCACCCGTTTACCCAACGGTTCTACCCATGGGTTAAACTTATTAACTTTAATTCAAATTAATCCCAATTCAATTCATTTTAACATATTTACTCCGTATAAAATTCGTATTATACGTCGTATTAATTCTCTTATCCTCTCCGCATAATTCTCGTACAATTCCTCGTATTATACGTGTATTATTTCCGTATAATAATCATATATTATTATACGTACACAATTAATCATTAATCTCACTTTCCCTAACGCTTAGGCTTTTTAAGTCCTTGCGCGAAAACTTCGTGAGTCATAAATAAAATATTATTACATATTCCATCTCATATCGAAATCCTATCATTACACGTTTCTCAGAATTTCAAAATAAATTTCCGAGCAGAAATGGATGAATAGTGATTCCTGCACTTTTTCTCCCGAGAAATCTTTTCTCGGCTAACTTAACTTTTCACGGTATATTACTGTCAAATCTTCCGACAGAATGTCATTCTGACATTCTGAACTCTCAAAATGGCCTAGGGCCTCCAACCCAAACCCTTAGGGTTAAATAGTGTCTATTTTGTCTTTTTCTAAAATATTTTTATTCTCGAAAATCTTTTATTTTCGGCTTATAAATTCATATCAATTATTCCTAGCACGTAGCCAGAATCCTACTCATTTTTGCATTCTCTAGGTCATAAAATGACCTACAATTAGCTTACTCAGTTTAGCAAACAAATAATCTCAATTTTATTCAATAATCAAATAAAAAAATTATTTACATAAACGCTCGATTTTCTCGGACGTTACAGGAGAAGGGTATTCACGCTTTTGGGGGACTCATTGGAAAATGTGTTAGCACTGTTGGTTTCGCAGAGAAAGATTACTGAGTTGTTGCCTCGTACAAATCCCGAGATGAAAAGTTATGATTCCTCCAAGATATGTCTCTACCATTCTAACTCACCAGGACATGCAACTGAGGAATGTTGGTTTCTAAAACACAAAATCCAGGATCTCATTGAAAATGGAGAACTGAAGATAGAAGTCCCCAAGACCAGAAAAGGCGAAAGGGAAATAATGAGCTTAAGATGTCTACTCGAAACAGGCAATTCAAAGGAGGTGATGGTTATGAGCACCAATCCTGGCAGAACACAAGGTGGACTGATCCTAATGCTGGGAGTGACAGAGGAGACAAGAGAATCCCCCAAGGAAATTCATTCACCATCATCTAACATCTTGTTGCCAAAAGTTAGCAACCACATCCCTGACTTTACCCTTCTGGATGATGAGGAGGAAATACTGATCCTTCCTAGTGTGGAAAAAGCCAAAAAGGAAAGTTCCTTTCAATAAATACAACAATAGTTCCAAAGGGATTTTATAGTTAAATCCTCTCAAGCCTATAAGAAAGGTGAAGGAACAGATGAAGAAAAAGGTGGTGAAGTTGTCGGGGAAGCCAACCCATTGAGGAATCTAGAGTTCATCCCTTTTTGCGACGAGCCCAATTTGAGCCTCCTTAAGGGATTTGCTGAATCAGAAGACGATCAAGTTATGTCCATGATTGAAGATATTCAAAACCAGGAGGTAACCTCTATCATTAGCCTCGAAGGCAACATAAACACTGACAACTGGACTATCAGGCCTCAGCTAGCCAGGAAGACGGTAGATCTAGAGGAAAATTACGAGTTCCAGGAGATGTTGGGACGTTATCACTTTCTTAACGTTATGCCTTTTATTTTACATGCATGTAAATATTGAAGAATTAAAAAATTAAAAAATCAAAAAATTGAATCAATCAGACCAAGCTTGAACTACGAATGATCTGATCTCCCCAATCCACGGTAGTACGTATGCAGCCATCTATGGTGCGGTCAAATCAAATTAAAAAATCCAAAAACCCCTCAAACCAAGCTCAAACCCAAATAAACACTTTTCAATTATTCAGGCCAAGCTTGAACTACGTAAGACCTGATCTCTCAAGATAGATGACCCATGTTGAAAGGACCCAACGGCACCTCAATGTTGGTCCATCAAATCTGGAGCAAGTCTCGAAAGGAAGAAGTAGCGATGCATTAAGACAACCAGTCCTAGTAATGAAATAACATACATCCTAAGATACAAACCTTCAGCAACTCATCACTCCTAGAGTGCGAGAAGACTTGATCTCTTTTAACCTACAGAAGAATAGGGGCGACCATCATGAAAAGGTCTATCTCATACCCGATGATCTGTTCCTTGAGAAAAAGGCCACCTATCAAACCTTACAAATCAAACCAAAATCTGTTAAAGTCATCACCAACCAAGTTAAGCTCTCAGATCCAATTCAGGGGAGTTCGAAGGGCTTTCAAAATCAATCATCAAAATTGAAATAGTAACACAACGATATATCAAGCATGATCATCAGCAAGGAACTTCAAAGAGCTGACATCCTCAATCTGAAACAATCATCGAATCAAAAGAAAATCATCAAAGCCAATTACACCCACAAGTCAAAAATAATAAATGGGGCATCCAAACATCAAGGCCCATATCCATTACATGTTCACCATGTGGGTTATGAGGTAAAAGACTCTTGCGATCTCGGCGTCTTTTCAGCCCATCCGTCAAACATACAATAAAGCAATCACCCCAGAGGACAAGCAAGACTGGGGCAATTTCAGAATCGACGACAACCCGATATTGGGACCCTTACATCAAGCAAGACTGGGGAAATTTTAAAAATAATGACAACTTAACACTGGGGCATTAATCGCTCATCCTAAAAAGGAAAATGCATCAATTAGCACCATCAGCATGGTCCGTTATCATCATAGGGACCTCATATCATTTCACTGACGATCCGGTATGATCTTTCGGTCTTTTCCAATCATATTTTTCTTAAAATACAAACAAATCCACATGTGAGGTATGACTCTTTCATCACTTTATAAGCTTTCAATCTCCATTTACATGCATTAGCAATGATATACATGTTAAGTATAGATAAATCTTGCGTTAGATAAGCGTCCGTGGAGCACAAATCACGGGAATGATTAGAGAAGTAAGATAATTCAACCTTTTGATTAGGCACGACATCCTAGTTTAAAGCGCTTTTTGGAACAAACTTGACCTTATATGCATGTCTGCACTTTGCGATTGCCCAAACTCTTAGTTGTGGGGTATGAAACTATGGCGATAGGGATGAAAATTAGTAGCCAACCTAATATCTAGAATCGTGGCCTGGGTTACTCGAGTTATTAAGCCTGAGGGGTGTCTTTACACCTGGTGCCCTAAAGCCAGCTGGTTTCAGAGTCACCGACCCAACGCTCGTTATATGGATAACTCAATGCCTAAGAAATAAGCATTACGAAGAAGAAGAAGGCAAGACTTGAGCAGATTCAAATCGTGGTCTAGGTTACTCAAATAATTAAGCCTGAGGGGTGTTTTTACACCTGGTGCCCTCATCGACCTAACACTCGCTAAATGGGTAATTTAAGCCTAAGAAAACGGACCTTGCACAAGCTCAGGCAGGAAGCAAATAAAGTGACCGCCTGACTTATCTCGAAGTGTGGCCTTTGTTACTCGAACAAGTAAACTCGAAGAGGTGTCTTTACACCTAGTGCCCTAAAGTCGTTCGATTTGGGAGTCATTGGTCCAAAACTCATTAAATGGATAACTCTGAATAGCCTAAGAAAGCGAGACAAATTAGGCGAGAGGAAAAGAAGAAAGAAAATTTAGAATCTTGGAAAAAAGATCATCTAAAAGTCATGGAAATGAAACCCCTGCTATGAGTTACGTCACTCATAGTGCACATGTTATATGAAATCAATTTTGCGAAGAATAACGTCTAGAGCATAGATGAAGTATCTCTAATAAAGGGAGATAAGTCGTTTGAATCTGATCCTACCTAAGAGCAATGACCATGGATGCTTCAAAATTTCCTTGTGATGTCATAACTCATTCCATTTCATGAACTTTAACTTCAAATACCTCATTCACATGATTATACTAATCCTGACAGCCCAAGCCATCAAGATTTTGCACATTCTGTTATTCGTTTGATTTGTAGGATATTTATCACTCTCAACTTGGTCAAAAAAAATTATATGAATCCCCAGTAACAACGTACGAAAGAGCTGAGACATTTTTTGATTCCAGGAAATGGAAGGAGTCTAAGGCGGGATCAAGCCTCTCATCAAAAGGAAGGGGAAGAACTCCTGAAAGAAATCAAGGCGACATAAGCTTGTCCCTCCATAAAAAGGGAAAAATTCTCAAGAGAGTCATTAATTCAAAAACAGACGCCCGACGAGAAAAGGTCTAGCGAATGAAATCTACACCATCAAACATATCAACATTCGCCAAGTCCTCACAAGTTGAGGCCTCTACACCGAAGTTCAAATCTGGGCAATGAAAGAACGGGCTACATCCTCCAGGACTTTAGCAACACTCGGGTCATCAGCCAAGCCAGATCTAATCCAGCAGGGTTGATGAGTGGGATTTATACCCGCAAATCGGATACTTTATGGCTTAAATAGTTGCCTGATCTTCGTAATTTTTATATAGTTTTATATGTTTATAGTATTATTATGTTTAACCGATGTATTGCAGGCTTTACAGGACTTTTCTAGCTTTCGGGGGACAAAACGGACAATTTACATATACTCGCGCCGCAGCGCCAATGCCTAGTCTCATTCTCGCGCCGCGGCGCCGCCCCTGGTCCTTGCTGATGTCATCCTGGAGCTGCAGCGCCACATTTCCTTTATGGACTCGCGCTGCAGCGCGACCTCCGGTCTTTTGATTTTAACATGGCGCCGCAGCGCCACTTATAAGCTGATTACCCGCGCCGCAGCGCGACCTCCGGTGCCCAGGCAGAAAAGGCTTGCTTTTGACCTAGCAAAACGAGAAAAATAGATATATATATATATATATATATATATATATATATATATATCAAGGGAGCCTCTGCCAGAAACTAGAGGTAGAAAAAGAGAGGAATAGGAGAGCGAGAAGAGGGATGAGAGAAAGAAGACTGTGATAGAATCGGTTAGCTTAGCTTAGGATAGATTAGATCTCTTTTGTACTTTCTCTCTCTAATTATTAGGTAATGTTTGTAAATATAGATTAGGTAGATTAGGATAAAGTCTGGGATTTTCTTGGAGCAACAAGAGCAGTGAGCTACACGGATTGGAGAGCTTGAAAGGAGCAGAATGCTTGGAGACTGAAGAGCCTTGACAGAGTTTATTCTTATCCATTTATTTCCTCTAATTTTGTAATCCATAAATGTTGTCTTTATTGCTACTTATATTTTGTTCAATAGCTATGAACTAAGTATTGGCTCTAAGGTTATAACGGAACCCTTTGTTAGTTAAATTGACTGTCTTATCTCTTTGGTTGGCACCATATGGTTTGGTTTAATATATTCATGCTTAATGATTCTCACTAAGACATTAGTGATGATTTTGGTAATCTATATGATATCGAAAGAAGGATTATAGATTTACACCTAAATATATTGGCATGTGATTATGAGTTTCGACTGCATAAGTGTGCGTAGAATAGACATATATCTGTGTGCCACGTGTGACCTAATTGAGAACTTATGCTTAAATCCTTGTTAGGTTAATTCGCATAGACATGTGTAGGATTATCACTTAGTTTGGATGTTCTTTTCTGTTCTATTCCCTTTCGGGTGGATCTGGAGAGGATATGTTTGTGCATACCTCGACAGAGGTGTATGAGCACCTGTGTGTTCTCGATCGATAAACTGTCGTGACCATTAAGACCAAAGAGAGAAGGGTAGGAAGTTTGATGAAGCATAGCACGCCAGGTGTTCGACAGAATGCCTGTGTGGGGTGAAGTTGTAACCTTAGCTTGTTATTCCTTCGATTACCATTCGTTATCCGTTTACTTGCTTTAATAATTAGTTATAACTAGTTTAACCACACTCCTATTAGTTTACTGTTCGAATAAGACTTAAGCGATACAAAGTTGGTATTTGGTAAATATTAGTGATAGGTCCTCGTGGGTACGACACTTTCCTTATCACTGTATTACTTGTTAGACTGCGTATACTTGCGCGTGTTTAGTGATCGGTTTTTCGACCAACAAGTTTTTGGCGCCGTTGCCGGGGAACTATTATTCTAATATTGTCCAATATTGATTTAAATCAATTTAGTCTTAATTTGAATGTGTATATATTTCTTTTATTTGTTTGATCTTCCTTTGTGTTTTTAAGTTTACAGGTTATGGACGATCAATGTTATCAATGGCCTTATGAGAGGACTACACAACCAAACTCGGAAGAAGGACTCGAGAAATTGCGAGCTCAAATTGCAAATGTCTTGAGGTTTTCTGATAATCTTGAGTGTGAGTCCACTCAGACTGCCTACTGTCAGGAATGAGCTGACATTGAACAGATTTCCTATCATCCAAACTGTCAGGGTTATCCAAACTCTTGGGACTATAGTCAAGAGAAATATCATGATCCAAATTACTCCTATCCGAATCAATTTGAATGTCCATCTCCTCCGCAGTATAAGGTGACATTCCAACCCAATGAGAGCTTTTCGGTAGACTTAACAGAAGAGAAAAGGCTTGAAGAACTCCTCACCAACTTTATAGAAAGAAATGAGGTTCGAATGGCAAGCCAAGACGCCGCATTGCAAAGCCTCGAAAATCAATTGGGACAACTCGTCAATGCCATCATAAATCTATTGCAAGGCAATCTACCGGTCATAACCGATCTCAACGATGAAGCAGTAGAGCATTGCACGGTGGATACGCAAGGAGAAGGCGGTGAGTCTCACAAAGTTGTTGAGGGAGATGTCAAGGTGCAAATCGTCCAATCGGTGGAGTCTGAAGTTGGAGAAAAGAGGATAAAGAGTGGTTGTATTGTCAAGACTAATCAACAACCGGAAACCACGCTCACGATTGTGGAAACCCTAGAGGGCCCGCTAGTGCACAAAGAACGCTTTCAACTTGATGAAAAAGGCGAATTAGTGGATAATTCCAGTGGTGAAAGATTCTTCGTGCCGATGGGTGAAGAAAACGAGGATGATCAATCATCCATGTCCGCCATAAATTTTAAGGAATTGGCAAATAGGCGGCATGAAATGGTCAATTTTGCTTATGAGCCGGATTGAGCGAAATCGGTATAGTCAAGCCGACAACTTTAAAACAAGCGCTTGGTGGGGAGGCAACCCCATCTTAGTATCAATTTTCTCTGTCTTCTTTACTTATGTCTAGTTTATATTGTGTCTTTTCTTTTTTACCATGTAAACATCATTGCCAATGCGTATGCTTTTGTGATTATAGCAGGCAGCATGTTATTTAGTATGTTGCTAGTGTATATCTTAGTTAGAATTTAGTATATAGCATGTTGTTTACTTAGCATGTTATCTGTGTAATATATGTTGTCTAATACATGGTTTTTGTGCAGGAAAAACTCAGATAAAAGGCTGGCGCCGCAGCGCCAGCATATGCACTGAACTTCGCGCAGCGCCATGCAGTAATTCAAATTTCCTATATCGCGCCGCAGCGCCCAGAAACAAAGGGGGACTCGAGCCGCAGCGCCAAGGGCGAGACCAAGCTACTGCCAAGGCGCGCCGCGGCGCCAAGCAAAGAAGGAATACCCGCGCCGCAGCTCCGGTAGCGAGTTTTGGTTTTCAAAAGTAGATTGAGGCCAGCAGTTTAGCCATTCACCTCCCCTCTCTCTCGGCTGTTTCGGCAAACCCCAAACATTACCTCTTCTCCACATCTACCAGTACTGACTCCTCAATACTCCAGCCCATTTCCTGCTCCACACCCACCAACATACAAATTGGCCTTAATTGATTACACAACTAAGGAATATTAAGAGGACACCATAATCAAGCAAGTGTTTCCAACTCGTGGTAATTTTGGATTTCATGTATTAGAAACGTATGTGGATCGAATTATTAGGATTATCCATCTCCTGTTGTTTGTTTGGGTGATTTTCACTGACGAAAATCTGGTTAGAGCATTCACAAATAAAGGGCTATCTAGTTGGGTTTTGAGAGCGCGCACAAGGTGTTTGATAAATTGACTGAGAGATAATTTGACTGTTTGGGGTTGTTTGACATTGAAGTTGCATTGGGAATTACTCTAGCCTAAGTTTGGCAAAGTTTGGAATCGAGTCCTGCTTGTGTTCAAGCCAATTGCTGCAAATTCTGACATGGCTTCAAAAAGGCAACGCCTGAGCGTCGGCGGTTCCTCGTCCGCAGCACCAACGGCATGGGACAACACCAAATTTGTTAACGAAGAGGCATGGAAACGATACAAAAGCACCTTTGCCGCACGAAATTTGATTCCTGAACGGGGTTTGAGGCCTGACAAAACAAAGGATGGCGAGTTGTTAGCAATGATTGCGGGTCGCCAGTGGGTGCACTTCACAAAACCTCCTGAGTCGGCCATTGTATCTGTAGTTAGAGAGTTCTATGCAAATGCTAGGCCCGAAGGTCCTGCTGTTGTTCAAGTTAGGGGGCGGTCAGTGGCGTTTGGAAGCCAAGCCATCAATGCACTGTTCGCGACGCCCGGTTTCGAGGGTAAGGACTATATGGAGCAGGGACTCCGCAGCTATGACCTCGAGGATATTGTTAGGAGGCTCTGCAAGCCCGGGACTATATGGAAGACAAATGACTTCACGGGTGAGAGGACCAGTTTCCCACATGCTGCACTCAGTCGCTATGGGAAGGCATGGTTCAGCTTTATTTGTGCCAACATGATCCCAACTCGTCACCTGAGTAACGTGACTAAGGATAGAGCGATCCTATTATTTGCCATTGTCACGGGTCTGAACGTGGACATCGGAGTTCTCATCCATGAGTCCATCATAAAGGCAATCAAGAGCAATATCTCTACGGGACTTCCACATCCATCCTTGATCACCCGGCTGTGCAAGAGGGCAGGTATCCATTGGGGGCCAGAAGAGATAGCTTTGCCGCCCATGTCAGTCATTGACCATCAGACCATCTCACGCTTCGATGTGTGGGACGGGGTTATTTCTCATGTTAGAGGCGAAGGATTCGGGCCACCTACTGAGCCACCTCCTACAGCAGAGCCTTCGCAGCCACCAGACGCAGGCCCAGCTTCACAGGGACTACTGGCAGAAATCATGGCATCCCTCACTCTGCTACATCAGAACCAGGATGCTAATGCTCAGAGGCAGCAGAGGCACATAGCAGCGGTGGCCTTGAGGCAAGACATAGCGATGCAGTATCAGGCTGAGCTGGTCAACACGATGCAGAGCATATACACTGTGTATAGTGGCGAGGATTCTGAGTTCACGCCATTCCAGTTCCCAGAGCCTCCTGTCTTCCCACCATACCCTCCACCATCACCACCCGCCGAAGCTGACGAGGACGCTGCTGCTACCGAGTGACCAGACTTCAGGGAAGCCCTCTTATTTAGATTGATATATGTTTAGCAATGAGGGCATTGCTCACCTTCAGTTTGGGGGTGTTATGGTTTATTATCTGTTTTATTTCTGTCTATTGCCATGATAGGTTGCTATTTTAGTACTTTGCTTAGGTTTTTATCAGGATTGTAGTGCAGTCGTTTTGAACTGCGGTATTATGTTTTGGGTTTATTATGATGGATGCCATGAATAGTTTTTGGTTATTTATTAACGCTTTGGTTATTATTAGCATGTTTATAGTTTTTAGCCATCTTTTTGGGGCTTTTACAGATTTATATGCTTGTGCCATGTTAATGGCTTTATTACCCTATTTTGAGCTGCTTTTATACAAGGGTGGTATATTTTTCACTAATTTTTGATTGTGGCTAATGACAAGCGTCAAGTAATTATGCTTATCTCTTAGAGTCGTGTCAAGCATGTATGAGCTAGGGGTTATTCAATCGATAAGTTGAGACTGTTATTGATCCGTCCTTTTTAGCAAGCATCGACCAACTGGGCTAACTAGTTATTTTTCGAATTTAGTTCGCCTGTTTATTGCTTTGGGAGTATGTTCACTCTTATAAACTTTCATTGTTACAAGGTAATAAAAGACTTCGACGCATATACAGTTTTGGATCTTGGATTCTGGCATGTTGTAAAAAAAAATATATTTGGAAAGAAGATTGAATATCGAAAGTCTTGCGGTGGGTCGAGATGGAGCGTAAAACGCACTCACCCATAAACGCAGGACCGATGTTGAGATGGAGCATAAAATGCACTCGCCTAATAATCTTCAGATTTCGTAAAGTCTAATTTGGCTTATGTTGATTACGTGGTCTTTGCTGCTCGAGTTATTAGATTCATAGGGGTGTTCCACACCTAGTGCCCTAAAGTCGTCTGACTTGGGAGTCACTGATCAAAAGCTCGTTAATGGGTAGCTCTGATTAGCCTAAGGTAATTAAGTACTGTCCGAGTCAGATTTTACTTTCTTTATGCTAGAGTCTTTTGATCTTTCTCTGCACTTGCGTCTTATTCTTAATGCTTGTTGAATGTTTAAGTTACGGAGTGTGCATATGGGTATTAACAATTGACTGTGCGAACTTATTTGAGCGATGATTAGTTAGGATGGTTGGTCCCCACACACACACATAGAATGGATCGAATGCAGTCTTATGCTTGAAACTGAATGAACTCTTACTTATATCTGTGTTTGCCCTGTTCTTTGGGAGTAGCCATGATCGAGCTTAGAAGCCATAATACTAGTATATAGTGATATTTTTATTTTGCGTGTGTTTTCTATTGTGAGTTTGTGTTAGATAGTTTGCTCGAGGACAAGCAAAGACTTAAGTTTGGGGGTATTTGATGAGTGGGATTTATACCCGCAAATCGGATACTTTATGGCTTAAATAGTTGCCTGATCTTCGTAGTTTTTATATAGTTTTATATGTTTACAGTATTATTATGTTTAACCGATGTATTGCAGGCTTTACAGGACTTTTCTAGCTTTCGGGGGACAAAACGGACAATTTACATATACTCGCGCCGCAGCGCCAATGCCTAGTCTCATTCTCGCGCCGCGGCGCCGCCCCTGGTCCTTGCTGATGTCATCCTGGAGCTGCAGCGCCACATTTCCTTTATGGACTCGCGCTGCAGCGCGACCTCCGGTCTTTTGATTTTAACATGGCGCCGCAGCGCCACTTATAAGCTGATTGCCCGCGCCGCAGCGCGACCTCCGGTGCCCAGGCAGAAAAGGCTTGCTTTTGACCTAGCAAAAGGAGAAAAACAGATATATATATATATATATATATATATATATATATCAAGGGAGCCTCTGCCAGAAACTAGAGGTAGAAAAAGAGAGGAATAGGAGAGCGAGAAGAGGGAGGAGAGAAAGAAGACTGGGATAGAATCGGTTAGCTTAGCTTAGGATAGATTAGATCTCTTTTGTACTTTCTCTCTCTAATTATTAGGTAATGTTTGTAAATATAGATTAGGTAGATTAGGATAAAGTCTGGGATTTTCTTGGAGCAACAAGAGCAGTGAGCTACACGGATTGGAGAGCTTGAAAGGAGCAGAATGCTTGGAGACTGAAGAGCCTTGACAGAGTTTATTCTTATCCATTTATTTCCTCTAATTTTGTAATCCATAAATGTTGTCTTTATTGCTACTTATATTTTGTTCAATAGCTATGAACTAAGTATTGGCTCTAAGGTTATAACGGAACCCTTTGTTAGTTAAATTGACTGTCTTATCTCTTTGGTTGGCACCATATGGTTTGGTTTAATATATTCATGCTTAATGATTCTCACTAAGACATTAGTGATGATTTTGGTAATCTATATGATATCGAAAGAAGGATTATAGATTTACACCTAAATATATTGGCATGTGATTATGAGTTTCGACTGCATAAGTGTGCGTAGAATAGACATATATCTGTGTGCCACGTGTGACCTAATTGAGAACTTATGCTTAAATCCTTGTTAGGTTAATTCGCATAGACATGTGTAGGATTATCACTTAGTTTGGATGTTCTTTTCTGTTCTATTCCCTTTCGGGTGGATCTGGAGAGGATATGTTTGTGCATACCTCGACAGAGGTGTATGAGCACCTGTGTGTTCTCGGTCGACAAACTGTCATGACCATTAAGACCAAAGAGAGAAGGGTAGGAAGTTTGATGAAGCATAGCACGCCAGGTGTTCGACAGAATGCCTGTGTGGGGTGAAGTTGTAACCTTAGCTTGTTATTCCTTCGATTACCATTCGTTATCCGTTTACTTGCTTTAATAATTAGTTATAACTAGTTTAACCACACTCCTATTAGTTTACTGTTTGAATAAGACTTAAGCGATACAAAGTTGGTATTTGGTAAATATTAGTGATAGGTCCTCGTGGGTACGACACTTTCCTTATCACTGTATTACTTGTTAGACCGCGTATACTTGCGCGTGTTTAGTGATCGGTTTTCCGACCAACAAGGGTCGCAAACTAAAGAGCTCGCCCTTTTTCATAATCAATAATCAAGTCGTTGGCGTCAATTCAGCGTAGCATCGAGGAAAGATCCGGTGACGTAAGTCGTTGAACACTACTTCAGCTAATATAACGGGATATCTCCTAGTAAAGCCATCAGTGTCTGAATCGCCAGAGGTACCAGCACTAGATCTAGATTTAGAAAGGAAAAAGTAGCAGCCTCAACATGATCCCCGCCAAAGACAACATATGAAAGGCGAACATCCGAATCTGCTCTACGAATAACAAAAAGAGCCATACGGGAATTGAACCTGATAGGCCTATCAAAATCAATGCATGAAAAGAAAATCCAAATCGCCTCAGAAAAGGTGAGGTATAGTTCTACATCAATTCAATTAAGCATATGCATCAACCTAGGACAAATTAAGATCATAACATCATGCCTGGTCTGCATATGTGCAACAAGCGCTATATCAGCTCACATCTCTATTAAAAAGTTAAGCATGCATACCCAGTAGAATTAAATATACATACACATTAAATACCCAAACTCGAGGAAAAATTATGTTGTTGAAAAACTACCATTCGAGTAGGCATCAAGACAGTTCAGTGAGATAAAGCTTTGTAAACTACCGTTCGAGTAGGCATCGAGACAGTCCGGTGATCAATCGTTGTCAACTACCATTAGGGTAGGCACCGTTGTCAACTACCATCAAGGTAGGCACCGTTGTCAACTACCAGCAGGGTAGGCTTCGTTGTCAAACTACCAGCAGAGTAGGCACAGTTGTAAACTACCAATGTAAACATCGGGAAGATTCGATGATTTCAGAAACATCATCCCCAGCAGAAATGTAGAAAACATTTTAGTTTATCTTCATCAAACAAGCATCGGCAACACCGATAGAAATCAAATCGTTGGAGTCAACACCAGCATCGACAACAGCAGCATTGATGAAAGTCAACCATTGAGATCAGCCCCAACACAGGCATCATCCATGACCGGTAATGGTAAGTGATTTGCGATGCGATATGCGATTTGTAAAATGCGAAATGCAATTTGCGAAAACATTTTAACATTCATTGCATTGCGATTTGCATCATTAAATATATATCTTGTCATATTTCAAGTGTCTAGTAAATCTTTATCATGTTCATTCTACTACATTGCATAAACATGATAAAGAGTGGCATCTATAGACACTCAAAATTTTGTTTTCCTGTTACTGACCATACAGGAGGGCAAAAATGTCTTTTTTCCAACCCCGAAGATAGCCCAGGGAAATCATCAAACCAAACCCCGAAAAATCAAATCAATCCCCGGAGATAACCCTGAGGAAGAACAGAGTCAACATCAATCAAACCTCGGAGATAACCCTAAGAGAAGACAGCTACAACTACGTCAAGCCCGAAACCAAATCGAAAGGTCAAAAGAGTAATTTTTCCAAATCAACATCAAATCAGATTAAATTACTATTAAAAAGGTCATACAGAACCAGCACAACAAATCCCGAGTGAAAACTGCGCCAGACAGCTCAACGGACTGGCTGCGAAGACTTGAAGATCCGGTCATGGACCAATATTCCTGGATTCAAAAAAGGTCAAGTCTCATGTCATTGCGTAGCTCTCAAAAAGAGCTTTCCGAAATGATATGGCACGTCTCCATAGGACTCCCGGATCAAAAGTTATGAAGGTTCAAGCAGACTGCGAGTTGATCGAAGTGCACGTACTTTGAGACAACGGAACCCACCAGGCCGAGCCCACCACAAAAAGTCGTAGGTAGACCCGTGGTTGCGGTAGGTAAACCCGCGGACATCGAGGTCTATAAATAACACCCCCCATCAGCCAAAAAAGAGGAGAAAAAAGAAGAAGGAAGGAATTTTCGCCCATTTTAGCTCTTAACCCTACCTATAGTGCTCCAAAATTTAATTTTATTCTTCCAATACGTTTTTATACGTACATATACTAACATATCAAATTTTAATCGATGAAAATGGAGTTTTGAAGCCCTCCAAGTGGTTTAAAGCCTTTAGCGCTACACACTGTAAGGTTTCTCGTGATTTAAAACTTTTTACTGCTTTATCATATATATATGAGCGTATATATATATTTATAGCATCTGGTTTTGCCTGGATTTCAAATCCGTAGCCTTTTTGGCTTACTTTTATGTATATATAAGTATATATATACATTTTTAATTACTTTTGCAGCCTGGATTTTAAATTTGTGGCTTTTACCGCTTTAATATATATATATATATATATATATATATATATATATATATATATATAGGATAAGGCTCACAAACGGACTGTTCGTTTACGAACAATCTTTTTGCCGTATACTTTTAAATTGAATAAGTGGGCCCAATCTCAATTATGTATTAAAAGTATACGGCAAAA
Source organism: Panax stipuleanatus (assembly GCA_020205555.1). NCBI lineage: Eukaryota > Viridiplantae > Streptophyta > Magnoliopsida > Apiales > Araliaceae > Panax > Panax stipuleanatus. The sequence goes on along the minus strand of CM035121.1, from coordinate 113,267,430 downwards.
AAGATTGTTCGTAAACGAACAGTCCGTTTGTGAGCCTTATCCTATATATATATATATATATATATATATAAGTATACATATATATTTATACTAACTTGTTTGGCCTGGATTGCTAATCCGTGGCCTTTTCAGCTTCAATATATATATAACTATATATATTTATATTTAATTCAGTCATGCCTGGATTATAAATATGTGGCTTTTTCTGCTTTCATATATATATAATTATATATATATATATATATATTTATACTAACTTCGTTAGCCTGGATTGTCAATCCGTGGCTTTTTCTGGCTTTAATATATATATATATATATATATATATATATATATATATATATATATATATATATATATATATATATAAGCATATATATATGTATATATATTTACATTTATTAGTAAAGCCTAGATTGGAAATCCGTGGCTCTTTTTAACATTAATATATATATATATATATATATATATAAGTATATATATATTATTTATTCAATGTAATTAAATATCTGTTTTAACTGTTCATTTGATATGAATCTGTTCTAATGTGAAGTTTGTGAACTAAATTCATCTAAATCTAGCCATTTCAAACTTTCAACCAGTTCAAAAGCTGTCAAACTAGAACCGTTGCGCTAGAATGGCTAAAATTTATTTAAATCTAGCTTTCTTTCTAGTTTTGTAAATATTAAAGCGACTACGCGATCCTAGATTTGTATCTAGAGGGAACGGGAAGCTTTGGCTACGCGCATGCAAGGATTTACTGATGAATCCTTTGTCTTGCGACGTCTAGATTTTAATTTACATTTTATTTCAATATCTCTGCTGTATAGGCTTTTGATAATATTCTGTGAGCCTAGGAATCACGGGATCTACGATTAATCACATGGATCTAGATCCGATTTCCACGATGGACAACTTTACACTATAATACAGCCTGCCTGTCTTCTTGTAAATTTAAATTAGAGGGACCTTAAAACGGTTATCCGGATTTAAGGTCTCAGCCTAGTAAACTGTGGTTTGTAGTGCTCGGGTCACTTCGATGGTTTTCATTCCCATAAGGAGCCCGACACTTGTATATGTATTATTTGGACGAGGATGCTTCGCATTCCGACAATAGTAAATCAAAATCAGCCGAAGGCAGAATAAAATGAAAGTATCAAAAGACTTCAATTCCTATGTAAGCAAAAGGGTTTGAAAACCATCTTCCAAAACATCACTTTCATATCTTTTTTAAAAATGGACTTTTCATTAAATCAAACCCTTCGTATATAGGTACAACGAAGCATATCACTACTTTCAAATAAAGTAGGTAGGCCCAATTACTGCAAGCACACACACACACACTGCAAATAAAATAGGGAAATTGAAAAGACGCGGTAACCTTGTTTCACGGAAGTCGGGGGGTGCCTAACACCTTCCCCCGCTTAATCAAGCCCCTGAACTCTAAGAATCTCGGTTTCCAAGGCCAAGTTAAACAGAGTCTAGTAATTGGGTCTACTTACAAAAATCTTTCAAACTCGGTTGAGTTGGTACAAGCATTTCAAAACATACCAACTGACGACTCTGTAAAATCAAACTTTTCAAATCGTTGACATTATATATCGGCTTTTTCCTAAAAATTCACCCTTCAGATCAAACAAATGGAAAACAAACAAGGATAGAAACACATAGGGAAAGGGGGATCGCCAAAGACTTTTTCCCTACGTCGATAGTTTATTTTTAAATTAAACATATGAAAGTGATATTTTGAAAAGATGATTTTCAAACCCTTCGCCAAATAGGAATCGAGACCCTTTAATACTTCCAATTTTAACTTGGACTAAGCCTTATTATCCTAGAAGCGGCTTTATTTGGTTTTAATGGAGATGTGAGGCATCTTTGTTGTTGGTGACGAAATGGAAACTAGGAACCACAACGGTTGGGCTCCTTGTGGACATGAAAGTCATCTAAGCAAGCCTAAACACCTACAACCATGATTTCACTATTATGGGGCCTTAAATCCAGATACCGTTTTAAGGCCCGAGATTATATGTACCATGGAGATCAAGCTAATAGTACAACTGAAATAAGTCCATTATGGAAACCGGGTTTGGATTCATTGATTAAATCCTTGTCCTCATGGTTCATAGGCTCACATGATATTATTCCAAAGCTTGCACGAAATAGATATTAAAATAGAGTTTATTAAAATAGAGTTTGTGTGTATACATATATATATATATATATATATATATATATATATATATATATGCCTCCTAACCCCGTTGACACATGATTTATCGATTAAATCCTTGAACGCGAGTAGTTAGGACTCCCACTTCCACTAGATATGAATATAAGGCAGAACAGGGTAGCAAAATACTTGCAAAACTTGAAAGTAAATTAGATCTATCTAGATCTAAGTCTATCTAGCTCAATGGTTTGAGCTATGAAGCTCTTGAACCGATTAAATGCTAGATCCGACTAGATCTAAGATAGATCTAGTCAAACACTGCAAATACCAATTATATAAGTAAAATAATCGATAAAAAGTCAGATCTATGCACAACACGGATCTATATATAGGATATATATATATATAGGATATATATATATATATATCCTATATATATATATATATTAAAGTAGTAAATAAACACGGATCTAAGAAGATCTTACGTATTTATGAGAGATATGAGCACAAAGGGCTAATCACCTCATAAACAAAGCTGAAAACCTTTAAAAACTCGTATTCAACAGATAGAAAGTTTCTATAACAAGATTTATATGTATAGAAGTGTATGAAACTGAGATTTACAGTGTTTGAGATAAAGATTCAAGATCTTTCTCTCTCTAGCTCTCGAATTTCTCTCTATAGATTTTCTAGAACTCCCCTCTCTCTTCAAATGAGCTGGTGGGGCTGATTTATAGACCCCGGGCCAGCCGCAGGTACACTTATGGCTGGGCCCAGTGGGTCCCCCTGCTTTGAAGTCTGTTCCCTCAATCGCTACGCTGTCTGCTGAAACGTCCATATCTTGCAATCCAGGAATCGTGGGGCGATGTGCCAACCCATTCCGAAAACCTCTTTCCGAGAGCTATGCAATGACATCGAACTTGACCATTTTTGAATTCGGGAAGATGGGTCCATGATCGGAATAGCATCCTCAAGTATCCGAAGGTAGTCCGTGGGTCTGTCTTGCACAGTTTGCAAGTCGGGATTGCTGCGGTGGCTTTTTATGACTATCCTCTTCTGGACAATTTTTGTTTGGTGTTGTGTCTACAAAATTACATTTTTTCCCTTTCAGGGTTGTCTCTTGGTTGAATTGTTCTGTTACTGTCCCACGGGTTATCTCGGGTGTTGAATTTATCTGGTTATCCCATAGGGTTGACTCTGGGGTTGAAGTTGTTGTGGTTATCCCATGAGGTTAACTTTGGGGTTCAAGTTTCTTTTGTAGTCCCACAAGGTTGAGGTTGTTTTTGTAGTTCCTGTAGGGTTAGTAAAAAGAAAGCAAAATTTTGAGTGTCTATAATATCCTCAACACAATTATTGGGACCCGCTTCCTTCCTCGCCGTTGAGAACAATCGACGCCTGACAGGTGCTGTCTGAATTTTCATTAAACCCACCGAATGACTGTTGTCCTAGACGTGATCGGATGTCCCCAACCGATCTTTGGCCAAACCCCTGGGTTGAGCCGATGGGTTGGCTGTTGATTTTTCCCGTCCGAAAACTATTTTGCTCGTCGCCATTACTCCTGATCAAACTTCTGGGTGATTGAAAATTACCTAGCACTAAACGAACCTCCTTCTATTGCCAATGTTAATATCAAGATTCGTCAACGCGCTTCAATCACCAATAGTGCCTCCAATTCTGTACAAAAATGAGATCACACGGAGAAAATTGAAGGCTTGGGCCACCGGGGGATAGCTCCGTTGTGATAATAAGTACAGGATGAATAAGGTTAACAATGGAGGTTTAAAGTTTTAGTGCTAGAAAGTAATATTGTGTGTACCTGTGAACCAGAGTATAACTTTATATTTATAGTGATCACACCTCCTCCTCGTCCAAGCCCGTCCCCGTATGGAAATAGAATTCCTCATTAGGTGAATACCATAATGGGATAAAAGTGAATCTCCTTAAAGAAATAAAGTCAGATTATATCCTAACACTTTCCTTAGGAGTTAGAAATTAAATACAGTTAGGAATCTTAGATTCCTTAATGTTCTTCAACTGTCAAAAATAGATTCCTACGTGGGGAAAGTTCCTCCACGTGAACTATAGTCCACCGAATCATCTGAACCCAAATAATCATGACTCAACAATACTTTTTTCCTTTATTTGTAATTTACGTTGTAAATTAATACTCACTCTGTTCCTAAATAAGTGACGTTTTAGAAGAAAAAATTTATTCTAATTTATTTGTCGTTTACAACTTTCTAGGAGAATAAATTATTTACTTTCTTATATATATCACTCCTACCTTTTCTCATTGTCCCAAGAAATTCTCTCACTTGTATTAATAGTTTTCAACTTTCCATAAAGGGGTAGTGATGGAATTTTACACAAATTTTAATTATTAAATGGTATTATTAAATAAGTTTCTTAATCCATGTGCAAAAATCTTAAACGACACTTATTTAAGAACGGAGGGGGTACTCTTTTTGTCTAATGAACTTGGTTTTTAATAACTATATTCTGTTGGGAAGTATGTAGATTCAAACATGTTATTTTGTACGGTTAAAAAAAATTCCTCTACACCACTAACCCACTAGGTTTATGAGAATAGAGGAAATAAATTTGAAATTTGATTTACAATATCAATAAATAGGCTTAGCATTAGATTTTAGATACAATGGGCATTTTTTTGGCACTATGCTTTTGAGTTTTAAAATAGACAAAAAAATAGATAAAAAATGAAACTTAGCCCTTTTTATCCAATTTTCTTGTTACTAACTTTTTTAATGAACAGAAGAAAAAAGAAAAGATATGGAAGAAAAAATTGATCATTTTTTTGTCGAAGTTTTCCTTTAAAAAATCTACAAATTTAGAGGCAAAACTAAATTACATGAGAATTCTTTTTTATAATCCTTATGATACTCTCTACATTACAAACAAAACAAAATTACTATAAGAGTAAAATAGTGATTGAAATGTAAAACTTAAATTTTCTTCTGTTTTTTTTCTTTATATACTCAGTAACAAGATATAAATAAAAAAAAATAACTTATAAGCTTCTACTAATTCTCTTATTTTTTTAAAATTTAAATTTAATCTTTCTATTCTTTTCTCTTCTTTTTTTTGTTAAAAACTCTTAAACATGGTGTAGAAATAAAATGAAAAATAAGGGGAGGAATTATTTAAATTATAAATAACATTTTCCACAATTTAATTTATAACAAACTCAAATAGGACAAATGAGTTATTACAACTTGGAAACCAAAATCACAATCTACAGGGATATAGCAACGAGAGCAGATCCTCTATCCCCAAATTCTCTGTTCTCTTGTATCTCATCACTTAAATGTTGATATTTGTCTTCTTTTTTTTTAATTTTAGAATTAATTGGTACTATCTCCGTCCCATAATAAGTGCTTTTTTAGCCTTGATATTTTTTTCCAAAATAAGTGATGTGTTAGGACTCCAATACATTTTTTACAATATTTTTCCATATATGCCCTTGTGCAACCAATGGTATTTATTGCGTATTTATTAGGAAGTTGAAAGATTGAAGAAAGAGAAAGAGAGACCAAAAGACAATAAAAAAAGTTTCAAACAAAACAAAGAAAGTATATTAAGGATATTTTTATCATTTTACCTTGTGTATTAGTATGTGTGATTTAAGTTATAAAAGCACTTATTATGGGACGGAGATAATATTAAGTAAAAGGACAAATGTCAATATTTAAGTGATGAGACACAAAAAGACAATTTAAATACGGAGAATCTTCTCTCATATAGCAACCCAATAAAGTAAGTTTCTTAATTACACCCATAATTCATTTTAATTGGAACTATAAATTTCTCAATTAAAGCTGGCCATATGTAACCAAAACTAGGCTCTATTACTCTATATCTAGTTATGAGTTTTATGACTGCCGGTCAATGCTCCTCCCCTCAGTGGCTCACTGCATGCTCCCCCAGCCCAACTGTGTATTAAGACCAATTGCTTATACTCCCCTATAACGTCTCCTTGTTCATCACGCCTCCGGCCACGTGGCACCAAATCCCCCCCCCCCCCCCCGCCCCCCCCCCCCCCCCCCCCCCCCCCCACACGCCCCCGCCCCCCTCCTCCGCCCCCCTCCTTTTTCCTTCTTTTTTTGACAAATACTCACTATTATAAATTTAGCCATTTGTCAATATCAACTTAATTTCATTTTCACTCTACTGTTTTAGAGAAAGAGTTTTAGAGAAAGAAAATAGATGGAACGTGGAGGAAATGGAGCCGGCTTCCATGGCTACCGCAGGCCCCCTCAGTCGCAGTCAAACTCGGGTAATTTATTATTTATAAATATGCATTTTTTTTGTTTTATTTTGTGTATTTATTTGAAAAATGTATTCAAGGTTTAATTTGTTTGATCAGCTTTTCTTTTGTGCATTTATTTGTAAATTTCTATGAAAAATGCAAATGTATCTTAATTTTCGCTTATATGGAACTAATTTTACTAATCTAGTTACATTCATATCAAAAAATTTTGAAGATCATTCTTATTTTATTAAGATTTGGGGAAAAACGCCACAGATAATCTTTTCAAGTCTTTGCGGGTTGATTTAATGTTAGGTTTGGATTGGAGTAATTAAGGTAATGACTCATTTTTATGGAATGAAAAAAATTGTGTTTAGTTGCGATTAGAATGAATTGAATCATTCTTATTTCTCCATTATGAATTTTATTTCTTATGGGAGGAAGAGTATAGAATAACTCATTCGAATTAAAATGGAATGAATTATTCTACTCTCCATTCCATTCCTTCGATCCAAACGTAACGTAAAAGTTTTCCTTTTCTCTCTTTATGTCTATTTTATATCTCTATTTATAAAATAACTTTTTAAGGTCCAACTTTACCTTCTGGTCTTGGTCTTGTTCTTGTTCTTGTTCATCATAGCCTTCAATTGCTTGAGCATTTCCTTTGGGCATGGACAAAAAAAGACAAGTAAAGGTTATGACAATGGGGTTTATGGAATCGCCAAAGACAATATGAACACAAGTGGCGTGCATGCATACTGTATGCTATGCGGCCCCACATGATATCATCTATACACGTGGCAATTTTGCCTTACACCCTCTCTCTCACACCAACTTAATTACCTCGATCTTTATTTGATCATCTACACTTAAAAGTCCACCCACTTTCTTATCCCCACTTTGAAACGGATGTTGGTTCCAGAGGGTTCAAATTAAATGAGCTGTTTATTTGTGTTGGCTATAAAAATAAGTTTCATTTTACATGGAATATGGAATAAATCTTTAGAGTTTGTAACGTTTGGACCTGCAAAAGCACTATATTATTTTTGTAATGTTGCGCTTGATCCCTAGATGTTGCATTTGTGAATTGAATGAGTTGTATTTGAAATAAGTTGCTAGATAAACAAAATTTTCAAGTGTGTTTGGATTTTCAAAAAGTTTCAAACGTAAATATTACGTTTGAATTGAAGGAATTAAATTGGTTGAAGAATTAATGGAATAGAGAAGGAAATGGAATGAAGAGTGGAATGATTCATTCTATTCATGGCTAGAATGATTCATTTCATTCCTGACTAGAATGAGTTATTTTGTATCATCACTCAAGGAATAAGATTCATAAATTTGACAAAAATAGGAATGATTCATTACATTCCAATGAAACAACTAAACACAACTTTTTTCATTCCATAAAAATGAGTCGTTATATTCTCACATTCACTCCTATAATCCAAACGTATATAAATGCTTCATAACCGTATAATAGAGAGTTACAACAGTATAATACTTATATTAAAAAAGGTCATTTGAACTTATGCTATTCTATATTATATAAATGTATTTTCTTTCTATAAATTATTGGAATGAATTGTTCATTTTAGATCGCTTGAAATCAGAATCACGATAAAACATGCTTCATTTTAAAATATTTTATCGGGGGATGCTAATTTCAGCGTGAGATTTATTATTTTAGAGCAATAGGTGCATTAGTTAATTGTATTGGTGTACCATTCAGGGACGAAGCTAGTATAGGGCTGGAGGGGGCCACGGCCCCCCTCAAGGTTTAAAAAATTTACAAGGTTCACCCCGAAGGTTGAAAATATATTATTATTAAATTTATTATAATTGTAAGTTTGTATAATTAGAGCATAATATTGTATGTGTTATTCCAATTGAATGATACATTTATATCCATGTAACCAACTTAAAGCCTATTTAAATTTTTTTATTCTTTGTTTATTTTATAAAACTTGATATTTTAATTTTTAAAAGTTTAATGAGTGATCATAATATTGTATATGTTAATTCCAATTGCATATTCAATTTGTTTTCTGGTAACCAACTAAAATCTTACTTATTTGATTGCAAAGTTATGAAAATTTTATTATTAAAAATTTCAATAAAAGGTCCAATTATTGATTAACTCATTCTTGTAATGTAATTCATTGAATTTTTTTATTTTATTTTATATTTTAGAATCATATGGGAATTAAAATCACATAATATTGATTCATTTTTCAAGAGAAAGCAATCAAATCATGTTGACACATCTCTACTTATCCCTGAGCCTAATGTTCAAACATCTCTACCTACCTCTGAACAAGAACAACGTTCTCTAAAATCACCAAGAATTGAAGGTAAATAATATAATATTAATTATTTGGAGTATTATCCTGAAAAACGTATCGAAATATGAAAATGTCGTGGTGTGATGAAGTTCGACGAGCTTACATCAATTACAATCAATATCAATGCATTCTTACCGAGTACCATTTTTCTGGTTATATTATGTTGTTAAAAAAAATTTTGGCCCCCCCAAACAAAAATCCTGGTTTCGTCCCTGGTACCATTCCAGCTTAACACAGATTCATTGAGGGAGAGTTAGTTTAAAATCCAGAAGAATGGAAGGAGAAAGATGATCCTCCACTGAAGTACTTGTTAAAAAGAATGTGTAACCAATATCAACTTCATTAATTATCAGCTCAACAGATACAAGAAACACATAATTAAGAAATATAAATAGAAATTACAGCTGAAATATTGACTAGGAAACAGTACCTGACAAACAAATAATCTAATGCCCCACAAAAAAAATGTTAATTAGCTTCTCATTTTTTTTAATTAATTTGACGTTTCAAGAGAAAATACAAAGGTTGAAAAATTTAATTAATATTTTGTCTTATTGAACAAATTGGATATAAAATCTTATCGAGACTTGGACAAAATAATAGTCTTTTATAATTCATCCAAATTAAAAGATGAAAGAGAAATAAAAAAATAATCTAAAAAGACAAATAAAAAGTAACCGAGGAGTACCTACTAATAGGCATTGCTTTTAACCTTTTTATGTATACTTATAGAGTAAGGCTACTCCCGCCAAAGGATAGGAAAAATTTGCAGTCTCTCTCTTTCTTCCTTTTAGGCCTCAACGACGGACGAAATGTATTTTGCTTACCGTCGAAGGGAAAAAGGAGAGCGCTTCGTTTTCCAGTTGCGTTCTAATTTTGCCCAAATTACTTGATTAAACGACGGTAACACCCTGAGTCGTTTTTGTAACCTTCAGTTCCTATCTTTGTCTTCGATAGAAGTAGCATTACTGAGTGTGAGTACCAAAAATCTTGATACTAAAAATTGGAGTACAAATTGTACAAATATAAGCCAAAAAATTAAAGCCTTGAAAGGGGAACATGGTTGTTATTTGATTTGCTTTATGTGTCCTGCTGGACATTTCAGACGCGTAAAGGACAGTTCATGATGACCAAATCTATAATACAGAAGTGAACATGAATACTTCAATTTATATTTGAATAGGATTCAAGAAGTTTCCAGCAGTAATGTTATTTAGATATATAGTTTATAATCATAAATGTATATATAAATAAATTTATATGAGTACTTTTGAATTTATATACCGACAATATATAATTAGTACTCGATGAATTTGATTAATTTTTTCATCTTGAAATACAGATTAAGTGAGCATTGGAATAGTAAACTTGTTCTTTTTTCCTTTATTGCATGTACTCTCCTTCCATATGCCATCATTCCTGCTTGAGTCATTTCACTAACTACTCCCTAGACTTGCAGTATGTTTGTCCCCTGGACCCTGCAGTTATTTAAAAATGTGATTCTTCTTTTTCAGTTAGACTTACTATATTACATTTTAATTTTTATGGAGTTCAATTTGAATATTTTATGAATAAATGAACAACTTTAATTATATGACCTCCATCCCACAAAAAGTCCGATTTGTAATTTTAAGGTTTTTTTTTATTGTTTACTCCTAATTTGAATGATTTTTTAGCGTAGTAATGATGGCATGACAATGTAACTCGGATGATATACTATATGACACTATTGTTCCGTTTAATACTGCTATGAAAATAAACAAGACTTCTTGAGAAAACATATATTTTGTAGCTGCTTCACTTTTGTTAACCTTTTTTAACTGGGGATGAAATTGCCAGAAATCAACATAGGGCTGCCAGAGCAGAAGATCAACAACTCAACTGCCGCCGATGACAACGAATGCACCGTGAGGGAGCAAGATCGCTTCATGCCAATTGCTAATGTGATAAGACTAATGCGCAAGATTATCCCAACCCATGCCAAAATCTCTGACGATGCCAAGGAAACAATCCAGGAGTGTGTGTCTGAGTTTATCAGCTTCGTCACAAGCGAAGCCAATGCTAGGTGCCAGCAGGAGCAGCGCAAGACCATCACTGCTGAGGACGTGCTCTGGGCTATGAGTAACCTTGGCTTCGACGACTACATTGAGCCCCTCACAATCTATCTGAACCGCTTTCGCGAGATTGATGGTGGCGAGCGTGGCTCCTTAAGGGGCGAGCCTTTGGTGAAGAGGTCAGTGGACCCCAGTTCGTTGGGGTTTGCAGCATTTGCGCCAGTGTTTCACAACGGTTTCTTTGGAGCTGCGGCAATGGGAGGTTTTCTGAAGGATGCCCACAATGCTGGCCCTTCTGGGGCAGCGGTTACTGGCCTTGATCCATATGCCAAATGCAAAGAGTAGAATTCCTTTAACTGTAAAATGAGAAAAAGGAGGTGTTTTCAGTTGTACTAGTATTGTAAGAAACATGGTTCTCTTGGCGTTTTATTGGTGCAAAACTGTCTGCTAAGGTTTCTCCAAAATGCAATTTCTTTTTAAGTATTCGTGTTTGTTTTCCATTTGGCGAAACTAGGAGCACCTCCAACAGTAGTAGCAACTACTTTGGGATACTCAAATAGGTGTGTCACATCAGAAAAATCTTCTCCAACAACCTCTTCAACCTAAGTCATCAAATCTGCAACCTCCTTCTCACTCTTCAAATCTGCTACCTCCTTCTAACTCTTCAAAACATTTATTTTGTTTTGGGAGAATCAAAATCATATGAAAAATGCTAACAACATTTATTTTGCTTGATGAGTTTGATGTACAACTCATTTTAAAATTTAATATCATTCCTTTTTATTTATTTATTTATCATATCGAATAAAGAACTTTGTTTTTATAACACATGTTGCTAATATTACCGTTAAACAATTGTTCCAAACAGTAATGACTTTTGAGTTATTCTAAATAATTATCATGGTTCAAAGTTCAAATTTTAAAAACTCTACAAATCAGCTAACTTTTTTTTTAATTACATTTCATAGTTCAAATTGAGAATTTATTAAAACTTAACGTTAACTTTCTTAAATGCATGATGCAATTGTTTTTCAAAGCCAACAATTCAATTTACCTATATATATATATATATATATATATATATATATATGTATATATATATGACCTTTTCATGGAGTTGTTCAACCTAGCTCTTTTACCAACAGTGACATCATTGGATAGGTTGCAATACTTCTCAACTATATTAATTAAATATTAATTTTTAAATATAATTTATTTTCTAGAATGTTTTCTTTTTATTAATTGAATGTTATTAATTATTTCAAATGTTATCATTTATTATTGTTTTAAGTCAAATATTGCATTAATTGAATTGAAGAGACTGATGAGATACAAAATATGAAAGTAGCAAATAATGTTCTTCAAATTGCCACGTAGGTCAACAAACATCAATTTGAAGAGTTTTTTTTTGCTACTACTGTTGGAGATGCTCTAAGAAAAATCTCACTGTAGTTGATACATTTTACTTATTACACTATTAAATTTTTATAAATTCAAATTTCCAGTTGCTTTCTAATTTTGCCCAAATTACTTGATTAAACGACGGTAACACCCTGAGTCGTTTTTGTAACCTTCAGTTTCTATCTAACTATCTTTGTCTTCAATAGAAGTAGCATTACTGAGTATGAGTAATGCATGTACCAAAAATCTTGATACTGAAAAATGGAGTACAAATTGTACAAATATAAGCCAGAAAATTAAAGCCTTGAAAGGGGAACATGGTTGTTATTTGATTTGCTCTATGTGTTCTGCTGGACATTTCAGAGGCGTAAAGGACAGTACATGATGACGAAATCTATAATAAGGGCTCCATTACTTATTGAAAGTCCAACAATGCTTCTGACGTTTATCATGATATCCCACTTACACCCTAAATTATTATTATTTTTCCAATAGTACCCTTAACGTTACAAAATTCAGCCCAACTATGCCCCTCCCGTTAACAGACTTGCCACCTAGGCAAACGGAGCTGACACATGGACAAAATTTGCTGACGAGACATGAAATGAGTAAATTTTTTTTAAAAAAAATAATAAATTTATTTGTATTTTAATATAATTATTTATCAATTACTTTCCAAATTTATTTTGTTTACTCACAATCCATTTTAAAATTACTCTTCAACTAATCCATCTTCATCTCTCTCTTTGACCATCACCTAGCCTGTATCACACTAATCCATTTTCTCTCTCCTCTTTTTCTTCTTTTAACTTCTCATCTGCTCAGCAATACTAAGGCTATCGCTTTCATTTTTCATACAGGTAAAATCCAAAGGTGATTGGTCCTCCCTGTTTACTACAGAAAACCTAAAACGAGAATTTGACCCAAATTGATTCATATTTTTGACACTGAATTTATTAAAGAAGTCCTCATTTGGGAAGTTAACTTTGGTTTTATTTCCTTTAATCTTGCGAGCTTCTTTGTCGTAGGCTATGGCTGCCTCCTCAACATTGTTGAAAGTACCCAGCCAAACCCTTACTCCTTTTCTCAGATCCCTACTCTCAGTTGACCATTTTGCCATGGACGCAGCCTTACGCCTCTGTACATGTTCTTCATTTTCCTTTTTACTGTCTTTTCGAGAGGTTCAACACTTGTTTGTATAAATTACTCAGTTAGAAAATCGAAATAAAACAAAAACTAGAAGAATGAGGGTAAGTAATTGAATGGGTTAAGCACTAGATCTAATTGTGAACGACGGAAGTGAGGCACTCATTTTGTTGGTGAGATGTGGCTTTTAATGGTTCTATGGTAGTGCAATGGTAAGGCGGTGGGTTTGATGGTGGAGTAGTGGTGGTCTGATGGTGTTTGTTTGAGATTGAATGAGTTAGGCGCTAGATCTAATTGTCTAACAGCGGTGGTGAGGTGCTGTAGTGCAATGGTGAGGTGTGGACTTTGATGGTTCTATGGTGAGGTCGAGGTTTTGACGCAGTGAGCGATGATTTTTGAATCAAAATTGGTACGTGGGAAGGTGGAGTGTGATAGGGGGATTAACGCACGTGTGGAGAAGGGAGCGATGGTTAGGGACATCTGTGACAACCCGAGAATTTAGACAATTTATTAAAATATTAAATGATTAAATTAAGGTTAAATAATAGACCTAGACAGAAAATAAGTGTATGGATTTGATATTTTTGTGAAGGATTTGGAGGCGTCATAGTTGGTATCAAAGCTGTAGGTTATAAATCTTAGGTAGGGTTACTTTAGGCTATTAACCGCAGTGGGATAAGGATAAGAACTAACTCAAATAGAGTTAGTGCGTTGATAAGATTCAAAGACGAATCTCGATAAATTATAAAAGATCCAGAGTTACCTAACTCTGATAATAAAGATGAACAATAGTAATGAATAGATAGAGTCTAAAAGACTAAAAGTACGGGAAAGAAGATCGTATAACAAAACGATCGTAACATAGGAATGAATCGTAATATACACGATGAGATCACACCGTGATCTGATAAGGTCATAGCAGGGAGGAGGATCAATCGACTGATTGAAAATTTTATGGCAAAGTTGCTGTTTGTCAGTTGTACTATGAATTGGTATTGTGCCAACTCAGAAAAAGGGTTGGGGTTGATGCAATACGGATTGAACACAATTCGTATGGAGAAAGAATGGGGCTAGGATATTAAGTGGAGATTTCAATTGAGGACTCATGTCAGCAGCTGAGTTGTATGATTCCTTGTATGGGCAGGGAATTTGTACTTGGTTTTAGAACCGCTTAGCTTCCTGATCGATATAGTGTTGGGTTTGTACGTAACGCAATCATGCAATCAAATCACATAAATAGGGCGGAAGCGTAAAAAACTAGGTTTTCAAAAAATTTATACAAACCCATTACCATGATCATTCTTATGCATCAATTATCAGTGAATGAGGAAGGAGAAAAACAGAATTATACCTTTGAAGATCCACGCTTCCTCAGGTACAAGTTCTACTCCTTTGATTCCTTTGATTCCTCTGTAGTGGCTCCTTCCCTTGATCAATGTCAGTCACCCAAATGTTTGGCCTCTAACGGTGATCCACCAAGGAAGATGAAGAACTCAGTAAGATGGTGGCTTAACCCTTGTTTCTATCTCTATAGAATATGTGTACTCCCAACTCTTGAAAAATTCACGTACCTTATTTCTGATATAAGACTCTCTTATATAGATATTAGGTTAACCCTCCTAATCCAATTAGAATAGGGTTTTATTTAATTAATTAATTAAATACTTTTAATTAATTTATATCCTAATCTTTATTAGGATTGAGAGAGAGTACTGATATTATATTAATTCCTAAACTCCTTTAGAATTAAAATAATAATAATATTAATAAGACTCCTCTTATTAATTTATATTTAATATTTCTAAAATATTAAATAATAAACATTAAGCTATTTAATTTATTCTATCATCATAGATTAAATTAATTATACTTAATGCATTATTACTATCATGCCATTTTCTTCTTAAATAATTCTTCTTCCTTTTATGGTGTGACCCTTTAGGTTCTCCATATTAAACCGGTTGTGAATAAATCAATTAGAACAATTCTAATCTTATTTAAATAAATAAATTAAACTAATAATCTATTTAAATAAATAACATTTATTCTAAAATAGGGATAAGCCTCCCTAGCGATCAACGACTTTCCAAATAATATAGATTTCAACAATAATCATAAAAGAACCTGTGAGTTAATAGTTACCGTACAATTCAATCCTTCCACCATACAATGTCCCAATTAAATATAAGACATGGATTTACTGTCAAGTCTTAATTTATTTAATCATATGTATTTCGATTAGAAAATGCACAACTCCAAATAATGCAAATTAGAAACCTCTTTCTAATTTCATTCTACCTTGGCCAAGGATTCCTGGGTTGTCATTGAACGAATCACATAGGACATATCTCCTCTTTTACTAAAGGTGGTAGATTCTTTATTGATCATTCATTATCTCCATATGTAACTCATTATACCCAAGCATACCCTATATATGCCTTAAAAGGCCTTAAGGAATTAGTCAAAGTATAATTTGTTATATACAAGATACTATGATGATCTCAAGTCCAAGGATCACATGTACTACTATCACATTAGGAATTCTTATTGACAGGCGAGTAAAACTCCATTAGGTATTCCATAGCGAGTCACGTTCAGTGAACTTATTCTCTAATAAGTACCTACATACTTGCTTTAGTGTCTCCACACAAATGACCATGAGATCAGTCATCCTCATCCAATGAGCAAGCAACATATGTACCAATCTATCCGGATTTACTAATCCCCTTTTTTAGTAATCCCACGATTGGGAACTATTTTAGTTTTAGAGCTTTCTAAGAATTTAGATCTCATTAGCATGATCATCATCATGATTCTAAAAGCATTGCTTAAAACTATGGGTTATTTACATATTATAAAAACAGCACCATGTAGATAATTATATGCCTTAAATGAATATTTTATTAATAAATAAATAAGATTGTTTATAAAGTATGTGCTTTGTCATCATACATGATTGGCTTGTATGCACACTACTATCAATCTCCCACTTGCACTAAAGCCAATCTCCATGGTATCTCATACCCATCTTCTCTAAGTGACGATCAAACTGTTATTGTGTTAAAGCTTTAGTAAATGGATCTGCAATGTTGTCTTGAGAGTCTACACGCTCCAAGGTGACGTCTCCTCTTTCAACTGATCTCCTTGATCAAGTGAAATCGCCGCAACACGTGTTTAGATTTTTGATGAGACCTTGGTTCCTTAGCCTGTGCAACTGCTCCTGTGTTGTCACAGTAAATGGGAACTGCTTCTCCAATGCTAAGAACCATACCAAGTTCAGTTATGAACTTCTTCATCCAAACAGCTTCCTTTGCAGCTTCACTTGCAGCTATATACTCTGCCTCTGTCACTGAATCAGCAACCGTTTGCTGCTTGGAACTCTTCCAACTCATTGCACCTCCGTTCAAGGTAAACACATACCCTGAAACAGATTTATTGTCATCTTGGTCTGTTTGAAAACTTGAGTCCGTGAATCCCTCGAGTTTTAATTCAGACCCACCGTAGACAAGAAAAATATCTTTAGTCCTTCTCAAGTACTTTAGGATATTTTTCACTGCCTTCCAGTGCTCTTCTCCTGGATTCGACTGGTATCTGCTTGTTACACTAAGTGCGTGAGCAACATCCGGTCTAGTACATATCATACCGTACATGATAGATCCTATTGCAGAAGCATAAGGGATCTTACTCATACGGTCTCTCTCCTCTGGTGTCTTTGGGGCTTGTTTCTTGGAGAGATTTATTCCATGGCTCATCGGCATGAGACCTCTTGTGGAATCTTCCATGCTAAACCTCTTTAGCATCGTATTAATGTACGTTCCTTGGGATAAGCCGAGCATCCTTTTAGATCTATCTCTATAGATCTTTATCCCCAAAATATAGGATGCTTCACCCAAGTCCTTCATGGAGAAGTTTTTAGATAACCAGATTTTAATGGATTGTAACATAGGAATGTCATTCCCTATCAGTGATATATCATCAACATATAATACAAAGAATGATATTGCACTCCCACTAACCTTCTTGTATACACATGGTTCATCCTCATTTTTGATAAAATCAAACTCTTTGATTGTCTCATCAAAACGAATGTTCCATCTACGAGAAGCTTGCTTCAACCCATAAATGGATCGTTGTAGCTTACAGACTTGATTTGTTCTAACTTTTGAAATAAATCCCTCTGGCTGTGTCATATACACATCCTCCTCAAGTTTCCCATTGAGGAAGGCCGTTTTCACGTCCATCTGCCAGATCTCATAGTCGTTGTAAGCTGCAATCGCAAGCAAAATCCGAATGGACTTGAGCATGGCTACTGGTGAGAAGGTTTCATCATAGTCAACTCCTTGTCTTTGTTTGAAACCTTTTGCAATCAGTCGGGCCTTGTAGGTCTCTACCTTTTCGTCTGCTCCAGTCTTTTTCTTAAAAACCCATTTACACCCAATAGGTTTAATACCTTCAGGTGGTGAAACCAAAGACCATACTTTATTTTCATACATGGAGTCCATTTCGGATTTCATGGCTTCAAGCCATTTCCCTGAGTCTTTATTACTCATAGCCTATTCGTAATTCAATGGATCATCATCATTCATGATGTGTACCTCATCGTTATCCTCTATAACGAATCCATACCTCTCAGGTATCTTCGGTACTCTTCCAGATTTACGAACAGGGTGTGGTACAGTAGGTTCTTCTACTTGGTTAGGTACCTGACTTTGGTCCGTGGTAACTTGTGGTTCTTGAACTTCTTCAAGATATATCTTGCTCCCACTGACCCCTTCATGGATAAACTCTTTCTCCAAGAAGGTAGCATGTTTCGCAACAAACACCTTTTGATCAGTTGGATGATAGAAATAATACCCTACGATTTCTTTAGGGTATCCCACAAATCTACACTTATCGGATTTAGTCTGTAGCTTATCATTTTCAAACTTTTTGACATAAGCTGGACAACCCCAAGTCTTAACATGCTTAAGATTTGGTTTCCTCCCTTTTCACATCTCATATGGAGTCTTTGGGGCGGATTTGGTAGGTACCTTGTTAAGTAGGTACGCAGCCGTTTCTAGGGCATATCCCTAGAAGGAAATTAGAAGGTCGGTAAAACTCATCATGGATCGAACCATGTCCAACAGTGTTCGATTTCTCCTTTCAGATACTCCATTTAACTGTGGTGTACCTGGAGGAGTCCATTGTGAGATTATACCATTTTCTTTGAGACAATTGAGAAACTCACTGCTTAAGTATTCTCCACCTCGATCTGATCGAAGTATCTTAATACTCTTGCCCGTTTGTTTCTCTACTTCACTTCTGAACTCTTTGAACTTTTCAAATGATTCTGATTTGTATTTCATTAAATACACATATCCAAATCTTGAGTGATCATCAGTGAAAGTAATAAAATAAGAATACCCACCCCGTGCACTTGTTGTCATAGGTCCACAAACGTCTGTGTGAATCAATGCCAACAACTCTGTAACTCTCTCTCCTTTTCCACTAAAAGGAGATTTAGTCATTTTACCCATGAGACAAGATTCACAAGTTGGATATGATTCATAATCAGATAGCTCGAGGAGCCCATCTTTATGCAACTTGGATAATCTTGTTTCATTGATATGACCGAGTCTACAGTGCCACATATAGGTATAATTAATATCATCTCTTTTCCTTTTCTTAATTTGTTCAATTTGAAATATATTTTCTTGTAAGTCAAGTGTATAAAGTCCATTTCGTAAATTTCCAATACCATATAAAACACCGTCTTTATAAATAGAACAACCATTGTTCTTTATAATAACGTCAAAACCTTCCATATCCAATACAGAAATTGAAATAATGTTTTTAATAATATTCGGAACATAATAATAATTATTAAGATAAATGGATTTGCCCGAAGGCATTGCTAAACAATAAGTTCCTACAGCTAATGCAGCAACTTTTGCTCCATTTCTCACTCGTAGGATCACCTCATCTTTGTTCAGCTTTCTACTTCTGACCAGTCCCTTCACAGTATTACATATGTGAGAACCACAGTCGATATCCAATACCCAAGTAGAATTATGACTTTCAGAAAAATTAATTTCAATCATAAACAAACCTTGATTGGAAGTCGAAGCTTCTTCAAGCTTCTTCTCTGCTAGAAACTTCTTGCAGTTCCTCTTCCAATGTCCTGGCTCATTGCAATGAAAGCACATTCCTTTAGCTGGTTCAGGTTTCTTTTGCTTCTTTTCTTTCCCTTTTCCCTTAGCCTTCTTAGATTTCTTCTTTTCAGAAGACACCTTGGGCCTCTTCCTTTTATTGGAAGAATCCACCATCAAGACATGGTTCTTCTTGGATGAGAAGTGACCTTCTGCAGTTTTTAGCATGTTAAGCAGCTCAGGTAAGCTGACATCTAGCTTATTCATGTGAAAATTAACCACAAACTGCGAGAAGGTCTCAGGGAGTGACTGCAAGACCAAGTCTTGACTCAACTCCCCATCCATGGCGAACCCAAGCTGTCCAAGGCGTTCAATCAAATTGATTACCTTCAGAACATGAGTCTCGACGGCAGTGCCCTCGGTCATCCGAGATCGGAAGAGCTCCTTAGATATCTCATATCTAGCAGTCCTACTCTGTTCACCATACAACTCCTTGAGGTGAAGCAGCATAGCAGGAGCATCCATTTTTTCGTGCTGACGCTGAAGCTCGTTATTCGTGGATGCGAGCATGATGCATTGAGCCACAGATGCATCATCTTGCCACTTATTGAAAGTGGCAATCTCTTCCTCAGAGGCTGTTTCTGAAACAGATTCAGGGATAGTGGAATTTAGGACATAAGAAATCTTTTCAGCAGTGAGAACAATTCTCAAATTTCTTAGCCAGTCCTCATAATTCCGGCCGGTAAGCTTATTTGCATCAAGTATGCTTCGTAGTGAGATTAGTGATTTTGACATTTTTAAAATTCTGCATGTGAAAAGACAACATTTTAGCAAACATTCATTTTATTAACTTTGCATACCAAAATAAATTTAGGTCTTTATTTTAAATTGGTATCTCCCACTATTTTCATCAAACTATATTACCCTCACTCATATAGTTCGACAACATCTAATTAAAGATTTTCTAGTGAGATTAAGGATCCCATTTCAAATGTATATAACCTTGTGGATAGCACAACAAGCGATATACAAATAAATAGGTAGACAACTCTTGTCAATTACATCACCATGTAACTCCTTTTATTTTGCCTCTTAAATCATAATGGTCATGTGTGTGCACATCCGAACTAAAATGATTTAAGTTAAGTCCAGCCTAGCACTTCCATAAATTCAAAAAAGAAAAATTTTCGTCCTTGTGGATAGCACAACAAGACCAGATCGTTCAATTTTCTTGATAAGCATCAAATGTGATTAATTAACATCTTAAATATTCAATACTCGCCTTGTGGATAGCACAACAAACTCATATTAAATATTTAATACTCTATTAACTAATCATGCTAGAAGGCGACGTTCGATATTCCAAATATCATTTGAACGCTTCAGACTTAATAATATTTCTTTGAGGGGTTTGTTATTATTTGTCTCATCTTTTTAAGCGCGCATGCACATATATATATAAAATACGCGTCATTTTATTAAACATGCGAAGCATGTTTGTATAAAATATAATATATATAATATTTAGCATGCAATATAGAATACTATATTCTACCCGGATTGATTATGGACTTTTATTCTAGTTTGGTTCACTAGAGCCACCAAGTGAACCAAAAGGTCAAACCTAGGAGTGCAAAAATTTAAATTTAAATGTAACTGTTACATTTAAACCCGGGCTCCATACAAACGAGTCTTCACGCGCTCCTTGCTCTTTGGTCTCCAGTTTCTTCAAGATAATTCTAACTATCTCTATTACATAAATTATTTTTAAATAGAAACCTTGATCAGCAGTCAAGGGGAAGTACATAGAAGGGAGATAGAATTTTACACCGAGAATAAAATCAGAGAAGACGAGGTACGCAGACCCTATTTTATAAAACTCATACATTTAAGCATTCATCCAAAATAAAATCCAATCACATTGGTCATAGTCCATAATCAATCCCTTTTATTACCATACATATCATCATACGTATCGATAAAACTTATTCATCTCATGAAAGTAAATTCATTTCATATATGTATTAATATCAGTTAATGGGCAAAAGTTTGCTAAACTTTGTTTTTGGAAAAATAAACTCCTTTATTTCATTCAAAAAGAATTCCAAATTAAACTCTTTAATTTTAGCAATTCTGAAATCTCATTTCATATAAAATAAACATCTTTATTTTAAATCTTTATTAATTAAATAAATCATTCATTTAATTAAATAAAAACAAAAAAAAAATTAGATTCTGTTAGTGGCGCAGCTGCGTCAGGAATATAAAGGGAACCGGCGCAGCTGCGCAGCATGAAAACCAGGCCAAGACACTGGCGCAGCTGCGCAGCAAGGAAGGCCAGGAATCGGCGCAGCTTCGCAGAATCAGAAAAATTTTTGTTGCCCAGAACTCGATCCAATCACATATTATACATGTATGGAATCACATAGACTGATAATTAGCACAAGATTGGCTCTGATACCACTGTTGGGTTTGTACGTAACGCAATCATGCAATCAAATCACATAAATAGGGCGGAAGCGTAAAAAACTAGGTTTTCAAAAAATTTATACAAACCCATTACCATGATCATTCTTATGCATCAATTATCAGTGAATGAGGAAGGAGAAAAATAGAATTATACCTTTGAAGATCCAAGCTTCCTCAGATACAAGTTCTACTCCTTTGATTCCTTTGATTCCTCTGTAGTGGCTCCTTCCCTTGATCAATGTCAGCCACCCAAATGTTTGGCCTCTAACAGTGATCCACCAAGGAAGATGAAGAACTCAGTAAGATGGGTTATTGGCTTAGTTTCTATCTCTATAGAATATGTGTACTCCCAACTCTTGAAAAATTCACGTACCTTATTTCTGATATAAGACTCTCTTATATAGATATTAGGTTAACCCTCCTAATCCAATTAGAATAGGGTTTTATTTAATTAATTAATTAATTACTTTTAATTAATTTATATCCTAATATTTATTAGGATTGAGAGAGAATACTGATATTATATTAATTCCTAAACTCCTTTAGAATTAAAATAATAATAATATTAATAAGACTCCTCTTATTAATTTATATTTAATATTTCTAAAATATTAAATAATAAACATTAAGCTATTTAATTTATTCTATCATCATAGATTAAATTAATTATACTTAATGCATTATTACTATCATGCCATTTTCTTCTTAAATAATTCTTCTTCCTTTTATGGTGTGACCCTTTAGGTTCTCCATATTAAACCGGTTGTGAATAAATCAATTAGAACAATTCTAATCTTATTTAAATAAATAAATTAAACTAATAATCTATTTAAATAAATAACATTTATTCTACAATAGGGATAAGCCTCCCTAGCGATCAACGACTTTCCAGATAATATAGATTTCAACAATAATCATAAAAGAACCTGTGAGTTAATAGTTACCGTACAATTCAATCCTTCCACCATACAATGTCCCAATTAAATATAAGACATGGATTTACTGTCAAGTCTTAATTTATTTAATCATATGTATTTCGATTAGAAAATGCACAACTCCAAATAATGCAAATTAGAAACCTCTTTCTAATTTCATTCTACCTTGGCCAAGGATTCCTGGGTTGTCATTTAACGAATCACATAGGACATATCTCCTCTTTTACTAAAGGTGGTAGATTCTTTATTGATCATTCATTATCTCCATATGTAACTCATTATACCCAAGCATACCCTATATATGCCTTAAAAGGCCTTAAGGAATTAGTCAAAGTATAATTTGTTATATACAAGATACTATGATGATCTCAAGTCCAAGGATCACATGTACTACTATCACATTAGGAATTCTTATTGACAGGCGAGTAAAACTCCATTAGGTATTCCATAGCGAGTCACGTTCAGTGAACTTATTCTCCAATAAGCACCTACATACTTGCTTTAGTGTCTCCACACAAATGACCATGAGATCAGTCATCCTCATCCAATGAGCAAGCAACATATGTACCAATCTATCCGGATTTACTAATCCCCTTTTTTAGTAATCCCATGATTGGGAACTATTTTAGTTTTAGAGCTTTCTAAGAATTTAA
This sequence comes from Panax stipuleanatus, assembly GCA_020205555.1. Lineage (NCBI taxonomy): Eukaryota > Viridiplantae > Streptophyta > Magnoliopsida > Apiales > Araliaceae > Panax > Panax stipuleanatus. The sequence continues at coordinate 113,243,861 of CM035121.1, read as the reverse complement.
ATCTCATTAGCATGATCATCATCATGATTCTAAAAGCATTGCTTAAAACTATGGGTTATTTACATATTATAAAAACAGCACCATGTAGATAATTATATGCCTTAAATGAATATTTTATTAATAAATAAATAAGATTGTTTACAAAGTATGTGCTTTGTCATCATACATGATTGGCTTGTATGCACACTACTATCATATAGTGGCTAAGTTGAACAATTCTTTGTATGGGCAGGGAATTTGTCCTTGGTATAAAAACCGCTTAGCTTCCTATATTGATTAGAGACCGAGTTGACCAATTCTTTGTATGGGTAAGGGATTATGTTTGGTTTGACGACCACTTAGTTTCTGATAATGATAATCATTGAAATGTTTATGTCGCACTATTTGCTATATATATATTGAGAAGGTGATTCTTTTCTCATGTGTATAACAGATAGATAGAGTATAGGTAGAGGATATAAGGTTAAGTTGCGAGTTCTTAAAACTCATACTTATGGTAAGTTCGTGACTCATAATTATATGAAATTTTTTGAATCCCTCAGCGAATGGATGCCAATGTTCTGTCTAGGACAAGTTCTTAAACTTATACGATTGTGAAAAGTTCCTGAACTCATAACGTGTGGTAAGTTTGACGAACTGAGTATAATTAAGTGTGAATGGAGTATTAAGAATAATAGGAATAGATAGACTGATTAAGCAATGGATCATTAGTAGAAGCGTAGGTATTCTAAATTTTCTAGCTATGCTAGACTTTGAAATTTTTGACATCAAGCTAAATACGCATTATCTGCCTTTTAAAAATAAATTTTTATTCTCAAATCCCGTTGACTAGTGTGTATGTGTGGACTTCGGGACACTGACACATCGTTACCTGTTGAGATGATAAAAATAATTTACAATGATTTTTGAACTGTTTAAAGAATAGTCTATGCTAATTATTTCGGCTAGACGACAATGATTTGAAATATCAAAATGTGTTTTATTTATCATTGATGCATCATGTAACCTGGTGCAGAGATGATAAAAAGTTGATGAAGTTGTAAATACAGGAATACTTAGTGTTGAATTCGACCTAAAAATCATTGTCCCACTATTGTATGATGTGTTATAACAAAGTCACACAATGACGGAATCCTCAAACAGGCTGTAAATACAGTACGGTATCATAACGTCATTTTCAAAACATTTTTTTATAATTAATGACCAACGGGGTTTGGCTATACATAAATATTTCGATTGAAATTGAATTATTAGTATGAGTCTAAGCTATTTGATTCAGCTAGACCAACGTTTATGAAAATTCTGAGCGTTCTTTGAAAATTTTCCCGAACCAAATGGTTTTGGTGCGGAATCCGATAAGACTGAGGTAAGCATCCCAAAATTTGGAAAAATTTTGTGTGCCTAAGGCGGATAAGAGGAACGGGGAAAAATTGTTCCGACTAGCAGTACCTAATAAGTACAGGGCATAACGGGCTAATTACCCTCTGTGTCCGTAAGTCATGACGGTTAGCGGATGAATTTCTGTATAATCTTTTTGAAAATAAAAGTTCGTAGTCTATATGACTCCTCAGCATGATTTCAAAATTTTAACTCTGGTGAGTGATGTTTTGGGTAGCATGTGGGGATGAGTAAGAAAGGTGTAAGGTGTAAGGTAAATTTCGAGGACGAAATTCGTAGAAGAAGGGGTGAATGTGACAACCCGAGAATTTAGACAATTTATTAAAATCTTAAATGATTAAATTAAGGTTAAATAATAGACCTAGATAGAAAATAAGTGTATGGATTTGATATTTTTGTGAAGGATTTGGGGGCGTCACAACATCGGAGGGGTGGGGATGATATTGGCGAACACAGAGGCGAGTGGGGAGGAGCTGGTGGCGGACAACCACCTACTTCTTGCGGTGGCGGTTGGGAGGAAAATGGGGGACGTGATAAGGAAGTAAGTGAAGAAGGAAACGAAAGCGAATGTGGTGTTGAGTTTCGGTGGGACGGTTTTAGGCTTGCAACCGTCGCCGGTGGTAGCGGCGTTTAGCTCGAGGTGGCCCAATGTGGTGACGGAGAGGGTATTATTATTATTATTATTATTATTTAAACTGGGAATATAATTTCTTCTTTTTTTTGTAACAGAGAGGGTATTATTATTATTATTTAAGGTATTTAAAAAATAAATTTTGACTAATTTTATATAGTAAATTATAATAATTATAAATTATATAAAAAGTATCATTAATTACAATATTTTTTGTTAAAGTATATTTAAATTGAATTTAAAACTTCAACACTAATTTTATATTTCGGAATGAAAAGGGTATTTCAATAATAATAGTAATAATAATAATAATAATAATAATAATAATAATAATAATAATAATAATAATAATAATAATAATAATAATAATAATAAAAATAGTAAATAGTAAGATAAGGAAGTTATATTGACAATGGGCATATGTATTAGGACAAATATGTTTGATTTGAATTGTTATCTACTTTCCACGTATGCATTGCCTCGTCAGTAAATTTTGTCTAAGTGTCAACCCCGTTTGCCTCGGTGGCAAGTCTGTTAACGGGAGGGAAATAGTTGTGCTGAATTTTGTAACGTTAAGGGTACTTTTGGAAAAATAATAATTTAAGGTGTAAGTGGGATATCGGGGTAAACGTTAAGGGCATTTTTGGACCTTTGCCCATTACTTATTTGTATACTAGTTGTGTCCCGTGCCTTCGACACTACATGGACGGTGGAATTTATCCCAAACTTTGGATGGCCTAGATGATTTATTAAGTGAGCGAAAAATTCAAAATCATTTGTATTTTGTTAGATAGATACATGCCCCTTTAGTCTCAGTTTGACTTTTGTCCATTTTCCAATGAAGTTGGTCAAAGTTTCAAAAATACTCCGTATCATTTATAGAGTAATTTATATACAATCCATTTGTCATAAGGTTTTTTTTTTCGAAAGAGGGTAAAATGGTAAAGTTTTATAAGCTTAAAAAGTAATCCCTCTATTTCAAATTATTAGACCAATATTGACTTTTTAAAATCCAATTTCAAATATTTCCAAACTAAAAATTGACATAAATTTATTTAACTTATATCAATACAATTTTGAATATCATAAACTATCTAAATTTTTTTACTATTTATAAAATTTATTATTTTCAAAACTTATATGAATTACGTCAATTTTAAATTTAAAAATATCACAAATTAACTTTTAGAAAGTCAATATTGATTTTATAATTTGGAATAAGGGGAGTACTAATATGACATGTTTTTGAATCGAAAAAGCTACTCAGCTACTCACTCAATTCTAAAAATAAGATGAATATTGACATTTCAAATGTTCATTAATCGGCATGTTTATTTAAATTTTGAAATCAATAAGTTTCATAATTGGTAATGTTGTTTAGATAGTTTATAATCATAAATGTATATATAAATAAATTTATATCAGTACTTTTGAATTTATATACCGACAAAATATAATTAGTACTCGATGAATTTGATTATTTTTTTCATCTTGAAATATAGATTAAGTGAGCATTGGAATAGTAAACTTGTTCTTTTTTCCTTTATTGCATGTACTCTCCTTCCATATGCCATCATTCCTGCTTGAGTCATTTCACTAATACTCCCTAGACTTGCAGTATGTTTGTCCCCTGGACCCTGCAGTTATTTAAAAATGTGATTCTTCTTTTTCAGTTAGACTTACTATATTACATTTTAATTTTTATGGAGTTCAATTTGAATATTTTATGAATAAATGAACAACTTTAATTATATGACCTCCATCCCACAAAAAGTTCGATTTGTAATTTTAAGGTTTTATTTTTGTTTTATTGTTTACTCCTAATTTGAATGATTTTTTTGCGTTGTAATGATGGCATGACAATGTAACTCGGATGATATACTATATGACACTATTGTTCCATTTAATACTGCTATCAAAATAAACAAGACTTCTTGAGAAAAAATATATTTTGTAGTTGCTTCACTTTTGTAAACCTTTTTTAACTGGGGATGAAACTGCCAGAAATCAACATAGGGCTGCCAGAGCAGAAGATCAACAACTCAACCGCCTCCAATGACAACGAATGCACCGTGAGGGAGCAAGATCGCTTCATGCCAATTGGTAATGTGATAAGACTAATGCGCAAGATTATCCCAACCCATGCCAAAATCTCTGACGACGCCAAGGAAACAATCCAGGAGTGTGTGTCTGAGTTTATCAGCTTCGTCACAGGCGAAGCCAATGCTAGGTGCCAGCAGGAGCCACGCAAGACCATCACTGCTGAGGACGTGCTCTAGGCTATGAGTAACCTTGGCTTCGACGACTACATTGAGCCCCTCACAATCTATCTGAACCGCTTTCGCGAGATTGATGGTGGCGAGCGTGGCTCCTTAAGGGGCGAGCCTTTGGTGAAGAGGTCAGTGGACCCCAGTTCGTTGGGGTTTGCAACATTTGCGCTAGTGTTTCACAACGGTTTCTTTGGAGCTGCGGCAATGGGAGGTTTTCTAAAGGATGCCCACAATGCTGGACCTTCTGGGGCAGCGGTTGCTGGCCTTGAGCCATATGCCAAATGCAAAGAGTAGAATTCCTTTAACTGTAAAATGAGAAAAAGAAGGTGTTTTCAGTTGTACTAGTATTGTAAGGAACATGGTTCTCTAGGCATTTTATTGGTGCAGAACTGTTGTCTAAGGTTTCTCCAAAATGCAATTTCTTTTTAAGTACTCATGTTTGTTTTATATTTGGCAAAACTAAGAGCATCTCCAACAGTAGTAGCAACTACTTTGGGATACTCAAATCGGTGTGCCACATCAAAAAAATCCTCTCCAACAACCTCTTCAACTTAAGTTATCAAATTTGCAACCTCCCTCTCACTCCTCAAATCTGCAACCTCCTTCTAACTCTTCAAAACATTTATTTTGTTTTGGGAGAATCAAAATCATATGAAAAATGCTAACATTTATTTTGCTTGATGGGTTTGATGTACAACTCATTTTAAAATTTAATATCGTTTCTTTTTATTTATTTATTTATCATATCGAATAAAGAACTTTGTTTTTATAACACATGTTGCTAATATTATCGTTGAACAATTATTCCAAACAGTAATGACTTTTGAGTTATTCTAAATAATTATCATGGTTCAAAGTTGAAATTTTAAAAACTCTACAAATCAACTAACTTTTTTTTTAATTACATTTCATAGTTTAAATTGAGAAATTATTAAAACTTAAAGTTAACTTTCTTGAATGCATGATGCAATTGTTTTTCAAAGCCAACAATTCAATTTACCTATCTATATATCTATATATATATATATATATATGTGTATGTGTGTGTGTGTGTGTGTGTGACCTTTTCATGGAGTTGTTCAACCTAGCTCTTTTACCAACAGTGACATCATTGGATAGGTCGCAATACTTCTCAACTATATTAATTTTTAAATATAATTTATTTTTTAGAATGTTTTCTTTTTAAAAATTGAATGTTATTAATTATTTCAAATGTTATCATTTATGGAATTTTTTAACATGTGCCCTTAGGGCACATGCTAAGCACACAGTTCAAGAGAATATTGTCTTGAATTGTGTGCATATTCCCTTAAAATTAATGCAAATGCAGAAATCAAGAGAATATGCACACAGTTCAAGAGAATATTCTTTTGAGCTGTGTGCTTAGCAAGTGCCTTAACGGCACATGTTAAGAGGACCCATCTTTTATTATTGTTTTAAGTCAAATATTGCATTAATTGAATTGAAGAGATTGATGAGACACAAAATATGAAAATAGCAAATAATGTTCTTCAAATTACCACGTAGGTCAACAAACATCAATTTGAAGAGTTTTTTTTGCTACTACTGTTGGAGATGCTCCAAGAAAAATCTCACTGTATTTGATACATTTTACTTATTACACTATTAAATTTTTATAAATTCAAATTTCCTAGTTGCTTTCTAATTTTGCCTAAATTACTTGATTAAACGACGGTAACACCCTGAGTCATTTTTGTAACCTTCAGTTCCTATCTAACTATCTGTGTCTTCGATAGAAGTAGCATTACTGAGTATGAGCAATGCATGTACGAAAAATCTTGATACTGAAAAAGGGAGTACAAATTGTACAATTATAAGCCAGAAAATTAAAGCCTTAAAAGGGGAACATAGTTGTTATTTGATTTGCTTTATGTGTTCTGCTGGACATTTCAGACGCGTAAAGGACAGACAGTACATGATGACGAAATCTATAATAAGGGCTCCATTACTTATTGGGAAAACGTCCAACAATGCTTCTGACGTTTATCCTGATATCCCACTTACACCCTAAATTATTATTTTTTTTTTCCAAAAGTACCCTTAACGTTACAAAATTCAGCCCAACTATGCCCCTCCCGTTAACAGACTTGCCACCTAGGCAAACGAAGCTGACACCTAGACAAAATTTGTTGACGAGACATGAAATGAGTAATTTATTAAAAAAAAATCAAAATAATTATTTATTAAATTTATTTGTATTTTAATATAATTATTTATCAATTACTTTCAAATTTATTTTGTTTACTGACAATCCATTTTAAAATTACTCTTCAACTAATCCATCTTCATCTCTCTCTTTGACCATCACCTAGCCTGTATCACACTAATCCATTTTCTCTCTCCTCTTTTTCTTTCTTTTAACTTCTCATCTGCTCAGCAATACTAAGGCTATCGCTTCCATTTTTCATACAGGTAAAATCCAAAGGTGATTGGTCCTCCCTGTTCACTGCATAAAACCCAAAACGAGAATTTGACCCAATTTGATTCATATTTTTGACATAAAATTTATTAAAGAAGTCCTCATTTGGGAAGTTATGGTTTTGTTTCCTCTAATCTTGCAAGCTTCTTTGTCGTAGGATATGGTTGCCTCCTTAACATTATTGAAAGTTCCCAGCCAAACTCTCACTCTTTTTCTTGGATCCCTACTCTCAGTTGACCATTTTGCCATGGACGCAGCCTTACGCCTCTGTACATGTTTTTCATTTGCCTTTTTACTGTCTTTTCGATAGGTACAACACTTGTTTGTATAAATTCCTCAGTTAGAAAATCAAAATAAAACAAAAACTAGAGGAATGAGGGTAGGTAATTGAATGGGTTAAGCACTAGATCTAATTGTGAACGGCAGTGGTGAGGCACTCATTTTGTTGGTGAGATGTGGATTTTAATGGTTCTATGGTAGTGCAATGGTGAGGCGGTGGGTTTGATGGTGGAGTAGTGGTGGTCTGATGGTGTTTTTTGAGATTGAATGGGTTAGGCGCTAGATCTAATTGTTAACAGCGGTGGTGAGGTGCTGTAGTGCAATGGTGAGGTGTGGACTTTGATGGTTCTATGGTGAGGTGGAGGTTTTGACGCAGTGAGAGCTGATTTTTGAATCAAAATTGGTACGTGGGAAGGTGGTGGTGTGTGTGATAGGGGGATTAACGCACGTGTGGAGAAGGGAGCGGTGGTTAGGGACGTCGGAGGGGTGGGGTTGATACTGGCCAACACGGAGGCGAGTGGGGAGGAGCTGGTGGCGGACAACCACCTACTTCCTGCAGTAGCGGTTCGGAGAAAAATGGGGGACGTGATAAGGCAGTACGTGAAGAAGAAAGCGAAAGCGAGTGTGGTGTTGAGTTTCGGTGGGATGATTTTGGGCGTGCAACCGTTGCCGGTGGTAGCGGCGTTTAGCTTGAGGGGGCCCAATGTGGTGACGGAGAGGGTATTATTATTATTATTATTTAAACTGGGAATATAATTTCTTTTTTTTTGTAACGGAGAGGGTATTATTATTATTATTTAAGGTATTTAAAAAATAAATTTTGACTAATTTTATATAGTAAATTATAATAATTATAAATTATATAAAAAGTATCATTAATTACAATATTTTTTGTTAAAAAATATTTAAATTGAATTTAAAACTCCAACAGTAATTTTATATTTCAGAATGAAAAGGGTATTTCAGTAGTAATAATAATAGTAATAATAATAATAATAATAATAATAATAATAATAATAAATAGTAAATAGTAAGATGAGGAAGTTATATTGACAGTGGGCACATGTATTAGGACAAATATGTTTGATTTGAATTGTTAGCTATTTTTCACGTATGCATTGCCTCGTCAGTAAATTTTGTCTAGGTGTCAGCCCCGTTTTTCTCGGTGGCAAGTCTGTTAACGGGAGGGGAATAGTTGGGCTGAATTTTGTAGCGTTAAGGGTGCTTTTGAAAAAATAATAATTTAAGGTGTAAGTGGGATATCGGGATAAACGTCAAGGGCATTTTTAAACCTTTGCCTATTACTTATTTGTATATACATGCCCCTTTAGTCTCAGTTTAACTTTTGTCCATTTTCCAATGAAGTTGGTCAAAGTTTCAAAAATACTCCGTATCATTTATGGAGTAATTTATATACAACCCATTTGTCATAAGGTTTTCTTTTTTTTCGAGGGAGGGTAAAATGGTAAAATTTTATAAGCTTAAAAAGTAATCTCCCTATTTCAAATTATTAGACTAATATTGACTTTTTAAAATTCAATTTCAAATATTTTCAAACTCAAAATTGACATAAATTTATTTAACTTATGTCAATACAATTTCGAATATCATAAACTATCTAAAAATTTCTACTATTTATAAAATTTATTATTTTCAAAACTTATATGAATTACGTCAATTTTAAATTTAAAAATATCACAAATTGACTTTTAAAATGTCAATAGTGATTTTATAATTTGGAATAGGGGGAGTGCTAATATGACGTATTTTTGAATCGAAAAAGTTACTCAGCTACTCACTCAATTCTAAAAATAAGATGAATATCGACATTTCAAATGTTCATTAATCGACATGTTTATTTAAATTTTGAAAACAATAAGTTTCATAATTGGTAATGTTGTTTAGATAGTTTATAATCATAAATGTATATATAATTAAATTTATATCAGTACTTTTGAATTTATATGCTGACAACATATAATTAGTACTCGATGAATTTGATTATTTTTTCATCTTGGAATACAAATTAAGTGAACATTGGAATAGTAAACTTGTTGGTTTATATGTTTATGTTTTAATGATGATAATATTTTTTGTATGGAATTAATATGTTGCATGGAAATAATATATTTTGCATGAGAATTATATTATGGGCATGTGAATAATATTATATGTGAACATAATTTAATGGCCAAGATTGTATATATTGGATTGATTTAATTTATTATAAGTTAATTTCTTTGTTGACCCAAAATTGATTATTGGTCCATTAGTTGAGAAAAAGGAATTAATATTGCTGAATATTTCCTTAATATATATCCTGTTTTGAATCAAAGTTAGATATGTGTTTTAAAGAGATATCTTTTAAGGAAAACCAACTTTGACTGAGCTATTTATCGAGTATATCACTTGGACAATTTCTCTCCTTATATTGTGATATTTAATTTGTTTTGAATTCTTTATAGCTGTTAAGGAATATATATAACTTGGATAAATTAGTTTGTTGGAATCATGTATTTCCAACCGGACTAATCATTTGTGCTATTGAATATATTATTTTCGTTTTATATATAGATCTTGGATAAATCAATTTGTTAGAATTATGTGATCCAACTGGACTAATCTTGTGGTAACTTATTTTATATCTATTGGACTCTTATTATATCCTTGGTTTACCAAATCTGTTGGTCTCTTTAATTGCTAAAATCTTGGGGTATACTAACTGTGATATGAGTTTCCTAATCTATCTTATGTTCATATCCGTTGGTCAATATTAGTAGCTTTAATTATGGGATTTAAATCATCTGATTTCTTGCTATGGGATTTAAATCATCTGATTTCTTGCTAACAATTATTTTATAGCCGTTGGGTCTCTCTTTATATATAGTTTTATCTCACGGCTAAGCAGCAGAGGATACAAGAAGCTAATTCACGTTGCTATACAGAGAAGAATCCTATTGAGAGCTTTCATTGTTTATTTCCAGCTATTCATTGTATTGTCTTTAATTCTTTGTGACTAGAAAATAAGAAGTCCATTGTAATTTCTTCTATTATATTCAAAGTTTAAGTCATGTGTGGCTTGGTCTATCTCATAGTAGATAGGATCTGTTCAAAAGAAGCTTTCAAGGTTGCAGAGGTGCAAAGGTCTCAGTGGTGAGAAAGGTTGCAGTGGTGCAAAGGGGGCAGAGGTGTCCATTATAGGGAAAAGCTTATTTGAACAAGGAGTCTTTTTATTGTATTTAATTGAATATTAAGTTTAATAAAAAGAGTCTCCAATACTAGTTGGTATTGGACGTGGATTAGGCTACTAGACTAGAGGATAGGGGCTGAACCACGTAAAAATCTTGGTGTCTTTTACTGTTCTGCACTTTTATTTTCTGTTCGATTAATTTCTGGATATTTTTCTTTATTAAGTTTGAAGATATACTAAAGCAGACACTAAAACAGACAGGACTAGCCATTTGATAATAGTAAACGAAGAACATAAGCTAAAGCAGACACTAAAGCAGACAAGTATACATGTCTGATTTTAACGAATTTTGCAGAAATTAAAAAGAATTCATAATTTATCACTTGTAGCTTAAACATCTATTCACCCCCTCTAGGTGTGCTTATTTACGAAATTACATTTGGTATCAGAGCAAGGCTCTACTAATATTGATCTTTGCAGGTCGTAGGAAAAGATCCTATGACACACCTAAATTTTCAAGAAGGTCAATCCACAAGCCGACCACCTCTTTTACTCGAAAGTGAAAACTTTAACTTTTGGAAGTTCAGAATGAAGATCTTTCTTAAAAGAGACCCATGAAAATGGTGGGTTTTTGAAAATGGACCTATCATTCCTAGACACGATGATGGCAAACCAAAGGCTCTCATGGAGATGGATGCTAACGAAAGCTATATGTTTTCCTACAACTCAAGAGCCATGAACACCTTGCTAAGCGGAATGGTCCAAGTTGAAATTGATAAAGTATCATCATACAACACATCAAAAGAAATATGGGACACAATTATTATGAGCTATGAAGGACCACCAAGGTGAAGGAAGTCAAGTTAAGTATGTTGATGCAAGAATATGAGCTCTTCAAGTTAGAAAAGGATGAAACAATCAATGAAGCTCAAGGGAGATTCCTTACCCTAATGAACGCGCTAAGCATGCTTGGTCGAAAAATTAATCAAAGGGAAATTAATAGAAAGCTGCTAAGAGTCATGCCCAAACGGTTCACTCCGAAAGTCACAACTCTCCAAGACTCGTCAACAATCAGCACCATAGAAACGCTCACCATCTTTGGTGAACATGAAGAATTTGAGAATCAACTAAAGAGGTATGATAAAGAAGATGAGGGAACAAAAAGGAAGACCTTAGCCTTACAAGTTGAAAGTTACTTGGATGGTGATGATGAAGACTCTAATAAGGAAATAACTATGATGACTCAAAAATTGAGAGAGCTGATTAGAAGGAAGAACAAAGCAAACAATTCAAAAGGAAAAACATTAATGACATGGAGCGATGAAGAGTCCGATCATGAAGAGTAAGATGATGAAGCTGCTCAACTATGCTTCACTGGATTAAGCAATCAGGAATCATCCAAGGTAAATTCCGAACTTAGTGAAATTACTATTTCTGATTATCTTCTTTTAAAGAATGAAAATATTCGTATGAAAGAGAAAAATGCTCATTTAAAAAATTGGATAAATGATTTAATGAAAGAGGTAGAAACATTAAAGAAAGAAAATAATAGCCTTAAAAATGAAAATGATTATTTAAATGAAAGTTTGAAAATGAGAGATGCTTGTATTGATACTTTTAATGATGGAAAAATAATAAATATATAAAATGATAATGAGGAAGAAATAATTTCATTGAAAAAGGATCTTGCAAAATTTGTTCAAGGAGAAGAGAATTTAAATATAATGTTGGGTGCTCAAAGGTCAAGCCTAGATAAACAAGAAATTGGATATAATTCTGTTAAGAACATAAAAAGCACTACTAATAAAATTAGAATAATAAATAATAAACCAAGGAACAAACCTCTTTATTGCTCACCTTATGTCACTTGCAAAAAATGTGGTTTAAAAGGACATTTTGATTCTAATTGCAATAAAATTAGAATAAAATAAATTTGGGTAAAGAAATGTGATTTATATGCTACTAACCCAAAAGGACCCAAAAAGATTTGGGTACCAAAAATGTAGAGACTATTTGTTCATTTTGTACATGTCTCAAGATCATAAAAAAGACGGATAGTACTTAACATTGAGATAGTAAGTTACCTATAAATGATTTGGCGGAATCTGTAAGTACCTTACATAATATTGTTATTTTTTAAAGTTTTTTATTTGTGTTAAATGTGCCATATTTAATATAAATGACAATATTGATGAGGAATCATTGCATATTATTTTTTTGATGATATTAACCACGATTTGTCAAAGGAAGAGAGTGAGGGTTCTGCAGGAAACAAGAATCTGGAACGGGGAAATAAAACTGCAGAATACAGACAGCTTAACCCGTTTGCATCAGAAGGAAAGACGGTAGAAAACTCAGGCATGTAGACACCTAAATCCAGACAGCTCGACCCGTCTGTTTTAGAAGAAAAATCAGACCAACAGTCACATGCGGAACGTTATACTCCAAAAGCTGAACTTGATGAACAAATTTCAAATGTCATACTTTCTAGATCATTCAAAACTGTGACAAATCATCCTCCTAACCTGAGCATTAAAGATCTCAACATTGGGATGACCAAAAGAAGATCTTTTGAAGAATTTTGATTATGAAAATCCAAAGTCCAAAGCTATACTAAGGAGCACAACCATCAAGCTTTCTACTGGTAAAATATTGACATATAGGTAACAAATCACAAAGGTATGATCATTTTGTTTACTTACTATATGTGATTTTGTTATAAGCTTGAATGTCATTCTTTATTATTGCGCAGATATTTGTGGATGTTGACAAGTTTCTATGAACATAGTTCCAATCTTATATTGCTTCTTAATATGCATATGCATATATTTAGGGGGAGCCATATAAATAGGGGGAGCATGTTAATTATAAAGTTTAATATATTGTCATCATCAAAAAGGGGGAGAAGAATGTTGGTTTGTGGATTTTTAATAATGACAATATATTTTATGAAAATATTCTCTACTTACTTGTGCGTAATAATAAATTGCATGGTTTTAGGGGGAGCCTTATATTTAAGGGGAGTCATATATTATCATCAGTAAAAAGGGGGAGATTGTTGGTTTATATGTTTATGTTTTAATGATGATAATATATTTTGTATGGAATTAATATGTTACATGGAAATAATATATTTTGCATGAGAATTATATTATGGCATGTGAATAATATTATATGTGAACATAATTTAATGGCCAAGATTGTATATATTGGGTTGATTTAATTTATTATAAGTTAATTTCTTTGTTGACCCAAAATTGATTATTGGTCCATTAGTTGAGAAAAAGGAAATAATATTGCTGAATATTTCCTTAATATATATCCTGTTTTGAATCAAAGTTAGATATGTGTTTTAAAGAGATATATTTTAAGGAAAACCAACTTTGACTGAGCTATCTATCGAGTATATCACTTGGACAATTTCTCTCCTTATATTGTGATATTTAATTTGTTTTGAATTCTTTATAGCTGTTAAGGAATATATATATCTTGGATAAATCAGTTTATTGGAATCATGTATTTCCAACTGGACTAATCATTTGTGCTATTGAATATATTATTTCCGTTATATATATAAATCTTGGATAAATCAGTTTGTTAGAATTATGTGATCCAACTGGACTAATCTTGTGGTAACTTATTTTATATCTATTGGACTCTTATTATATCCTTGGTTTACCAAATCTGTTGGTCTCTTTAATTGCTAAAATCATGGGGTATACCAACTGTGATATGAGTTTCCTAATCTATCTTATGTTTAATCCGTTGGCCAATATTAGTAGCTTTAATTATGGGATTTAAATCATCTGATTTCTTGCTATGGGATTTAAATCATCTGATTTCTTGGTATGGGATTTAAATCATCTGATTTCTTGCTAACAATTATTTTATAGCCGTTGGGTCTCTCTTTATATATAGTTTTATCTCACGGCTAAGCAGCAGAGGATACAAGAAGCTAATTCACGTTACTATACAGAGAAGAATCCTATTGAGAGCTTTCAATGTTTATTTTCAGCTATTCATTGTATTATCTTTAATTCTTTGTGGCTGGAAAATAAGAAGTATATTGTAATTTCTTTTATTATATTCAAAGTTTAAGCCGTGTGTGGCTTGGTCTATCTCGTAGTAGATAGGATCTGTTCAAAGGAAGCTTTCAAGGTTGCAAAGGTGCAAAGGTCTCAGTGGTGAGAAAGGTTACAGTGGTGCAAAGGGGGCAGAGGTGTCCAATACAACGGAAAGCTTATTTGAACAGGGAGTATTTTTATTGTATTTAACTGAATATTAAGTTTAATAAAAAGAGTCCAATACTAGTTGGTATTGGACGTGGATTAGGCTACTAGACTAGAGGATAGGGGTTGAACCACGTAAAAATCTTGGTGTCTTTTACTGTTCTGCACTTCTATTTTTTGTTCGATTAATTTTTGGATATTTTGCTTTATTAAGTTTGAAGATATACTAAAGCAGACACTGAAACAGACAGGACTAGCCGTCTGATAATAGTAAACGAAGAACATAAGCTAAAGCAGACACTAAAGCAGACAGGTATACCTGTCTTATTTTAATGAATTCTGCAGAAATTAAAAAGAATTTATAAGTTAATACTTGTAGCTTAAACACCTATTCACCCCCCCTAGGTGTGCTTATTTACGGAATTACAAAACTTATTCTTTTTTCCTTTATTGCATGAATTCTCCTTCCATATGCCATCATTCCTGCTTGAGTCATTTCACTAATACTCCCTAGACTTGCAGTATGTTTGTCCCCTGGACCCTGCAGTTATTTAAAAATGTGATTCTTCTTTTTCAGTTAGAGTTACTATATTACATTTTAATTTTTATGGAGTTCAAATTGAATATTTTATGAAGAAATGAACAACTTTATATAACCATCCCACAAAAAGTCCGATTTGTAATTTTAAGGTTTTATTTTTATTTTATTGTTTACTCCTAATTTGAATGAGTTTTTAGCGTAGTAGTGATGGCATGATAATGTAACTCAGCTGATATATTAGATAACACTATTTTTCCGTTTAATACTACTATCAAAATAAACAAGACTTCTTGACAAAAAATATATTTTGTAGCCGCTTCACTTTTGTTAACCTTTTTTAACTGGGGATGAAACTGCCAGAAAGAAATCAACATAGGGTTGCCAGAGCAGAAGATCAACAACTCAACCGCCGATGACAATGAATGCACCGCGAGGGAGCAATGTCGCTTCATGCCAATTGCTAATGAGATAAGACTAATGCGCAAGATTATCCCAATAATGCCAAAATCTTTGACGACGCCAAGGAAACAATCCAGGAGTGTGTGTCTGAGTTCATCAGCTTCGTCATAGGCAAAGCCATTGCTAGGTGCCAGTATGAACAGCGCAAGACAATCGTTGCTGAGAACGTGCTCTTGGCTATGAGTAACCTTGGCTTCGACGACTACATTGAGCCCCTCACAATCTATCTGAACTGCTTTCGCGAGATTGATGGTGGCGAGCGTGGCTCCTTAAGGGGTGAGCCTTTGGTGAAGAGGTCAGTGGACCCCAGTTCGTTGGGGTTCGCAGCATTTGCGCTAGTGTTTCACAATGATTTCTTTGGGGCTGCGGCAATAGGAGGTTTTTTGAAGGATGCCCACAATGCTGGCCCTTCTAGGGCAGCGGTTGCTGGCCTTGACCCATATGCCAAATGCAAAGAGTAGAATTACTTTAACTGTAAAATGAGAAAAAAGAGGTGTTTCCAGTAGTACTAGTATTGTAAGGAACATGGTTCTCTTGGCATTTTATTGGTGCAGAACTGTCGGCTAAGGTTTCTCCAATGCAATTTCTTTTTAAGTACTCGTGTTTGTTTTCCGTTTGGCAAAACTAAGGAAAATCCCACTGTAGTTAGCACATTTTACTTATTACACTATTAAATTTTTATAAATTCAAATTATCCTATTGAATTAATTAAAATTTTGAAATTTCACCATTTCGTTAATAAGATTTGACATCCGTCAAATTAGCTTAGATTCTTTAATTCAGACAAAACTAAGGAAAACCTCATTATAGTTGACACATTTTACTTATTACACCATTAAACTTTTAAAAATTAAAATTACCCATCAAACTAATTAAAAGTTTAAAATTATATCATTCCGTTAATAAGATTGAATGGGCGTCAAATTGACTCAGATTTTTTCAGACGTGGTTAGATTTGTGCTTCAAATTTACAAACCAACTAGAATTACCCTATAGATTTCTGCTTCAAATTTATCAAATTGATGAAATTAATGATGTTATTTGGCAAAATTAAATATACTCAAATTTGATTCTTTTTCTTTATATTCAATTTGTTGAAATTACATCATTAATTTGATAGATTTTATAAAATTTGAACGTATATTGTCGACGCCGGAAAAAATTCTGTGTTCCTGGTTGTTTCTACCATTTGTATTTCGCTTTGTCGATTGATTTATTTAATGGGTGAGATTCTCATGAAAGGATCGACATGATTGTCAACGAACTTGAAAAGATTGATTTTTATGATTTAATGTTAATGATTACGATTGGACCGAATTAGACAGAGCCGTCAGTTGGTATAATTTAAATGGATGTTCCAACTCATCCAGATTTTGAAGGTTTTCGCAATATGGTCCAATATGTGACTCCGTTATATTGGTCTAGAGACCTGAGATTCATAGAGTTCAGGGGCTTGCTTAAGCGAGGGGAATGTGTTAGGCACCCCCTGACTTCCGTGAAAACACGGTTACCATATCTTATTAATTTTATAAGCATAAAGTGTGTGTGTGTGTGTGATCAGTGCTTTAATTTAAAAGTTTATTCGAAGCCTCATTATGAGTTATTTGAAAGTAGTATTGTTCCTCTTTTGCACCTATGTACGAAGGATTTGATTTAGCGAAAAGTTTATTTTAATATAAATATATATTGAAATGATATTTTGGAAAATGTAGTTTTCAAATCCTTTACCCGAATAGTAATTGAGGACCTTTGATACTTCCATTTATTATCTAAATGTCTATTCCCGAAACGCTTTATTATTATTATGAAAGCTCTTTGCTATTTTGATTGGAAATCATTTTTCGGGTGATAATGTAAGCAAAGAAATGCCAAAAAGGGTCAGATCATCATCGGGCATGAAAGTTATCTCGATGAACCCGAGCACCCACAATCAAAGTCTTCACTATCACGAGATCTTAAATTCGACTTCTCGAGACTAACCCCTCAAACTCGTTTTAAGATCCGATATTACATGTACAATGATTTCACGTTCTCTAAACATTACATAGCAAATGAAATGTCCATCGTGGGAATTGAGTCAAGATCCGATCATTAGATCTCGACCCAGGGATTCCTAGACTCGATCACATTATTATATTAAAAACATATATACAACATCCTAGGCTTGATATTATGTGATTTCATTGGTTGAAATACTCATATCGAGCTATTAGGACCCCCTCGTCTCTAGATATATATCTAGGGCTCTATGGGGTGATTGGGACAGATCAAAAGAACTAAAACTTCTAGATCTACCATGGATCTAAATCCATCTAGCATATAGGTTAGATCTTTAGGCTCCATAACCACCCAAAGGGCTAGATCTGGCTTAGATCTAGGTAGATCTAGTCTCCAGACTTGATTTACACCTATATAATCACAAAATAACAGGTAAAAACTCTATATCTACCAACTAGTACTCAAGATATATGTAAAACAACAAGTTTAAAATAGATTTAAGCAATATATAACATAGATCTAGTATTTAGAACAAACTTTACAAAGAAAGTGACCAAAATGGGCATTTTTCACCTTGGGGGACGCGTGAGAAAGCTTCTTTTTTTTGGCTCGGGATCAACTTATATCACTCTAGATACTCAATATGTATGATATAGAAGATCAAAAAACTCAAAGTTGGTATAAAATGCTCAAACCCGAGGGTTTCTCTGTCTAAAATTAGCTTCTCTCTAACTTCTTCCTTTTTTTTTTTTGTAAATGAGCTGTTGGTTGCTGGTTATAGGCTTGGGAGCCAGCCGCAGGTACCTACCGCTGGGTCCCGTGGGCTCTACCACCTCAAAGTTTGTTCCTCCGATCTCGATGTAGACACTCAAAATTTCCTTTCCCTGTTACTAATACTGTATGTTAGTTCCCAAAGGCACAATAGTTATCTAGAAGGGGGTTGAATATATATTTTAAAATTTTCTTTGTTTTAAAATACTTGTTAGTATTGAATATATTGACAGCAGCAGAATATATGTATGTTCCCCTTTAAGATAATGCAATGATAGTTTGATAAGCAGTTATAGCAGTTATAACAGATATAGCAGTTAATGAGAGACAATGAGACACAGAGGTTTTAAGTGGTTCAGAGCACACAAGGCTCCTAGTCCAGTCTTCTACTCCACGAGTAGGAAATCTACTAAGGATGTCTCTTACAACTTGAATCACTTAGATTCCTTCAAGGTCAGCAACCTTGGAACTTCTCTAGTTCACTTAGAACTCTTCAAGATCAAAAATCTTGGAACTTTTCTTAGTTCACTTAGAATTTTTCTTAGTTCACTTAGAACTCTTCAAGTCCTTCTGACTTGGTACACTTTGGATTGAGAGTTGTATTCTGGGGTGTGCTACTCAGTTGAAATTAAGCATCAGTTCGGAAGAACTGAGTAGCGAAGCAAGCTTTCCTTCTTTCAGGATCGTAAAGTATTATCGTTGAGTGCTCTTGAGCATTCTGAGCTATCTTTTCTTTCTTGTTTGCTTGCTTGCTTAATCTGAATCCCTGTCTGATTTGCTTGATAAGGAGCCTTTAAAATCTATCCGTTGAAGGTGTCCGTTGTAGCATTAAATGCATTAGACAGTTCTGTGTAGTTGATGTTGACTTCCTGCTTTCCTGCTGCACAGCCGACTGGCCCACTGACACAGCAGACTGCATTCTCACCTAACACCTGAAATGGTGTTCTCAGCAGATGTGTGTAGTCCTTTCCTTACCTTCTTCAATACGCTTCTTCGATCTATACTAAGGATAATTATAGAATCATTTGGACTATCAATTGTCAACGTCTCTTAGCCTTTTTTCATTTGTTGCTCTTCCTCCTTCATCAGATAGATGAACTTTGATGCTGACAGGAGGGTCACCACGATCGTGGTCTTTGTACCATGATCGTTGTGTGTTGGCTTGCACAGGCTGGACTCAGTCTTGATAGTAGAAAATACAACGATTTCTCTTAAGCTCTTTGGTAGACTACGATTCCTTCTTGCTTGTCTTGCAGACTCCACGCTTCCGAGAACACACTGCGAATCTTGACTTAGCTTGGCAGACACTAGGATCATCTCCACGATTCTGAGTGTGGCTTCTAAGGATAGACTACGATTTCTAGACATCTTCATTTAAGCTCCACGATTCTGCCTTGGCTTCTGCAGACTGGCTTTTGACAGACTACGATTCTGTCAAGCCTAACAATTACATCTCAAAATAGATCAACCTAACAGATTTGATCTTTCTTCTATACATTCATTTACAGAATGATAAACATTAAAGCACAGATAAACCTAACAATTTTGATCTATCATCTAAGTCCTTGTACATATGATCTTTGAAGGACTTTACACTAAAGCATTTATATTTACTTTCAATATCGAATTTGAAAATGCAATTCCCAACACTGTAGGAGGGTAAAACTAGCATCAGTTCAACCCGATCTCAAATCGGGCAATCAGTTCAACCCCGATCTCAAATCGGGCAGTCAGATCAACCCCGATCTCAATATCGGGCAGTCAGATCAACCCTGATCTCAATATCAGGCCGTCAGTTCACCCTCGATCTTAAATCGGGCCTTTAGTTCAACACCGATCACAAATCGAGCCGTCAGTTCAACCCCAATCTCAAATTGGGCCGTCAGATCAACCCCAATCTCAAATCGGGCCATCAGATCAACCCCGATCTCAATATCGAGCCATCAGTTCAACCCCGATCTCAGATCGGTCCATCAGATCAACCCCGATCTCAATATCAGGCCATCAGATCAACCCTGATCTTAATATCGGGCCGTCGATTCAACCCTGATCTCAAATCGGGCCGTCAAATCAACCCCGATCTAAAATTGGGTCGTCAGTTCAACCCTAATCTCAAATCAGGTCGTCAATTCAACCTTGATCTCAGATCGGGTTGTCAGATCAACCTCTATCTCAACATCGGGCCGGATCAACCCCGATCTCAAATTGGGCCGTCAGATCAACCCCGATCTCAATATCGGGCCATCAAAACAACCCTGATCTCAATATTCGGCCATCAGTTCAACCCCGATCAAAGATCGGGCCGTCAGATCAACCCTAATCTCAAATCGGGCTGTCAAATCAACCCCGATCTCAAATCGGGCTGTCAGATCAACCCTAATCTCAATATCGGGCCGTCAGTTCAACCCCAATCTCAAATCAGGCCATCAATTCAACCTCGATCTCAAATCGGGCCGTCAGTTCAACCCCGATCTCAAAATCGGGCAATCAGATCAACCCTGATCATAATATCGGGCCATCAGTTCAACCCCGATCTCAAATCAGGTCATTAAAGCAACCCCGATCTCAATATCGGTCTGTCAGATCAATCCTGATCTCAATATCGGGCCCTCATATCAACCCCGGTCTCAACCTGGGAGGTACAAGTCATCCCCGATCTCAACCCGAGAAGTCAGGTCAACTTCGGGAACAAACCTGAAGCTCCACAACATCTCTAGAGGAAAACCTAGAATGACCAAATCAGCCTCATAGACAACACTGAGGACAAACAGACTCGAATGATATCCAAGTCTTGGAAACAACTCCCACAAGTCAACCGAAGGCCATGCCGACACTAAGGGCAACCCCAGAAGGGGAAAAACGGTTATTATTACCAACTATAAGCCGATTCAGTCAAACTCTAGCTAAATCGATGCCACCAAGGTCAGAACAAACCATAACGATGATCCCGAGTGCAAACAGCATAAGACAGCTCAACGGACAAACTGCAGGGAATCGAAGACCTGGTTATAAACCCATCTTCTTGGACCCGGAAAATGCTTTATCCCATATCATTGTGACACTCTTGGTGAGGGCTTTCCGGAAAGGTATAGCACGCCTCAAACAGATGCTCCAATCAAAAGTTAGAAAGTTTTAACTTCGATCTCACGTTGCTCGGAGTGCACGTACTTTGAGATGACTCAACCTGACACGTAGGCCCTAACAGGGGAGCCGCACCTCTACCTGCGACAGCAACAGGTAGAGCAGAGGCTCCTTGGCCTATATATATGAGGTAACCCCCCTTATTTTCAAGAATTTCAAAAAGCAACGAACTTTTGCCTGTTTGATTTTCTGACTTTTTCACCTCTTCCAAACCCAAATTTTTTCACTCTAACACGTAGATCTACCCACATACTACCACATATCAGAAAATAACTAGTTGATTCGGACGTTTAGAGCCTACAATTTTGCAAAAAGCCCGTGTAGCAGTCCATTGTGAGTATTTTTACGATCAACAAGTTTATATTACTTTTTCGTACTTTTATACACTTGCACGTTAAGTTTCATTTTCTAAATATGCCCATAACTAAGTTCCATGGCCGTTTTTGTCAACTTTTTGTACATTTTTGTACATACACTCAATTTCTGGCATTTTTCAACTCGGATTGACGATCTGTCACTTCCAGCAACTTCGGCATACTTGCATCTTCATTGCTAGCAACTTCGCCTGACTGGGTTATATTCCCAGTCCGGGTTTGACTTTTTTGTGTTTATTTAACTGCATATATACTAACTTTTTAATTCTGTCAAGCCCGGATGTCAAATCTGAGGTAGTTTACTGCTTATATATATATTTATGTATATATAAGCAACTTCCACCACCACTGGGTTCTCTTCCCAGTCTTGGTTGACTACAGTTCTGTCAATATATATATATATATATATATTTACATTTCAGTCCGGCCTGGATCATTCTGTGGCCTTTATACTGCTTTTTGATCCCTTCACTATTACTGGGTTATCTTCCCAGTCTCTGGTTGACGACTTTTCTGTACATTTACATTTCAGTTCGGCCTGGATTATTCTGTGGCCTTTTTACTGCTTTTATATATAAATATGCATATATAAGCAGCCTTCACCACCACTGGGTTCTCTTCCTAGTCTTGGTTGACTACTTTTCTATCAATATATATATATATATTTCAATTTCAGTCCGGGAACAGGCGTGAAAATCCATCGCCCTTTTTACTATTTTTCTATATATATTTCAATTTTGTCCAGCCTGGATCATTCCGTGGCTTTTATACAGCTTTTATAAATATATATATATATATATATATATATATATATATATATATATTTCAATTCCAGTCCGGGCACGGTATGAAAACCCATCGCCCTTTACAGCTTTTGTATATATAATTGCATATTGCTTTACTCGCTTTTATTAAATTGTTGCTTTAAATATTCATTTGATATGAATCGGCACTGACATATCTGCGGGCAAACTAGATTTATTTAAATCTCGCCAACTCTAGCTTTCAAACGGTTCAAAACATGTCCAGACTGAACCGGGAAGCTAGAATGATTGAGATTTATTTAAATCTAGCATTTTTTCTAGTTTCTGTTACAAAAGCAACCTCGCGTCCCTTAGATTGCTATCTAGTGGGACCGAGACGTTTCGACCGTGCAAACCAGGATTTACTGAAAGACTCCTTGGTTCTGGCAACATTTGGGATATATATCTATTTCTGTACAAATTTGAACTGTGCAGGTTTATTGGCTACTTATATGTGAGTCTAGGAATCATGGGATTCATGATCAAACTGATCAGAATCTGATTCCCACGATGGACAAACTCCACTTTACGAATGTACCCTGCCAGTTTTTCTGTAGAAATGTACATGTAAAAGACTTTAAAACGGTTATCCGGATTTAAGGTCTTAAAATAATGATAATAATGGTTTGTCGTGTTAGAGTCCCTCCGATAGCTATCATGCCCATGAGGAGACCGACACTTGTATATTTGTTGTGGTCGAGGATGCTTCGCAGCCCGACAATCACCATTCAAATTGAGCCATAAGGCTAAAAAGATAAAAATTAAAAGTAGTGATATGCTTCAATTCCTATGTTATCATAAGGGTTTGAAAACCAGCTTTCAAAATATCATTTTTATCAAAAAGATAAGCTTTTTTAAGACAAATCAAATACTTTAACAAATCAAATCAAAGACTTTTGCAAATTAAATCAAACCCTTCGTATATAGGCTCAATGAAGCACTTCCTTACTTTCAATCAATCAAACATAGGCCCAATTTTCAAACAGCATACACACACACATTTTAGTTTTTTAAGGGAAATATTGAAAAGATGCGGTACCATGTTTACACGGGAGTTATAGGTTGCCTAACACCTTCCCCACACTTAACCAAGCCCCCGAGCTCAAAACTTTGTTTTCAAAGATCAAGTTTCGACAGTGTCTAGCAATTGGGCCTCTTTCAAACAAAACTCGGTTGAGTTGGTACAAACATTTCAAATCTACTAACTGGCGACCCTGTAAAACGTTCAAATCGTCGACATGATACATGTTGGCCTTTTCCTAAAAAATCCTTCAAAACCTTTTTCGCAATAAAAAGAGTGTGGGTAGAGATAACTTAGGAAGAGATAAAAGATCTGGGTTGTGACCCGACCCGCGGATTTTTTCCCGACGTCGACAGGTGGCGACTCTGCTGGGGACAGTAGAGGGCTTAGGCCGCGTTCAAATCTTTTCAAAAATTTCCCTTTTCAAAACTACGTATGTGTGAATGCTGCGTCTTTTCATTGAATGAATGCATGAATGCGCGTCTTTATATTGAATGAATGCGAATGAATGCTTTTCTGTCTTTTTAGTGCTTCACACCCATATTAGTGCTTCGCACGAATTTTCATCATATGCATAACGGTGAGGCATGATGTATGTGAATGTATGTTGTGTGTTCCTCTCACAAGGAAGCAAAACCCGTCGGTGATAAGTAATGTCTTTGGGGACGGCTTAGTCTCTGGGGCTCATGAAAATGCACCACCCAGATTCGCTCCAGTTGAAAGATCGGATTAATTTCCCCTCTAGTAGATTGCGATGATCTGGGGACCTTCATGCCAAAAAGCCGTGAGAGTAGCCTAAGATAGGTCAGTCTCTGATTAACCAAATCTGATGGGAAGTTTCTTCGTGCCTTCCTATTTCAATTCAATGTCCAGTTTTTAATATTTACCTTCTGTCATCAAAACAACTGACCTCTGTTTTACATGATAAAATTAAAAACCACATCATATATCCTATCCCTACCTACCTCAGGAAATTGACACGCCTACGTTTTGTTGTAGGTGAAAAATTGGTCCTGTCACTAGATTTAAGTCTAAGAAAGCACTAAGTCCATCCACGGACATGACTTCGAGTGCTCAAACTAAGTCCACCCCTGTATCTAGGGAAGAGTTTGAAGGACTGAGAAATCAGATAGCTGAATTAGCCAGTTTTCTAAGAGAACAAAGCAAGACTCTTAAAGGGAAGCAAGCCCAAACTCACACAGAACCAGGAACACCTGGTGGTAGTGGTAGTAGTCAAGAGACCGAAAAAGCTGAGACTCAGATTCCTAGACCACAGAACCAGGACATAACAAACAAAACCCCTGAAATCACCCCCCTCATCAAAGAACAGGAAGTTGGTGACATCATAAAGGAAGTACAACAAATGGAGGAAACTCTCCGGTCTATCAAAGGGACTGGGGCATTCGGCAGTGTTAATTACTCCGACCTTTGTATTTTCCCTAGGGCTCGTTATCCCAAAAAATTTAGAACTCCTAATTTTGAGAAATATGATGGATTAGGAGACCCTTATATGTATCTAAAAGTATTCATTGGAGAACTCGGATCCTATGCAGAGGACGAGAAACTTCGAATGCAGTTATTCCTAAAGAGTCTGACTGGAGAGGCCAGAGCCTGGTATGCCCATCTGGACAACTCTAAAATTCACAGCTAGGAAGAGCTAGCCCATGCCTTCCTCAGTCAATACAGCTTCCAATCTCAGCTAGCTCCAGATAGATACCAAATAATAAAAATCAAGAAAAAGAACACTAAGTTATTCAGAGAGTATGCTCAACGATGGAGACGGGTTGTAGCACAAGTCACCCCAACCATGACTGAGTCTGAGATAGTCATGACCTTCTTCGACATTCAAGAAGCTCCGTATTACAAAAGGGTCCTAGCAGGCATAGGAAAACCATTCTCTAAAATGATTAAACACGGTGAAATGGCAGAAATGGGCTCAATTCCGGGAAGATAAAAGATCTGATCACCCTCGAAGCTGTCGCTGAGCATATCCAGTCCTGAAATTACGGGAGTAATCCCCGGAGGGTACATAAGAAGAAAAATAAAGAAGTGTCCTTAGTGTTACAAGGACAGAATCCTAAAGGCGAGTCAAAAAGTATGCCCATTCAAAGGAGGAACTATACCCCTTTTTAAACTCCAGCACAGCCTTCAAACCCCCCATTTCAGAAAAATATGGAGGTCAGGCGTCGAAGAACTTTCACCCCTTTAGGGGATTTACTTGAGAACGTATTCAAACTTCTGACCGCTCAGAAAAAGATTGTCCAACTCCTTCCACCAACCAACACTGGTGGATAGAATTTTAACCCAAGCAAGAAGTGTGCTTATCACTCCAGATCCCCGGGCCATAACACCCAAGACTGTTGGTCTCTCAAGCATAAAATCCAAGACTTGATTGACAACGGAGAGATTGTGGTAACAAAGCCTGAGCAACCGCATGTGCAGGACAATCCTCTCCCACAACATAAAGAGGAGAATGTCAATATGATCAACACCACAAGTGGAGAAGGATCCAAATACCTCCGTTATGTGGGAGAATCAACTCCATCCAGTAATAACACCCCAGACAGTTGGGAAGTCTCAGAAAAGAGATTCTTGATAGAGCAGGAAATAAAATCTATTAAGGAACAAATCGAACAATTGTTAGAGTTTATGCCCTAGAGGCTAATTCTTTGATGTAATTGCTTAAATATTTTTGATATTATATTTGATTGAATAAATGAATTATTTTATTATGGTTTTATTTACTGCGTTATATAAATGTTAACATAATAAAAGTCCTTAGAATAGTGATACAAATTATATGGCTTCAAGTATGTGACTTGAACATGAGATCATATAGTTACAATTAGTATCATTACTCTTAAATGTCCCTAGTCGAGTGTCATTGTTAATGGGACAACAATGATACATTGAGACTAGTATGTGGATTGACTGATGGCCAAATCTCATTGGTCATAAATATATGAGATATTGAGTCAATGCATAGGTACATGTTAGAGAACAATGTACTGGGCAGACCCACCATGAGAATTCTACGTGGAGCATTATGCAAAGTGTCATAAGCAATTCTCATAGTGACAATGATGTAATGATCCTCCGACCTGAAATCACTATATTACTACACGAGAATTTATGTACTTTGATATCATCAAAGGCCACCTTTAATAGGTGGACGATAAAGGTGATTATTGGGTACATCATGAATCGTGTGAGGAATATGAGTGATCTAGATGGAATTTAACCCTCCTATATATTAGGGGTGATATCCATAGGCCTCTTGATTGAGTAGGACTATGAAATGCATGGCCATGCTCAAATAGTGATTTGTTTCATATAGTCTACTCATTGATCAAGAAAACTCAGATTAAATTATGAAGAGGATGACACATTCCATGCCTCGAGTTTAATCTAGGATGTCAAGGTTAAAAGGATTAAATTACATTGAAACATTGGTCACGAAAAGGTTGTATCGAATCACCGATCTTATTATTATTTGGGTAGCAGTGATGCATTACTAGATGCCGCTCACTATTTATAATTTTATAATATAATTTTAAAATTATTGCCAACATAATAATAACCTATAGGGTCACACACTTAGAACGTAATTAAAAGGGAATTAATTTAAATTGTATGGATTTAAATATATCAATATGATTGATAGTATTTAAATTTTGAATTTAAATTAATAGGATAATTTGTATATATATATATATATATGTATATTAATTAAGTAAGACTTAATTAAGATATAATATATATATATATATATATATAAATTCGGATTTTATTTTTCTAATTGGATTAGGTTTTGGTTAATTCCTTTAACTGCTATATATATGATATATCAGCCGTTTAGGGGATCATCGATATCAAAACCCTAGCCGCTCTTAGAGAGAGACTAGAGAGAAATTTTTTGAAAAGTCCAGTTCCTTGGCGGCTAGTACCGCAGCTTTCCTTGCTGCAGATCGTGTGACGATTCGCGGGACGTTCGTGTGGATACCATAGAGGCGCAGTTTCGTTGGATTGCGTTGAGGATTCGAAGCAGTTCCAGAATCTCCATCGTCTCCTTTCAGGATTGAATAATCGGTAAAATATATCTTAACCTCTGAATTAATATATTTTTGCATGGATCCTGTTTTAGGGTTTCGGAAAATTTTTAATTTCCGCTGCGTTTATGTGCCGAAAACCCTACAGTGGTATCAGAGCTACTTGCGAAACGATTAATTCAGATTACGTGTTTTAATTGTATTCGTTATATATGATATATGATGATGCATGTTTACCGATCTGAAATTGAATATATAATATTCTGCATGTATGCGTATTCTGGAAATCTGTAATATATATGCATGTATATGATGTTCTGATAATTGTATCCTAGAAGGTGGAATAACAATTCAACTTCTGTTCTAATTGGATTAGAAACATGGATATTCGATTTAATATGAGTAATCGAAACTGGACATGTATGATATGTTCTGGGTGTATTGTTATTATGAGTGTGTTGGCTTGCATGTCGTGCCTTTCTATAAATTCTGATGTAATATTCTCTTCTCATCTAAATCCCCTCGAATGTAACTCGAGGTTTCTTTATGTCATGTAATGTACAATTGTAACCTATCAAGATGACAAGATGATGATGGAGAGGAGATACATGCATGAGGAAGGTCCAAGGAAGCTACTATTTTGACGACCTTTTACCACCTTAGACTGACCTTCAATCTTTTTATTAGCTTGAAAAGATTGACATAGGGTTGGGGCCATAATTGTGACACATTTAATTTTGCACTTTATTTATGCTTGTATACGATATGATATGATAAATAATGTGCATGTTTAATAAGATTAAAATTGGTGAGATCTAAAT
Source organism: Panax stipuleanatus (assembly GCA_020205555.1). Lineage (NCBI taxonomy): Eukaryota > Viridiplantae > Streptophyta > Magnoliopsida > Apiales > Araliaceae > Panax > Panax stipuleanatus. The sequence goes on along the minus strand of CM035121.1, from coordinate 113,215,446 downwards.
TAATTATTAAAATCCCTCATAAAATTATTAAGTCTAAATCAGATGCCTTCCAATGAATAACACTCATCAAGACCTTGACCGATGGATGTAGGTTTGCCAAAGTAAAGTACCCCATTTATCTTGGTAAGATGCGATAGGATAATTGTGATATCCAAACTGTTAAAATCATTGGGCCAGACTTAACTAAGTGATCACAATAGGATTGTAGACTTAGAGGCATAGAGTTTGGTAGGTACCATTAGATGGACTAGAAACAAATGTTATTCACCAAACTATCTAAGAGTTATATATGATATAATTGACAAAGGGTTGTCTACCTAAATAATTATGTTTTGAGAGAATAGCCAAAGCTAACTTAAGGCAAAATGAAATATGGATCTTAGCTCACTAGAAAGATTTAATTGAAAAATGCTTTCCGAATTAATGGTGAGGGCTATTAATTTGAATAGAATAGTGGGAGGTATATTTTGAATGTACTATTATCAATTACATAATATCAAAATATTGTAATTTGACTTATTATTTTTGCACTTATAAATTGTAGATATCAATGGCAAACAACAACACAAATAGTCTTTCACTACGATCAGTCCTTGAGAAGGAAAAGCTGAGTGGAATTAATTTTCTAGACTGGCATAGGAACTTGAGGATTGTCCTCAAACAGGAGCGCAAGCTATATGTCCTTGATGGGCCCATTCCTGCAGCACCAGCTAACACTGCACCACGTGTAGAGCATAATGCTTACAAGGAGCATCAAGATGATGCTCTGGACGTGAGTTGTCTCATGCTAGCAACTATGAACTCTGAGCTTCAGAAGCAACATGAGTTAATGGATGCTTATGAGATGATTGAGCATCTCAAGAAATTGTTCGAAGGGCATGCTCGACAGGAGAGGTATGATACAAGCAAGGCATTGTATCACTGCAAGATGGGTGAACGTGATCCAGTTGGTCCACATGTGCTGAAAATGATTGGGTATATTGAGTACCTTGGTAGGTTGGGTTTTCCGATTACTCTAGAAGCCCAAACTGATCTTGTTTTGCAATCTTTGAACAGCAGCTACTCTCAATTTGTTATGAATTACCTCATGAATGAAATTGAGAAACCACTTACTGAGTTGTTGAGCATGTTAAGAACTGCCGAGAACAACATGAAAAAGGCAGGACCCGCTTCCATAATGATGGTGCAAAAGGGGAATGCTAAGGGAATGGGGAAAGGCAAGAAGAAGATAGGATCTAAATCTGCCAAACCCAATCCCAAAACCAAACAGGCTTTAAAACCTAAAGGTGGGGTGGCTAAAGAAGGTGATTGTCACTTCTGTGAAAAATCTGGACACTGGAAGAGGAATTATCATGCTTATTTGGAAGAACTGAAGAAAAAGAAAGGAAGTATGACTTCTGATTCAGGTATATATGTTATAGAAGTCAATTTGTCCACTTCTACATCATGGGTATTGGATACTGGATGTGGTTCTCACATTTGTGTTAATGTGCAGGAACTCCGAAGGAGTAGGACTTTGGTGAAAGGCGAGGACGAGTTGGGAATGGAGCAAAAGTTGCTGCACTAGCCGTAGGAACTTATCATTTATTTTTGCCCACTGGGCTAGTATTAGAATTAGAGGATTGTTATTATGTGCCTGCTATGAGCAAAAACATTATTTCTGTTTCTTGTTTGGACAAGAAAGGTTTTTCATTTTTAATAAAGAACAACAGTTGTTCATTTTACTTAAATGAAATATGTTATGGTGTTGCACAATTGTTTAATGGTCTTTATATTCTTAATTTAGAAATGCCTATCTATAATATAAATACAAAACGATTTAAATCAAATGATTCAAATCTGACATATCTTTGGCACTGTCGTTTAGGCCATATAAATGAGAAACGCATATCCAAACTCCATAAAGATGGGTTTTTGGATTCATTTGATTTTGAATCATATGAGACATGCGAGTCTTGTTTATTAGGCAAGATGACTAAAGCCCCTTTCACTGGACACAGTGAACGGGCTAGCGATGTATTGGGACTTATACATAGTGATGTATGCGGACCCATGAGTTCGTTAGCAAGAGGTGGGTTTTATTACTTCATTACATTTACTGACGACTTCAGTAGATATGGATATGTGTATCTTATGAGACACAAATCCGAATCCTTTGAAAAGTTCAAGGAATTCAAGAATGAAGTTCAAAACCAATTTGGCAAAAGCATAAAAGCCCTTCGATCCGATCGAGGAGGTGAATACTTAAGCCAAGACTTTGATGACCTTCTAAAGGAGTGTGGTATTATATCATAGCTCACTCCACCTGGAACACCACAATGGAATGGTGTGTCTGAGAGGAGGAATCGCACCTTGTTGGACATGGTACGATCGATGATGAGTCATGCAGATCTTCCAATAAGCTTTTGGGGTCATGCCCTAGAGACAGCTGCATTCACACTTAACCGTGTTCCTACAAAGACGGTTCATAAGACACCATATGAGATGTGGACTGGGAAACGTCCTAGTATGTCGTTCATGAAGATTTGGGGTTGCGAGGCATTTTGTAAAACGTCTGGTTTCTGACAAGCTCGGACCCAAATCTGACAAATGTAATTTTGTGGGATACCCAAAGGAAACAAAAGGGTATTATTTCTACAAACCTTCTGAGAACAAAGTATTTGTTGCTCGAACTGGTATTTTTCTAGAAAGAGAATTTGTCTCTAAAGGAAACAGTGGGAGGAAAGTAGAACTCGAAGAAGTTCGAGAACCACAAAATATCATTGAACCTGAGTTGGAACATGAGCAGGAACCACAAGATATTGTGGAAAGTGAACCTGCTCAAATTACACGAGGCATTCGTAGATCTGGTAGGACACGCCAAGAGCCCGAGAGATATTATAGATTTCTTGTGACTCAAAACGGCGATGTGATGCTCATAGATCATGATGAACCTGCTTCCTACCAAGAAGCTATGAATGGACCAGATTCTAAGAGATGGCTTGAAGCCATAAAATCTGAGATGGACTCCATGTATACTAACCAAGTATGGACTTTGGTTAATCCACCCGAAGGGGTAAAACCAATCGGGTGCAAGTGGGTTTTCAAGAAGAAAACCGACATGGATGGTAATGTACAAACCTATAAAGGTTGACTGGTAGCAAAAGGTTTCAAACAAGTTCAAGGTGTTGACTATGATGAAACCTTCTCTCCAGTGGCAATGGTTAAATCCATCAGGATCTTACTTGCTATTGCAGCCTTTTATGATTACGAAATCTGGCAGATGGATGTCAAAACTGCTTTCCTTAACGGAAATCTCCTTGAGGATGTGTATATGACACAACCTGAGGGTTTTACCAATCCAAAGGATGCTGGAAAGGTATGTAAGCTGCAGCGATCCATTTATGGATTAAAGCAAGCCTCTCGGAGTTGGAATCTTCGATTTGATGAAGCAGTCAAAGAGTTTGGCTTTATAAAAAATGAAGATGAACCTTGTGTATATAAGAAGGTTAGTGGGAGTCACATTGTATTCCTGGTATTATATGTTGACGACATATTAATTATTGGGAATGACATTCCTTCCTTACAGGCTGTAAAAACATGGTTAGGAAAATGTTTCTCCATGAAAGATTTGGGCGATGCAACCTACATTTTAGGTATCAAGATCTATCGAGATAGATCAAGAAAAAGGCTCGGCCTAAGTCAAAGTACATATATTGATAAAGTGCTGAAACGGTTCAGCATGTAAGAGGCAAAAAGAGGACACTTACCCATGTCTCATGGTGTTAAGATCTCTAAGGCCCAATGTCCTAAATCACATGATGATGAGGAGCGTATGAGAAAGATCCCTTATGCTTCGGCAATTGGATCTATCATGTATGCAATGATATGTACTCGTCCGGATGTCTCGTATGCTTTGAGCATGACGAGTAGATACCAGTCGAATCCAGGTGAAGGTCACTGGACAACAGTCAAGAATATCCTCAAGTACCTGAAAAGGACTAAGGATTCATTCTTGGTATATGGAGGTGAAGACGAACTGACAGTAAAGGGTTACCCAGATGCTAGTTTCCAGACTAACACAGATGACTATAAGTCTCAGTCAGGTTTTGTGTTTTGCCTTAATGGTGGTGCTGTTAGCTGGAAAAGTTCGAAGCAAGAGACAGTAGCTGATTCTACAATAGAGGCTGAGTATATTGCTGCTTCTAGTGCGGCTAAGGAGGCTGTATGGATTAAAAAGTTCATCACTGAACTTGGTATTGTTCCAACCATTGTTGATCCGGTTGAGCTATACTGTGATAATAATGGAGCCATTGCACAGGCTAAGGAACCTAGATCTCACCAACGATCCAAGCATATACTTAGGCAGTACCATCTCATCCGTGAAATCATTGATAGAGGAGATGTACATATAAGAAGAGTGCCAACAGATGATAATGTTGCAGATCCACTGACCAAAGCTTTGTCGCAGCATAAGTATGAAGGTCACACTAGTTCCATGGGTATTAGATACAAGAGTGATTGGCTCTAGTGCAAGTGGGAGACTGTTAGAGTTTATGCCCTAGAGGTTAATTCTTTGATGTAATTGCTTAAACATTTTTGATATTATATTTGATTGAATAAATAAATTATTTTATTATGGTTTTATTTACTGCGTTATATAAATGTTAACATAATAAAAGTCCTTAGAATAGTGATACAAATTATATGGCTTCAAGTATGTGACTTGAACATGAGATCATATAGTTACAATTAGTATCATTACTCTTAAATGTCCCTAGTCGAGTGTCATTGTTAATGGGACAACAATGATACATTGAGACTAGTATGTGGATTGACTGATGGCCAAATCTCATTGGTCATAAATATATGAGATATTGAGTCAATGCATAGGTACATGTTAGAGAACAATGTACTGGGCAGACCCACCATGAGAATTCTACGTGGAGCATTATGCAAAGTGTCATAAGCAATTCTCATAGTGACAATGATGTAATGATCCTCCGACCTGAAATCACTATATTACTACACGAGAATTTATGTACTTTGATATCATCAAAGGCCACCTTTAATAGGTGGACGATAAAGGTGATTATTGGGTACATCATGAATCGTGTGAGGAATATGAGTGATCTAAATGGAATTTAACCCTCCTATATATTAGGGGTGATATCCATAGGCCTCTTGATTGAGTAGGACTATGAAATGCATGGCCATGCTCAAATAGTGATTTGTTTCATATAGTCTACTCATTGATCAAGAAAACTCAAATTAAATTATGAAGAGGATGACACATTCCATGCCTCGAGTTTAATCTAGGATGTCAAGGTTAAAAGGATTAAATTACATTGAAACATTGGTCACAAAAAGGTTGTATCGAATCACCGATCTTATTATTATTTGGGTAGCAGAGATGCATTACTAGATGCCGCTCACTGTTTATAATTTTATAATATAATTTTAAAATTATTGTCAACATAATAATAACCTATAGGGTCACACACTTAGAACGTAATTAAAAGGGAATTAATTTAAATTGTATGGATTTAAATATATCAATATGATTGATAGTATTTAAATTATGAATTTAAATTAATAGGATAATTTGTATATATATATATATATATATGTATATTAATTAAGTAAGACTTAATTAAGATATAATATATATATATATATATATATATTCGAATTTTATTTTTCTAATTGGATTAGGTTTTGGTTAATTCCTTTAACTGCTATATATATGATATATCAGCCGTTTAGGGGATCATCGATATCAAAACCCTAGCCGCTCTTAGAGAGAGACTAGAGAGAAAAATTTTGAAAAGTCCAGTTCCTTGGCGGCTAGTACCGCAGCTTTCCTTGCTGCAGATCGTGTGACGATTCGCGGGACGTTCGTGTGGATACCATAGAGGCGCAGTTCCGTTGGATTGCGTTGAGGATTCGAAGCAGTTCCAGAATCTCCATCGTCTCCTTTCAGGCTTGAATAATCGGTAAAACATATCTTAACCTCTGAATTAATATGTTTTCGCGTGGATCCTGTTTTAGGGTTTCAGAAAATTTTTAATTTTCGCTACGTTTATGTACCGAAAACCCTACAACAATTAGCTGAACTAGTCGTCTAGCAGCATCAGATCACCAGAAAGATGATAAAACGGGCCAACCAGTGTGACATCCATCGTCCTCCCACACCGGAGATCAATCCCGTGAGGGATCATAGCCAGTCTCATGAGCATGAACCTTGGACCACAAGGGGGTCGAAGAAGCAAGTATCCAAATTGGTAGGAAATTCCTATTTCAAAGGAATTTCACCAACCTGAACTAGTCGATGGAAGAGATCTTCCAGATGTTAATCAACGAGGGAATAGTTGCAGACTTGTTACCTCCATTGAACCCTCAGGCCAGAAAATTCAATCCTGACTAAATATATCAGTACCACTCCAATTCACCTGGCTATGATACCGAGGATTGCTGGGCACTTCATAACCTGATTCAAGACATGATTGAAAGCGGTGAATTGATAAGGGGAAATCAAGTTCTCAACCTTCCAGATGAAGAAACTCTCTGGATCCCCACTGTATGGAATCAATGTACAGTAGCTGTGGTGTATTATGACAATGAATCAACCATCACACCTTTAGTACTGCCAGGGAAAGGGGTCCAAGAAATTCAAAATCCTGTGAAGGTGGCCGCACCCGAGCCTTTAATCTTGCCCTTCAGACCTCAGTATTCGGTTATTAGTCTGAAAAGGGTCCCATGGAACTACGGGAATGATGAAGGTTCCACTTCAAATAACATTGCCATCATACCAAAGGACAATCCATTATACCTACCTCAGCGGGTGATCAAACCAGTCATCAAAGCTAAAGCAAAGGTGGATGATGAGAACATCAAAGAGTTCCTCAACAAAATGGGACACAATGAAATCAAGGTGGTGCAAGGCTTGAAAGACGCACCCAAGCAAATGTCCATCCTAGACTTGGTCCTATCATCGGTGGATCATCGCAACATTCTAATGAAAGTACTGGAAGAAGCCCATCTGCCACATTTTGTGGATACCAAAACTTTTTGTCACGTGGTAGAACATATTTTCAACAATAATGTGATATCCTTCACTGACGATGATATCCCTGCAGAGGGAACGGGCCATCGTAACTCCCTGCATATAGCTGTGATGTCTTTCGGGTATGTGATCGGAGGTGTGCTCATAGATGAAGGATCATTCCTCAACATCTGTCCCTACGATACTTTGGAAAGAATGAAGATCAACCCTAACTGGATCAAAACCAGTCATGTGGTATTCCGGGCGTTCGATGGATCGCGACGCCAAGTTATGGGAGAAATAGAGCTTCCTCTGGAGATTGGCCCACACACTTTCTACGTGTCCTTTCAGGTGCTCGATATAGCCACTGGATACAACTTTCTGCTGGGCAGGCCTTGGATCCATATGGCAGGGGCAGTGCCATCCACCCTACATTAACAACTAAAATACATTATCAATGACAACCTAATCACGGTCAATGCCAAACCAGAATATCTTGTCTGCATACAGGGAGACATACCAGTGATTAGCCTGTATACAGGGATTGACCCTGCAAGTTTTCAAGCCCTGGAGGTGAGTGATATGCAGTATCTACCTATCGGAGCACCAACCCTGAAACCAAAAGTATCCACCGAAGTTATGACAGTAGGCCAGGAAATGATATCTTTGGGTTTCCAACTTGTAGAGGGGTTAGGAAATAATCAGCAAGGTATCCAAAGTCTAGTACAAATCCCGAGTCAGACTGGGAGAGCAAGATTGGGATTTTCATCCAGGGCAAATTACAGGAACCTGCATAAGCATCCCAAGGCTCATGCTTCCACCACATCACTAATGTCGGATGAGTAAAACCAATGAGGAAAATCCCTACTGTGGTATCAGCCATGCTGTTTCCTCCAATCATACCTATCAAAGAAAGAAAAGCCCTCAAGCCTGAGGCGGATAGCGAAAAGGGAAAAGAAAAGATCCTATATAAAGGACGAGACCCATTCGCTAACATGCAGGTCATCATAAACTACGATGGAATGAATGATGAAATCCCAGACAGTGAAGACGAAGATCAAATTCAAATTCCCCGCATCAAGAAGGGAAAAGGGGGAAGTTCAAAAAAAATCCAGGCTCTATTATAAAGGATGTCTCAGTCGCTATCTGTGACGAGTCAGATGATCACAAATCCTTGATCCTCCCGGTTCATGAGGAACTGGAGCAGTATCCCTTGCCTCGATCGAAAAGGGTAAAGGGGCATAGAGTCCATCTGCCCTTTATCATGCTTTCATTTTACTACTTACTTTTAATTGCACAGCTATAGCAGCAACTTTGTTATACTTTGACAAATGCTCTGTATATATAAGAAGTTGTATATATCTAAGATGAAAGCATTTTTGTTTTCAGGACTCAAGCGTTGGATGTGTTTGTCTCTGCTGATGAGATTCCAACCTGTCACAGTGACTACAACTTTGATGTAGAACTGAACTTCAACTTAATGGAGGAGGAAGATGACTATGAGGTTCCCGAGGAGATCAAAGAATGGGTCAAAGACAAACCCAAACCAAACCTCGATCAAACCACCACTATCAATATAGGAACCTTCGAAAACATCAAAGAACCGAATAGTCTTAGACCTCACCCAAGACCAAAAAGCCGACCTGATCGAACTCCTAACATAGTTCTAGGATGTATTTGTATGGTCACATGAAGTCATGATTGGCCTGTCCACTGAAATTGTCATCCATCGAATGCCCAACAAAGATGGATTCAAGCCAGTCAAATAAAAGCTTAGGCGATTGAAATCTGAATGGAGTCTGAAAGTCAAAGAAGAAGTTGTTAAGTAATTTAAAGCCGGGATTATCATGGTATCAACCTAACCAGAGTGGCTTTCAAACATAGTCCCCGTGCCCAAGCCCGGAGGGAAGGTATGAGTATGCGTGGATTACTGGGATTTGAACAAAGCCTGTCTCAAGGATAATTTCCCGGTACCTTTTATCCACATATTGATAGACAATACAATGTAGTACGTCATGTATTCCTTAGTAGATTGCTTTGCTGGTTACCATCAAATCAAGGTTGCTGAAGAGGACCAGGAGAAAATAGCTTTCATCACTCCTTGGGAAACCTTCTGCTACAGACGATTGTCCTTCAGCCTCATCAACGTCGGAGCCACGTATCAGCGAGCCATGATGGCTCTATTTCATGACATAATACAAAAAGAGATAGAGGTTTATGTGGAAGACATCATCATCAAATCTCAGAGGGAGGATGATCACATCGACCATCTCAGGAAGCTGTTCAACAGGTTGCGCAAGTACAACGGCAAGCTAAATCCCGCCAAATGTGCTTTTCGCGTCAAAGCAGGCAAGCTGCTAGGATTCTTGGTGAGTAATCGAGGCATCGAGTTAGACCCTGCCAAGATCAAAGCCATCACTGAGATGCCAGTACCTCTAACAGAGAAGGAGATACGTGGGTGTTTGGGAAGGATCAACTTCATAAGCCGATTCATTTCCCAGCTCATAGCAACCTATGAGCCCATATTCAAGTTACTAAGGAAGAATTCCTCCACCAAATGGAATGAGGATTGTCAACAAGCCTTCCTTGCCATCAAGAGACAGCTGATCGAAGCACCTATTTTGGTACCTCCAAAGGATGGAGTTCCCTTGTTCATATACCTGTCCGTTAATGCCAACGCAATGGGCTGCATGTTAGAACAGAAAGATGATAGTAGCAAAGAAAGAGCCATCTACTATATCAGCAAAAGATTCAGTAGTGGGGAACAGAAATGTACCCTGATCGAGAAAACATGTTGTGCGTTAGCATGGGCCGTAATGAGGTTACAACACTACCTCCATGGGCACACGACCTACCTCATATCCCGCATGGATCCACTCAAGTACGTATTCAATAAGCCAATGTTGAACTGTTGACTGTCCAAATGGCAGGTAATCCTATAATAATTCGACATTGTCTACGTGACTCAAAAGTTAATCAAGGGTCAAGGCATTGCAGATCAATTAGTTGAATCACCTTCAGGAGGGTTCGAGCCCCTAGAGACCTATTTCCCAGATGATGGAATCATGACAATTCAGCAACTCCAGTAAGAGAATACAGTCCAACCATGGAAAATATATTTTTATGGAGCAACAAACATGGAAGGTGCCAGAGCTGGGGCAGTCCTTATCTCTGGTATAGGAGAACAATATCATGTGGCTACCAAACTTCAATTTGGCAACACCAACAACACAACCGAGTATGAAGGCTGTATAATGTGTTTGAAACTAGCCCAATCCATGTGTATCAAACATTTACTGGTCTTTGGAGATTCTAAGTTGGTCATCAGATAAACCACTGGGGCATATCACACCAAAGAACTGCATTTGCTGCCCTATCATCGGCAGGTCATCAAAATATCCTTGGAATTTGAAGACATAACTTTCAGCCATATTCCTCGGGGTAGGAATGACTTTGCTGATGGATTGGCAACCTTGGCGTCCTTAATTCGCATATCCGAAAGGAGTGGGATTCTCAACATCAAATTTACAATTCAGAAAGCCCCGACATACTGGGAATTACATTGGAGAAGTATCAGATGAAATACCTCCTATCAATCAGCCTTGGTATCAAGACATCAAGGAATATCTACGAGATGGATCTACACCCGCTAGAGCAAGCCAATCCTAGCGAAAGCGGATTCTAAAGATGGCTATGAAGTTCTATCTAAGCAGAGATGCCCTCTACAAAAGAGCTGCTGGAATAGGCCTGTTAAGATGCCTTGATAAAGATCAAGCCCAGAAACTGATGGATGAAATCCACGGTGGAGTCTGTGGTCCACACATAAGCGATTATCTGCTGGCCAAAAAAATATTAAGAATATGGAATTATTGGATCTTGCGCAAAGCTGACTGTGATGATCACGTCAAGAGATGTTTTAAATGCCAAATACATGGAAATGCCATACACGCTCTTACGAATGAGCTACACAACATGACTTTACCATGGCCTTTCTCTATGTGGGTAATGGATGTGATCGGTCCAGTAGAACCAAAAGCCAGCAATGGTCATTGATTCATCTTCACCATGATCGATTACTTCACTAAGTGGGTTGAAGCAGCCTCTTTTCCCAAAGTCACCAAAGAGGTCATCATTGGCTTTATCAGAAATAATGCATATGTCGATATGGACAACCGGAGGTGATCATATCAGACAATGCCAAAAACCTGAACAATCAGATGATGAGAGAACTATGTAGCAAGTTCCACATCAAACATCTCAACTCCGTCATCTATTGGCCCAAGATGAATGGTGCTATCGAAGCGGCCAACAAGAATATCAAGAAGATCATGCAGAAAATGTCCGCCAATCACAAAGAATGGCCTATTTGCTTCCTCTAACCCTGTTAGCATACAGGACGTCAATGCGCACTTCTACTGGGGCTACCCCCTATTCATTGGTCTATGGCGTGGAAGCAGTCCTTCCCATAGAAGTAGAAATGGAATCCTTACAAGTGTTGATAGATGCTCAAATAGATGAAGATCAGTGGTTGCAAGACCGATACCACTAACTATCTCTGATTGATGAAAAGAGGGCTACAACCATTTTCCATGGACAGTTGTATCAGTAAAGGATTGCTCGATCCTATAACAAGAAGGTCCAAATACGGCAATTCAAAGAAAATAACTTGGTGCTGAAGAAAGTCATGGCCAATCAAGACGAAGCCAAAGGAAAGTTTGCCCCTAATTGGGAAGGCCCTTTCATTGTCAAGGAAGATGTTGACGGGAGGAGCTATCAGATTACAAGAAATGGATGAAAACGAATTTCCTCAACTCATCAATTCAGATACAGTGAAAAGGTACTATGTCTGAAACACATGCATATATGCATCCGGGTCCTACAAATTAAATTAGGTTGAATTTTTTTACTAGAAAGTTAGAACTACGAATGACCTGATCTCCCTCAACCCGGGAGTACGTAGGCAGCCATTTCTGGTGCGGTCAAATCAAATAAAAACTCAAAAACTCATCAAACCAAACTCAAAACCTAACATAAATACTTTTCAAACCTCTCTCATACAAAGCCAGAACTACGAATGACCTGATCTCCCTCAACCCGGGAGTACTTAGGCAACCATTTACGGTGCAGTTTGATCTTCAAGAAAAAATAAAAACCAATAAAAAAAACCAGTCCCAAGACATCAAAAATATATTAAAGATAAATTCTATCATGCCTTCCTGGTCAACAGGCCCATCTAAGATACTTTCTGACATCTCATCTGTCAGTCCATCAAGGAGAAGCTCAGGATACATCAACCACAGCGAGTCATGAAAGAAGTGATAATCACTCAGCAATGACAATACATCTCCAAATAGGGAAGTAAATCAAAAATATATTTCTCTGATATAAAATTGTTTGATATATATATAGTGTCCTGTACATGACAAAAATGGTTGATCTAGTCTATGCAGGAAAAATAAAGCTAGTCTACGGACCCAAGGATAAGCGGGCCAGCAATGCCACCATGGAATCTCTCTCTGAAGATGGAGGAACAGCTGCAAGTGCAATACCCTCAGCCTCCATACGGCTCAAAACCTGTACAGTCATCTGTAGTGTGGCACTGTGGTCATCAATATATGCACTCATCTCAGTAACCAGGCCATGAGTATAAGATCGAAAAGCAGTACTGTCAGCAATGTGGAAATCACGGGAAGCTATAGCTTCATCCCTCTCCGCAAAAGCTGCATCTGAAGCAATCAAAATCTCCTCAATCTCAACAAAAGATGCATCTCAGGCTGAGCAGATCTCATCTCTCTCCACAAAAGCTGCATCTCTGGCAGATCGGAGCTCCTCTCGCTCAATCAATCCTACATCCTGCGCGGCTCGAGCCGTATCTCTCTCTCAGCCAAAGCTATATCTCTGCCAGACAAAGCAGTCAACATCTGTGCTCTAGCCTGATCCCGCTCAAAGGTCATCCTGAATAATGAGTCCGCTAGAGCCGAATCTGTCCCTGCAGGAATAGTCGGTGAATCAATGACCAGTGCCGCTATCAAACCCACAAATAGCTCATCCTCAATGGGAGAATCAGGATCCTCCATAGGCTCCTCCTCATCAGAGTTCGCAATCGGAGATAAATGGGCACCTGCTACTACTGCCACATCTGCCTTTAGCCATGCAAAATAGTCTAGAGAATGGTCCGGATGACTACTGGAGAACTCAGCCCTCTCTCTATGAGTCCAACACTCATATACTCTGATCAAATCGGTTGATGACATAGACGATGCCGACATCCTCTGATCAGCAGACCCCTCAAATCGGTGCAAGCTCTGGAACTGATCAAACTGGCTCATAATAGCCAGGGGATGATAAGTAGTCACTCCCTTCAAACCCGTTAGGGGCAAGTAATCCATGCCAGGTGCATGAGTAATGAAGCTATATGGGGAGGCTAGCCCTGAGCATGGCAAAATCAAGAACGGATGCTCAATAACTGACAGAAATGCCGACCACGTCTCTGCATTGGTACACTTCGCTGGCTGAAAGGAGTAGGACATAGCTATATTATGGGAAAAACAATACCTATGATCCAATCGGTCGGATATGGGACATAAGCCATGCATACAGCAAGACCGAGCTGCCTCTGAAGAACCCCTCCGGGTGGGTAATACAGTGAGTGGCTGACCACAGCGTCTCAGCTAATATCATCGGGATGATGGTGCTACCCTGTCTAAGGGCCCTGACCACAACTACTAATCCCACATCCAAGTGATCCAAGCGTAGCGGCATATAGACGTATGCCACAATGCAGATCAACAGAAAATCTATCCTGGCCAAATGCCATACCTCTGCTGAAATAATAAAATATGTGGCATGTCGATTATAGTTGTTGAGCTCACCAAAGCGATCAATCAAGAAGTCAATAGAGATCACTCGTCCAGAGATGATCTCATTCTTCACTACGCTCTGGCAAAGACCTGGACAAAGTCTCCAAATCACCTCAGAAAGGGTGTGGTAAGCCTAAAACTTGTGGCTTATTATTTTAAATCAGTGCTCTATGCATCTCTAAGACCTAAAACATGCATGGGTCAGTCAAAAATACCCAGTAAAATTAAAACTGTATGTTTTTTAAAAGATAAATCCTAAAAACATGCATAGGTCAGTCAAAAATCCCCAGTAGAGCCAAAATTGCATGTTTATTAAATGCTCGGGTTTTGAAAAAATTTCGCCAGAGTCTCCTTTGTAAAATGGACGGTCCACATGCAAACAGGCATGACTAGGTGGTCATTCAGTACAACACCTTCCCAAAAGCAGGAACAGTTCATATTTATGAAATAAAATCAAAAGTAAACTCACATGGTAGCCAAATTACCATGGATATTTTTTAGTTGAAAATCCAGGCTCACTAGGCCTAAAAAAGGATGAGTAAACTGACCAAAAAGAGCAAAAATTGACTGTCTCAAAATCTGAATTTCTTACATCCAAACGTGCATTACAGTAAGATATGCATACATATGAAGTCAGAAAATTTTTAACAGAGCATATAGGCATACATTTTTCATACATTGTGTCTAAAAGCCCCCTACGTGGTTCATATGCTTTTAACGGTTAAAACATGCAAAAAAAGAACGTAAAACATTACCTGCACTGTGTTGAACGCGTAGGAACTGACGAAATCAGAAAACAGTTGTCCAAGCTTCGTAGATCTGAAAAAGAAGATCGAAATCTGTTTGGAACTCAAAATGAGATTTGCAAGAAATGAACCCCAGCTGCCCAATATAAAGCCCAGGTGGAAACGGGCCCACCTACGATTGCCGCATCTCCACCCGGGTCTCCCCAGGGTGGGTCCTACTCCCCCGGGCTCGGTTCAATTCGGGTTAAAATAGAGTTTTTATGTGCTGCAGAGTTAAATCTGAAGAAAAATCGCTACGCGATTGAGCGGTTTGTCTTGAAATCCTGCGTTTAAGCAGCGCAATTCTGACAAAAAGGGGGACACTCTGGAAATCCTTGGTATTCATCCCGAAGTCATATCCGGGGATCAACAATGCAAACTGCGAGAAAACTGCCGAAAAACTGCGCAAAACTGCCGAAAAACGGCCACTTTCAAAGCGTCGTGTACAGACCGAGTACGATTCAGCCGTTGGCTTCAATCCAACGAAGTTTCAAGTACATACCGAGTTCTATTCAGCCATTGGCTTTAAAAAAACAAAGTTTTGGATATAGGCTGAGTTCAATTCAGTTGTTGACTTCAATCTAACGAAGTTTCGGGTACAGCCCGAGTTTAATTCAGTCGTTGGCTTCAATCCAACGAAGTTTCGGGTACAAAACGAGTTCAAATTCAGTTGTTAGCTTCAATCCAACGACGTTTCGGGTACAAACCGAGTTTGATTTAGCCGTTAGCTTCAATCCAACGAAGCGTCGGGTACAGACCGAGTTCAATTCAGTAGTTGGCTTCAATCCAACGAAGCGTCGGGTACAGACTGAGTTTAATTCAGCCGTTGGCATCAATCCAATGAAGCGTCGGGTACAGACCGAGTTTAATTCTGCCGTTGACTTCAATCCAACAAAATTTTGGGTACAAACCGAGTTCAATTCAGCCATTGGCTTTAATCCAACGAAATTTTGGGTATAGACCGAGTTCAATTCAGCCGTTGGCTTCAATGCAACGAAATTTTGGGTACAGACCGAGTTTAATTCAGACGTTGGCTTCAATCCAACGAAGCGTCGGGTACAAACTGAGTTCAATTTAGCCGTTGGCTTCGATCCATCAAATTTAGGGTACAGACCTAGTTTAATTCAGTCGTTGGCTTTAATCCAACAAAGTTTAGGGTATAGACCGAGTTCAATTCGGCCGTTGGCTTTAATCCAACGAAGTTTCGGGTACAGATCGAGTTTAATTCAGCCGTTGGCTTCAATCCAATGAAGTTTCGGATACCGACTGAGACAATTTAATAGTTTGCTCAGCCTCAACGAAGCGTCGGAAGGGATCCGGTGACAGAAGCAATATAGTAACCCATCACTAATGATGGAATCTGTTATACACATCCTCAAAAGAGAGCATCAGGAAGGACTGGTGGTTCAATCCCTCTGTTTCCAACTACCATTGTAAATTATTGTCAAGATAGGCATCGAAAATGCATTCGCCTAACTCGGCGGCAACAATGTCATACCTAGGATATAATGAATGACGTCATCCCAAGTAGAAAATAACGAAGAACAGTTCGTGGTAGCCTATTAACATCATCTCCAGCAGAAAGTGACAAGAACAATCTGTGATAGCTTAAATTTGATATCCTACCAGCAATCGCATAATAATGCTGCAATAAGGGTTATCACGGTTGACGTTATCCCCAGCAGAAACTAACGTAATCCATCAGCGATAACCCCACCTCCTCAAAGGTATCTGATACTCCTTGCATACCATATCCTGCATTACATCCCCTTTGCCTTTGCATTTCAAGTGTCTAGCAATCTTTATCCTGCTCATTCCATTACATTGCATAAGCATGATAAAGAGGGGCATCTGTAGACACTCAAAATTTCCTTTCCCTGTTACTATTACTGTAGGAGGGTAAAACTACCATCAGTTCAACCCTGATCTCAAATCGGGCCATCATATCAACCCCGATCTCAATATCGGGCCGTCAGATCAACCTCTATCTCAATATCGGGCCATCAGTTGAACCCTGATCTCAAATCGGGCCATCAGTTCAACCTCGATCTCAAATTGGGCCGTCATTTCAACCCCGATCTCAAATCGGGTCGTCAGATCAACCCCGATCTCAAATCGGGCCATTAGTTCAACCTCGATCTCAAATCGGACAGTCAGATCAACCCCGATCTCAATAACGGACAATCAGTTCAACCCTGATCTCAGATTGGGCCCTCAGATCAACCCCGATCTCAATATCGGGCCGTCAGATAAACCCCGATCTCAATATCGGGCAGTCGGTTCATCCCCGATCTCAAATCAGGCCGTCAGATCAACCCCGATCTCAAATCAGGCCGTCAGTTCAACCCTATCTCAAGCCTAGCCATTAGTTTAACCCCGATCTCAGATCGAGCAGTTAGATCAACCCTGATCTCAATATCGGACTGTCAAATCAATCCTGATCTAAAATTAAGCTGTCATATCAACTCAGATCTCAATATCGGGTTGTCGGTTCAACCCTGATCTCAAATCGGGCCTTCAGATCAACCCCAATCTCAATATCGGGCCATCGGTTCAACTCTGATCTCAGATCAAGCTGCCAGATCAACCTCGATCTCAAATCGGACCTTCAGATCAATCCCAATCTCCAATCGGGCCGTAAGATCAAACTCGATCTTAATATCGGGCTGTCAGTTCAACCCCGATCTCAAATCAGGCCATCAATTCAACCCCGATCTCAAATCGGGCCGTCAATTCAACCCTGATCTCAAATTGATCCATTAGATCAACCTCGATCTCAAAATCGGGGCGTCAGATTAACCCCAATCACAATATCAGGCCATCAGTTCAACACCGATCTCAAATTGGGCCGTCAAATCAACCCCAATCTAAATATCGGGCCATCAGATCAACCCCAATCTCAATATTGGGCCATTAGATCAACCCCGATCTTAATATCGGGCCATTATATAAACCCCGGTCTCAACCCGGGAGGTACAGGTCAGCCCTGGTCTCAACCCGGGAGGTACAGGTCAACTTCGGGAACAAACCTGAAGCTCCACAATATCTCCAGAGGAAAACTTAGAACTACCAAATCATCATCAGAGACAACACTAAGGACAAACAGACTCGAATGGGATCCAAGTCTTGGAAACAACTCCCGGAAGTCAACCGAAGGTCATGCCGACACTAAGGGCAACCCCAAAAGGGGTAAAATGGTTATTATCACCAAATTTAAGCTGATTCAGTCAAACTCAAGCCGAGTTGATGCCACCAAGGTCAGAACGAACTATAACGATGATCCCGAGTGCAAACAGCGCAAGACAACTCAACGGATAAATTGTGGGGAATCAAAGACCTGGTTATGAACCAGTCTTCTTGGACCCAGAAAATGTTTTATCCTATGTCATTGTGACACTCTCGGCCAGGGCTTTCCAGAAAGGTATAGCACGTCTCAAACGGACGCTCCGATCAAAAGTTAGAAAGTTTGGACTTCGACCTCAGCGTTACTTGGAGTGCACGTACTTTGAGATAACTCAATCAGATATATGGGCCCCACCAGGGGAGCAACACCTCTACCTGTAGTAGTATCAGGTAGAGCAGAGGCTCCCTGGCCTATATATATGAGGTGACCCCCCCTCATTTTCAAGAATTCTGAAACGCAACGAACCTCTGCCCTTTTGATTTTCTGACTTTTTTACCTCTTCTAAACCCAAATTTTTTCACTCTAACACGTGGATATACCCACATACTACCACATATCAGAAAATAACCAGTAGATTCGGACGTTTAGAGCCTACGATTTGACAAAAAGTTCGTGTAGCAGTCCATTATGAGTATTTTTACTATCAGCAAGTTTATATTACTTTTTCGTACTTTTATACACTTGCCCATTAAGTTTCGTTTTCTAAATATGCCCTGAACTCAGTTCCGTGACCGTTTTCGTCAACTTTTTGTACATTTTTGTACATAAACTCAATTTTTGGCATTTCTACAACTCGGATTGATGATCCGTCACTTCCAGCAGCTTCGGCATACTTGCATCTTCGTTGCTAGCAACTTCGCCGGACTGGGTTATCTTCCCAGTCCAGGTTTGGCTTTTTTTTTGTGCGTTTATTTAGTTTATATATACTAACTTTTAAATTCTGTCAAGCCCGGATGTCAAATCCGAGGTAGTTTGCTTTTATATATATTTATGCATATCTAAGCAACTTTTACCACCACTGAGTTCTCTTCCCAGTCGTGGTTGACTATATTTCTGTTAATATATATATATATATATATATATATATACATATATATATATATATATATATTTATATTTATATTTCAGTCCGGCCTAGATCATTTTGTAGCCTTTATACTGCTTTTTGCACCCTTCACCATTATTGGGTTATCTTCCTAGTCCCTAGTTGACTACTTTTCTGTACATTTACATTTCAGTTCGGCCTGAATTATTCTGTGGCCTTTTTACTGCTTTTATATATAAATATACATATATAAGCAGCCTTCACCACCACTGGGTTCTCTTTCCAGTCTTGGTTAACTACTTTTCTGTCAATATATATATATATATATATATATATATATATATATATATATATATTTTAATTTTAGTCCAGGAACAGGCGTGAAAATCCATCGCCCTTTACAGCTTTTGTATATATAATTGCATATATATTGCTTTACTCGTTTTTATTAAATTGTTGCTTTAAATATTCGTTTGATATGAATCGGCACTGATATATCTGCGGCCGAACTAGATTTATTTAAATCTCACCAACTCTAGCTTTCAAACGGTTCGAAACATGTCCAGACTGAACTGGGAAGCTAGAATGGCTGAGATTTATTTAAATCTAGCATTTTTCCTAGTTTTAGTTACAAAAGCAACCTCGCGTCCCTTAGATCGCTATCTAATGGGAACGAGACGCTTCGGCCGTGCGAACCAGGATTTACTGAATGAATCCTCGGTTCTGGCAACATTTGGGATATATATCTATTTCTGTACAAATTTAAACTGTGTAGGTTTATTGGCTACTCATATGTGAGCCTAGGAATCGTGGGATTCATGATCAAACTGATCAGAATCTGATTCCCACGATGGACAAACTCCACTTTACGAATGTACCCTGCTAGTTTTTCTGTAGAAATGTACATGTAAAAGACCTTAAAATGGTTATCCGGATTTAAGGTCTCAAAATAATGAGAATAATGGTTTGTCATGTCAGAGTCCGTCCGATGTCTATATCATGCCCATGAGGAGACCGACACTTGTATATTTGTTGTGGTCGAGAATGTTTCGCAGCCCGACAATCACCATTTAAATTGAGTCATAAGGCTAAAAAGATAAAAATTGAAAGTAGTGATATGCACTACAAAAAAAAGGTCATTGCCGACGGGCTATGCCGTCGCCAATGACCATCCTGTCGTTGGCAATGAGGTCATTAGAGACGACCCCGTCGCCCCTCCCGTCGCCCCAGAGGTCGTCGCCCCTGGCTCCCGTCGCTCGCCGTCGGGAACTAAGTCATTGCCGACGGGGTCATTTTCGACGGCAAGCCGTCGGTTATGAGACATTAGCGACGGCACTAGCGACGGACATACCATCATCAGTAACCATTTTATAATTTTAATTATAATGTCATTCCCAACGGCACTGCCCTTGCCAATGAGTTGCCCCGTCGCCAATGTCCTGCTTAAAAAAATTTATAACAATTGCAAAATTCTCCTATTCATTTACGTATACATAATTGTACCTGTTATAAATTAAAGAAAAACAAATAATGACAATGTACACATATCAATAACAATCATATCTTTTACTATCACCAATCAATATAGTTAGATACAAAACTCTAGTCTGTACAACTCAAAAGCTATATAAATACATACATAAAAGTTAAAATATAAACATAAACTAACTACAACCCAAGATCAAGAATGTCAATGTCATCATCACCGCCATCTATCGTACGACCGCCGGTCCCATCGCCGGTCCCACCTCCGGTCCGAGAATCGATCCCACCCTCTATAGTCTCATCAGCATCATCCCAGTGGTCATCACCATCTCCTCCACGGGCATTGTCTGTGCCGCAGCCTCCACCCCCACTAGTCTCATCAACAAGACCCTACAAAATTAAAATATTAATAACGAAGTTGAAAATAGAGCATATTTAAATTATTTTAGTTTATGTTCTACAAGTGTTGGCAAGTTTGGCAAACGGGCTGATAACTCGGCCTCTGTGTATCAAAATCGAGTCCCGTAAGTTATAACGCGTGCCTAATACCTATGCGGTGCTATGTATGTGTTTGCGTGTCGTTTCGACAATCGAGGCTGATTTTGGTCTCTTTTTCGGCTTTTTGCCTAAGTGTTGGCAAATTTGGCAAAACGGGCTGATAACTCGGCCTCCGTATATCAAAATCGAGTCCCATAAGTTATAACGCATGCCTAATACCAATGCGGTGCTATATATGTGTTTGCATGTTATTTTGACGACTGAGGTGGGTTTTGGTCTCATTTTTGGCTTTTTACCTAAGTGTTGGCAAGTTTGGCAAACGGGCTGATAACTCGGCCTCCGTATATCGGAGTCGAGTCCCGTAAGTTGTAATACGTGCCTAATACCTATGCGGTGCTATGTATGTGTTTACGTGTTGTTTTGATGATCGAGGCTGGTTTTTGTCTCTTTTTTGGCTTTTTGCCTAAGTGTTAGCAAGTTTGGTAAATGGGCTGATAACTCGGCCTCCGTATATCGGAATCGAGTCCCGTAAGTTGTAACACGTGCCTAATACCTATGTGATGCTATGTACGTGTTTGTGTATCGTTTCGACGACTGAGGCAGGGTTTGGTCTCTTTTTTGGCTTTTTACCTAAGTGTTGGCAAGTTTGGCAAACGGGCTGATAACTCGGCCTCCATATATCGAAATCGAGTCCTGTATGTTATAACGCGTGCCTAATACCAATGCGGTGCTATGTACATTTTTGCATGTTATTTCGATGATCGAGGCGGGTTTTGGTCTCATTTTTTACTTTTTGCCTAAGTGTTGGCAAGTTTAGCAAACGGGCTGATAATTCAGCCTCCGTATATCAGAATCGAGTCCCGTAAGTTGTAACGCGTGCCTAATACCTATGCAGTGCTATGTATGTGTTTGCATGTCATTTCAACCACCGAGGCTGATTTTGGTCTCTTTTTTGACTTTTTGCCTAAGTGTTGGCAAGTTTGGCAAACGGGCTGATAACTCAGCCTCCGTATATCGAAATCGAGTCCCGTAAGTTGTAATGCGTGCCTAATACCTATACGGTGCTATGTATGTGTTTGGGTGTCATTTTTGGCTTTTTTTGGTGGGCGTGCCACCAAAACTCCAAGTGGGAAGGTGCATGCTTTAGACTCACCTCGAGTCTCTTCCGGTAGAGGTCGTACGACTGAGACTCCTTGCAGTGCGGCAGACGACTCTACTGTCGGGCAGCTGTACGCTGTGCTGACATCATCTTGAAAGCCTCGCCGTCCCAAATACTGCACATCTGGTCCCACATCGCAGTAGAGATGAAATTTGGCCGGACATCCTTAAGTGTATGTCCATCAGCCATCTTCGTCTAGGCCTTCTTCTTCTAGTCGTGGACCCACTTGTGCCAATTCATCTCCAAGTATTTATGTAGAACAGTCATGCCATGGGCTTCCTGCCCATCCTCAAAGCGATAATATCTCTGCACATTACGCATTAAGAAACTTAGTAGACAACATAAATCAAAGAGTTAAAAACATATTCAAATGGAATATAAAACTAACATATGAATGAATGACATCTTACCCTAAACTCAGCAATAATCAGCTAGCGTGTGCGGTCATCCACATCCGCCCACCTCATCCACGGGCTTGAGAATCGGTTGCGGACGATCCCAAGCAACGTGTTCCTTAGCGTCGCGTCAAGGATACTACAATTGAAATTAATACATTTTCAAATTAGAAAGAATATATAAGAACTAAATAATTAATACAAACAAAATGTTAAATATAAAATTACCTATTAGTCCCAACACGGCATATAAGCGGCGCCTGGGGGGGATTCCCTAGCAATCCACGTGCTAGTCCCCGCAAAGGCCTACGTCGATCACCTATGTAGTGAAATACAATAATATTTATATAAACAAATATAATGTCAATATTATATAAAATTAAAAACAATAAGATGTATAACAACAAAATATGTAATTATACCTAATGATCCGGCCTGATCATCACCGCCACTACCTCCACGGCCCCCACGGCCTGAACTACCAACACGCCCACCACAATCGCCGTGTGGTGTACGCGCCATATATGTATATATACTGTCAAATCATCAATAAAATATTATTAGACATTCGTAATCACAATATTCTTAACAGTAACAAGGAGGATAACATGCGGATACAACTAAAAGGATACAACATAAATATCAGAATCATCATGCGGATACAACTAAAAGGAGACAACTATTACATTTGAATACAACTAAAAGGACATAAAGAGTACATACTCCTAATCATTTATATCATCAAAGCCATCAATATCAGAATCATCATCTTCGAGCAGTAGATCTCCACTATCGTTGTCATCACCATCTTCGTCATCCTCAACGATTTCTTCAATTATATCTACCTCCTCAACAACTTCGTCTTCACTTTCGACAGCGACAACATCATTCTCTTCTTCACTAAACTCACTAATAATTATCACATCAGCAGGTGTGACACTAGTAGACTTGACTTGTAAAGGTTCATTGTCTGGACGAGGAGCTGTACCTTAAAAACCACAGGCTTTGGTAGTTATAACAGCATACCATGGGCTTGCAGGAGTCTTAACATTCCGCGCGTAGTACACATGTGTTGCTTGAGTTGCTAAAATAAAAGGCTCGTCCATACCAGTCATCAGTCTTAGTTTTGACTTAACATTAACAGTCACTAGTTCTGATTTTTTATCTACTTTAACTCCATTCTCAACATCAAACCAATGATAATTGAAGCAAACTAACTCTTTATGACCCCAATATTTGAGAACGACAACTTCTAGCAATCGTCCATACCAGTCATCCCAAATGTTATCGAAGCAGCTACCTTTAACCACAACACCAAAATCAGCAGAAGCGACTTCCCCAATATCGCAACACTTAAATCTGTAACCGTTGACAATGCAACATGTATAAGTATCTACAGATCTTTCAGGGCCGTCGGCTATAAGCTTTAGCCGATTGTCAGCTAACTCATCTGTGAGGACCTAATGTACATTAACACAACATATTCTAAAGTTAATTACGCCATAAGAATAAATTTATGATGGTAGATTTATTGAACTTGAAAAGGTTAGACTTACATGATCTTTAAACCATTGCACAAATTATCCATTTCTCAAATTTTGCAAATCCCCGTCCGATATACTCGGATTCGCTTCATGTACTTCAGCATCATATTAACTGTAGCACAGTTATATATTTAATATGTTTGTAAAGGAACTTGACACAGTTACACCAGACATATATAGTTATGACTACTTACTTAATGTATGGCGCTACTTCATTCATGTTGACAAGTGCATACAATGTGGCAGCTGCATACTCACTATCGGTCTAGAATTACCTTTTTTTACCGCCGAATGGGCGTACAGGATGACTAAAGGCCGTTAATTCTCCATTTTCCTCTTGCGCAACAGCCTCACTCCGACGTAAGCGATTGTGCTTCGTCTGAACATTCGACTCAAAGTACAAGGAGCAGAAATTAACAAGTTCCTCCATAACATAACTTTCAGCAATTGACCCCTCTACACGGGCTCTATTCTTCACTTTTTGCTTTAGACGTCGCATATACCTATGTGATATATATGTATGTATAGATTAGCAAACAATAATGAACATTTTATAGTATTAAAAACATTAATGGCATTACCTCTCGAATGGATACATCCACTTATATTGCACGGGACCGCCAAACTTAGCTTTGTATGGCAAGTGAATAGGCAAATGCTCCATTAAATCAAAAAACGATGGGGGAAAGATCATTTCTAACTTGCACATTATTTCCACTATCTACATCTCCATTTTATCTATGTCTTTGAGCTGGAGCTCTATCAAGCATAGATCTATGAAGAAATTAGAAAGCTCTCTCAGTGCTTCAACCACACGTTTTGGTAACAAGTCAATAAATGCCACATGGATCAACTTCTGCATGAATATGTGACAATCATGACTTTTGAGACCCCGAAACTTCAACTCTTCGACTTTACAACACCTTGCTATATTCAAAGAATATCCATCTGGGAGCTTCAGTCCACTGATCCAATTACATATCAATATCAACTATTCCCTGGTCAAAGTATAATCAGCTTTAGGCGTTACCGTCTTACTACCCTCCTGATACAGCCACAGATCTTCCCTAATGTTCATTTCTACCAAATCAAGCCTCGACTTGTTTCTATCCTTTGTTCTACCACTGGCATCTAGGACTGTATAAAAAATGTTAACAAATGCGTTCTTCTCAGTATGCATCAGATCTAAACAATGACAGATGCAGAGTGTAGCCCAATAAGGTAGGTCAAACAACATGGATCTGTGTGTCCAGTTATGAACCTTGCCATAACCATAAGCTCGCTCTAATATGTGATTCTTCCCTGGAGGTGGAAACTTCAAATGACTAATCCAACTCAACACTGCTGTCCCAGATAGACGGTCAGGTACTCGACGTTTCTCTATTTTTCGATTGAATTGTCTACTCATCCATCGATAACGATGTTTAATCGGCAAAAACTATTTGGATGTTGCAAAGTAACTCATTTTCCCCCAATATTTGAGCCACATAGCTTTAACTGACCCTATGCACACGGGACATAACAAGCCCCCGTGAGTCGACCATCCACTGATCATTCCTAACGCCGGGAAGCCATTTATTGTTTACAATAAAGCTGCCCTCATGTCAAAGTTCTGCTTAAGAGATACATCATAAGTCTGAACCCCTTTTTCCCACAACATCTTTAACTCATCAACTAACGGCCTGAGGTATACATTGATGTCTTTACTTGGACTTTTATCACCCGAAATCAGTAAAGGCATGAACATGTAGGGATCTTTCATGCACATCGAAGGCGGGAGGTTATACACAACAATAATCACCGGCCAAGTTGAGTAGGGCTTATTGTAAGGCCCATTAAACTGATTAAACCCATCCGTAGCAAGTCCAAGCCTAACATTGCGAACCTCTTCAGCAAACGAGGGGTGCTTTTTATCAAAATTTTTCCACTCAAGCCCATCTGCTGGGTGCGTCAGTTGACCTTCAACTATGTCCCGTGTAGAGTGCCACCTCATATCCTCGGCGGTATGTATTGACATGAACAATCTCTGAAGCCTCAGCGCAATAGGAAAGTAACGTAAGATCTTTCTCGGCATGTCTTGTCCCTTTTTTTTGCGCTGTTCACAGTATCTACTTGTACTGCAAATATCACATGACCTCTTATCTTTATTGACATCACCATAATACAACATACCGTCATTCTCACAAGCATCAATCTTCTCATACCCTAGATTGAGCCTTTTGACCATTTTCTTCACATCATAGTACGACTCCGGTAACTTATTGCCTGCAGGTAAGCACTCCTTCACAATGTGTGGCAGTTCATTAAAACCTCTCTCGCTACAATCATGCTCGTTCTTGAAGTGTAAAAACTTAGTCACTGCAGATAAGACGGTGTGCTTTTCATGCCCGTCATACAATGGCGTCGCTGAGTCCTACAATAACTCATAGAAACCCTTAGCCTCGTCATTCGGCTCTTGCTCAATGCTACCGTCATCCCTATCTGTACTCTAATGGAAGTATGAACCAGCAGCTTCGACTATCATGTTAGTACAGTTAAAGGTTTCGTCACCTCTGGATTTCGGTTCTGATTCATGTTCATCCAACCAGGTTTCCCCATGATAGATCCATGTCGTATAACCCTGCTTGAACCCATACGCAAATAAGTCGAACATGACATCACTTATTTCCTTCCACACTTCATTCACACACCTCTTAAAAGGACATCTGATCTCATCGCCGCTGACCTGCTCAAACGCGAAATTGAGAAACTATTCAACCCCACTACGGTACTCAGAGCTAAGCCCACTCTTATCAGTGGCTATCCTACGTTCCATCCAACTTTAATCAACAGACATCTTGGACAACGCACTATGAGCTGCTATATATGAGGAAAAACAAAACATAAATAGGAGGATTAATGTTTATGCATACATATGAGTGTCCTAACTTCATCTCCACTCTAACGGGTCAGGCTTCTATCCTATTCCCGAATGCATCACCCCACCTGATGCCAACAACATGAACACATCTTTATATTTTAAGAAATTTCGGTAGCACCTCTCCATAGTCTTCAAGTACACAAAATAGACCACCACGTCATAGCCTAAATATGCACCCGAAGAACATCAAGAGATATTCACCGAAAATTCTCAAAAATATAAAGATGTGCTCAAGCCGTTAACACCAACCTAAGTGGGATCGAAACATTCAGGAACAGTCCCAAAATGGGGACTATTCGAGATTCACTTCTATTAAGTGAATCTCGAACGGGTTTCTAAGCTTCCTAAACTATATGGAAAAATATACAAATGCAATAATCACAATGCAATAATTTTCAGTCATTTATAAAAGTAAAAACTTGTTTAAGAAAATGAAACGAAAAAACAAAACGACTATGTTTAACAGTTCTCATTTGTTCTTTTATTCCCCTCCATTACAAACAGTGGAATTTTTAATTGAACCACTATATTTTGAACAATTGTCTTAATGACATTGTTTTGCTTTTATTGAAAATGGTCTTGTACCTTTTTGTTTGTGATACCTTGAGGTAGTGCCTGCAACGACAAGTGATTGTTTTGATTGTTTCCACCCTTAGTTGCTCTTATAAAGTTATTTTAAAAAAAGAAGTTTCTTTCTTGCATGTGTTTGTTTGACATTATAATTTATAGAAAAATAAGGTAATATGGTTGGGAAACTGTTCCAAATGAGTGATTTTAACATGTAGCTTACTATTTAAGAGATTGATTTGGCTGGACTTGAGAAGGTGTTCTGGACTTGAGGTCCAAGTAAATTTGGGTTGCCTAAAAAGTTAATTAAAACCCATACCAGTAGGCATGAGAACCACAATAAGGAAAAGAATCCTGCCTAACTCACTAATTTGTGGGAAGAGACTGAACTTTAGTCTCATGTGGCAACTAGCTGAGCTGGGTAAGTTTATATTAACCTCGATCAGTGAGGAAGTGGATTAGTGGATGGGAGTGACAGATATTGTCATATTGGGAAGTATCAAAGTTCCGTATCTATGTAAAAAAGGGAACTAACGTAGAAGCTGAGACATACGTTGTAACAAGAGATTAGAAAAAAGATACTAAATAATTGAACAAAAGTAGAATCCTAATTAATGACAGATCAAAGTCAACCTGCGGGATCCATTTAAACGAGTTAAAACCATACTACTACTGCCAATGAAAAGTTCAGAGTTAAAAAAATATATTGCGCACACTGTTTAGGCCTGTGACGGTCCACTGCATTGAAACCAAAACAAGCTAGTACTTACTCCAAACTTCTTTTTCTTTTGTAAAATATTATTGACACTAATTATACACAAAAATTATGCACACGCATGCAGTATACAAGAAGAAGAAATTTTTTTGAAAGAGGTTCAAGCTCTAACCAATAAATAATCGAACGATTGACGTCTTTTAATTAACACTGAGATATTCCTACAACCTCAAAAATGGAAATGATATCAAAACGATTTAATCTCCACTCACAATAATATCCTTTAAACAAAATTCCTAGAAGTTAGACTATTTTCATTACATAATATAAGCAAAAATTACATAAAACATAATTTTACAGCAAGTGAGTAAAAACCCAGTCTTCATTTCAATATCAGTAATCAAAAATCAAATAATTACAGCAACTGAGTTATGATAAATGTATATAAATTTTCCAAAATTTTCTAACTTGAGAGTATAATCTTTCCATCAGAACACTTGCTATGTACTGCAACCTAAATCAAAACATAATAAAAATTTATATATTATAAAAAATATAAATTAAACCCTAACCTAACAACATTGGAACTTAATTACAAAAATATAAGCAATACTTACTAATTGAAGCTTCACAAATGGAGAACTAGAGAGGAGAGGGAGAAAAGAGGAAAAGAAAGTGGGAGAGCTAGAGATAGCAGTGGCGACAGGGAAAGGGGAGAGAAAAAAGGGGGAAGGCGGCAGACGGCGGGAGAGAAGGTGGCCGCATGGTGAGGAGGAGATCGACAGTGACGACGGCGAGGTAGGGCAGGTGACAGCAATAGGAAGGGAGGGAAAAAAAGTCGAGCGGGAGAAGGAAAAGAAAGAAGACATAAGAGAAATTAAATTCTGGAGATTAAATAAAAGGTCATTCCCGACGGCTATGCCCGTCGCCACTGATTCATTCTCTACGGTAGAGACCGTCGCCAATGTACTCTGCACCGTCGACCCTCATTTTTGGGGCGCGCGCGAAATGGTGGACTTGGTGCTGCTGAGGTTTAGAGGGTCAATGCCGACAGGCATTATTGGCGATGGCATTCCCGTCGTCCTTGATGTCATTAGCAACGGCAGGGTGCCCGTCGCCAATGACCCTATCGCCAATGACCAATTTCCTTGTAGTGATGCTTCAATTCCTATGTTAGCGTAAGGGTTTGAAAACCAGCTTTCAAAATAGCATTTTTATTAAAAAGATAAGCTTTTGCAAGTTAAATCAAATACTTTTACAAATCAAAT
This sequence comes from Panax stipuleanatus, assembly GCA_020205555.1. Taxonomy (NCBI): domain Eukaryota; kingdom Viridiplantae; phylum Streptophyta; class Magnoliopsida; order Apiales; family Araliaceae; genus Panax; species Panax stipuleanatus. Next base: position 113,185,997 of record CM035121.1, on the reverse strand, counting down.
CAAAGACTTTTGCAAATTAAATCAAACCCTTCGTATATAGGCTCAACGAAGCACTTCCTTGCTTTCAATCAATCAAACATAGGCCCAATTTTCAAACAGCATACACACACACACACACTTCAGTTTTTAAGGGAAATATTAAAAAGATGTGGTATTGTGTTTACACGGGAGTTGTGGGCTGCCTAACACCTTCCCCACACTTAACCAAGCCCCCGAACTTAAAACTTTATTTTCAAAGATCAAGTTTCGACAGTGTTCAGCAATTGGGCCTCTTTCAAATAAAACTCGGTTGAGTTGGTACAACCATTTCAAATCTACCAACTGGCGACTCTGTAAAACGTTCAAATCGTCGACATGATACATATTGGCCTTTTCCTTAAAAACCCTTCAAAACCTTTTTCGCAATACAAAGAGTGAGGGTAAAGATAACTTAAGAGGAGATAAAAGATTCGGGTTGTGACCCGTCCCACCGATTTTTTTCCCGACTTCGACACTCGGTCCAGTGAAAGTTGAGCTTTGTACCTAAAAATCCCAAAAATTCCTTTCGGAAGGCTACGAAATAAGGTCGAGGCTGACTGAATCGTAGTCCGGGAAGATGATTTAATAAGCTAAAAGGTATCTTCTAGTTTCTGAGGGTTGTCAATTGGCTCGTCTCGGATAGTTCGTAGTCCAGTGGTTGCTGCGGTGACTTCTTATGGCCACATCCTCAACTTTACGGTCCTTGTTCGGTGCACGTCGTGTCTGGGCGTCGTTGCACTTTGATTTCTCCACGGGGTTATCTCCGGGGTGAAATGATGCCTCTGCCCTCCCTTAGGGTTGTCTCCAAAGTAAAATTACGCTTTTACCCTCCTAAAATATTAGTCCAAGGAAAATAAAATTTCGAGTGTCTACAGATGCCCCTCTTTGCATTGTTTATGTAATGCAATGGAATAAAAATGACAAAGATTACCAGACACGAAGATACATGACAAGGTATATCCAATGATGCAATGCCATGTGTAAAGTATGCAATGATATGTATGATTTAGATCTTAAAAGGGTTACTCCCATCTGCTGGGGAGGATGAGGATTATGTGAATGGCGTCGGGTATTCCTGACACCTTCGTTAGGGTCAATATAAACGTATCGCATTATCGGGGTTTGCCGACGACTGCGTTGGGTTATTGCCATTAGATTCTACCATCGGGTACTGCCGATGCCTTCATTGGGTTGTTGCCAATGAATTCTATCATCGGGTACTGTCAATGCCTTTATTGGGTTGTTACTAAGGGATTTTATCATCGGGTATTGCTGATGCCTTCATTGGGGTGTTGCCAATATATTCTATCATCTAGTACTATTGATGCCTTCATTGGGTTGTTGCTAACGGATTCTATCATCGGGTACTATTGATGCCTTCATTGGGTTGTTGCCAACGGATTCTATCATCGGGTTATGTTGATGCCTTCATTAGGATGTTTCCAACAGATTCTATCATCGGGTGCCACCGATGTCTTCATTGGGTTGTCTCCAATGGAATCTACATCGGGGTCAAGCCGACGCCTTCATTGGGTTATCACCAATGGATTCAATTATTGGGTACTGCCGATGTCTTCATTGGGTTGTTGCCAACGAATTCTACATCGGGTACTGCCAACGTCTTCATTGGGATTTTTCCAACGGATTCTATCATCAGGTACTGCCGATGTCTTCATTGGATTGTTGCCAACGGATTCTACATCGGGGTTAAGCCGACGTCTTCATTGGGTTGTTGCCAACAGATTCTACATCTGGTACTGTCGACGTCTTCATTGGGTTGTCGCCGACTGATTCTACATCGGGGTCAAGCCGACATCTTAATTGGGTTGTTGCCAACAGATTCTACATCGGGGTCAAGCCTACGTCTGCGTCGGGTTATTGCCAACGTGTTACACCATCGGTGTTATCGACGTTGGTTTAAAAAATTCGAGGGTCAGGTTATAACCCGGGTCTTTTAATCTCTTTTCCTAAGTTCTCTCTACCCTCACTCTTTTTATTTAGAAAAAGGTTTTGAAGGGTTTTTTAGGAGAAAGGCCAACATGTATCATGTCGACGATTTGAACGTTTTACAAAGTCGCTAGTTGGTAGATTTGAAAATGGTTGTACCAACTCAATCGAGTTTTATTTGAAAGAGGCCCAATTACTGGACACTGTCGAAACTTGATCTTTGAAAATAAAGTTTGAGCTCGGGGGCTTGGTTAAGTGTAGAAAAGGTGTTAGGCACCCCACAACTCCCGTGTAAACACGGTACCACATCTTTTCAATATTTCCCTTAAAAATCTGGAATGCGTGAGTGAATGCTATTTTGAAAATTGCGCCTATTGATTTGATTGATTAAAAGCTTTGACAGGCTTCGTTGAACCAATAAACAAAGGATTTGATTTGATTTGAAAATCAGTCTTTGATTTGATTTGCAAAAGTATTTAATTTGATTTTCTTTGAAAAGATTTTCTTTTGATTTGAATTGAATATAATGTTTTGAAAGATGGTTTATCAAACCCTTATGCTAGCATAGGAATTTAAACCTATTGATACTTCCAGTTTTATCTTTATAGCCTTAAGGCTGCATGTGAATGGTGATTTGTCGGGCTGCGAAGCATCCTCGACCACAAAAATAGATAAGTGTCGGTCTCCTCATGGGCATAAAAACCATCAAAGGAACTCTGACACGACAATCCATATTTTTTCATTATATTGAGACCTTAAATCTGGATAACCGTTTTAAGGTCTGTTTACATGTACATTTCTACAGAAAAAATAGCAGGGTACATTTGTAAATCGGAGTTTATCAATCGTGGGAATCAGATTTCGATCGTTTTGATCGTGAATCCCAAGATTCCTATGCTCACATGTGAGTAGCCAATAAACCTGCACAATTCAAATTTGCACAAAAATATATATATCCCAAAATTGCCAGAACCGAGGATTCATTCAGTAAATCCCGGTCCGCAAGGTCGAAGCGACTCGTTCCCACTAGATAGAGATCTAAGGGACGCGAGGTTGCTTTTGAAGCTAAAACTAGAAAGAAAACTAGATTTAAGGAAATCTCAGCCATTCTAGCTTCCCGGTTCAATCTGGATGTTTTGAACCATTTGAAAACTAGAATTGGCGAGATTTAAATAAATCTAGTCCGTCCAAAGATATGTCAGTGCCAATTCATATAAAATGAATATTTAAAGCAGCAGTTAAATAGAAGGCGAGTAAAGCAATATATATATATATATATATATATATATATATAAATATATATAAAAGCTGTAAAGAGCTATAATTTTTCACGCACAAGCCCGAACTGGAATTGAAATATATATATATATATATATATATATATTTATAAAGAACTGTATAAAAAGCCACGAAATGATCTAGGCTTAACAGAAATGAAATATATATATATAGAAAAACTGTAAAAAGGGCGATTCACGCCGATGCCCGGACTGGAAGTGAAATTAACATAAAAGGAGTCAACCAGTGACTGGTAACATCACCCAGTATGGTGAAGAGTGCAAAAGCAGTAAAAAGGCCACGAAATAATCCAAGCCGTACTGGAATGTAAATTACAAAAAAGTAGTCAACCAGTGACTGGGGAGATCACCCAGTATGGCAAAGTGTGCAAAAATAGTATAAAGGGCGATGGGTTTTCACACTAGTGCCCGGACTGCAATTGAAATATATATATATATATATATATATATATTGACAGAAATGTAGTCAACCAATACTTGGAAGAGAACCCAGTTATGGTGAAAGTCGCTTATATATGCATAGATATATATAAAAGCGATAAACTACCTCGGATTTGACATCCGGGCTTGACAGAATTAAAATGTTAGTATATATACAGTAAAATATATACACAAAAAAAGCCAAACCCAGACAGGGAAGATAACCCAGTTCGGCGAAGTTGCCAGAACATAGGTGCTAGTGCATTGAAGCTGCTGGAGCTGACGGATTGTCAATCCGAGTTGTAGAAATGCCAGAAAATCAATTTATGTACAAAAATATACCAAATTTTGACGAAAACGGCCACAGAACTAAGTTCCGGGCATTTTTAGAAAACGAAACTTAACGTGCAAGTGTATAAAAGTACGAAGAAGTAATATTCACTTTCTGATCGTGAAAATACTTACAATGGACTGTTACACGGGATTGTTGCCAAATCGTAGGCTCTATACGACCAAATCTACCAGTTATTTTCTGATATGTGGTAGTATGTGGGTATATCTACGTGTTAGAGTGAAAAACTTTGGGTTTGGAAGAGGTGTAAAAGTAAAAAAAATTAAACTGGCAGAGCTTCGCTGCGTTTCTGAATTCTTGAAAATAAAAGGGGCACGTTTATTTATAGGCTAGGGAGCCTCCACTCTACTTGCTCCTGCCACATGTAGAGGTGCGGCTCCCCTAGTGGGGACCGCGATGCAGGGTCCTGTCGTCTCGAAGTGCGTACACTCTGAACAATGCGCAGTCGAAGTCGAAACTTTCTAACTTTTGATTGGAGCGTCCGTTTGAGGCGTGCGATACCTTTTCAAAAAGCCCTCGCTGAGAGTGTCACAATGACATGGGATAAAACATTTTTCGGGTCCAAGAAGACGGGTTCATAACCAGGTCTTCGATTCCCCGTAATTTATCCGTTGAGCTTTCTTGCGCTATTTACACTCGGGATCGTCGTTATGGTTTGTTCTGACTTTGTTAGCATCAATTCGACTTGAATTTGACCAAATCGGCTGAGAGTTGATAAAATGACTATTTTGCCCCTCCCGGGGCTACCTGCAGTGTCGGCACGGCTTTGGTCGACTTCTGGGACTTGTTTCCAAGATTTGGATCCTATTTGAGTTTGTTCGTCCTCAGTGTTTGCATCTGAAGCTGACGTGGTCGTTCCAGGTTTTCTTCTGGAGGTGTTGTGATGCTTCAGGTTTATGCGTGAGGTTATCTTGACTTCCTGGGTTATTGTCGGGGATGACCTGCACTTCTCGGGTTGCTGCCGGGGCTGATCTGTACCTCCCGGGTTAAGACTGGGGCTGAGTTGATATCCCGATATAATTGATCGGGGATGTGGTTATCCTGATATTGGTGACTGGGTTTGAGCTGACGGCCCGATATTGAGATCGGAGTTGATTTGATGGCCCGATATTGAGATCGGGGATGATCTGACGGTCTGATTAGAGATCGAAGTTGATTTGATGGCCCGATATTAAAATCGGGGATGATCTGATGGTTCGATTGGAGATTGGAGTTGATTTGATGGCCCGATATTGAGATCGGGGATGATTTGACGGTTCAATTGGAGATCAGAGTTGGTTTGATGGCCCGATATTGAGATCAGGGATGATCTGATGGTCCGATTGGAGATCAGAGTTGATTTGATGGCCCGATAATGACATCGGGGATGATCTGATGGTCTGATTGAAGATCGGAGCTGGATAAACGGTTCTATTAATGATCGGAGCGGGATAGACGGTCCGATTGACGATCGAAGTTGGATAGACGGTCCAATTGGCGATCGGAGCTGTATTAACGGTTGGATTGACAATCAGAGTTAAATTGACGGTCCGATTGATGATCGAAGCTGGATAGACGTTCTGATTGACGATCGAAGTTGGCTTGAGTACCGACATTGGCGGTCGGATTTGACTGAAGTACAGATATTGGTGATCGAATTTAACCGGAGTATCGATATTGGGGATCAGATTTAATCGGAGTACCGATATTGGGGATCGGATTTAGGTTTACCGATATTGGGGATCGGATTTAGGTTTACCAATATTGGGGATCGAATTTAGGTTTACCGATATTGGGGATCGAATTTAGGTATACTGATATTGGGGATCAGATTTAGGTTTACCGATATTAGGGAGCGGATTTAGGTTGGATGACCGGCATTGGGGCCGGGTTTAGATTTGAAAGCCCGGTGTCGAGATCGGGGTTGATTTGATTGATGGATTTGCCCTCCTACAGTGTTAGTATTGGGGTAAGGAAAATTTTGAGTGTCTACAGGTGTTAAGTTGACGCATTCACTGGATTTTTGCCAGCGGATTACACCATCGGGTTTAAGCAGACGTCTACGTTGGGTTATTGCCAACGGGTTACACCATCGGGTTCAAGCCGTCGCCTTCACTGGGTTGTTGCCAGCAGATTACACCATCGGGGTTAAGCCGACGTCTGTGTTGGGTTGTTGCCAACGGATTCAAAGATCAGTTATCGATAAAAGTTATATGGGTCAAACCTTCTAGTCTTCCGTCGTTTCATTGTGGGGTTTTTGGTTTTCCCTGGTTTTCACCTCCTTTTGGGGGTTTTTAGGGTTTTTGAGACCTAAAAATGACCCGGACGAATACCTTTATAAGTGAACACCTTTTTTCGAACCTGAAAGAACGCGTCTCAAACTGCATTTTACCAAACGGGGAGTCGCGAGGCCTACCTTGGGCAGCCGCATGTATACCTGTAGATGGAGCAGGTAGGCCTGAGGCTGGCTGCAGTTTGGCTTATACCCCCAGGAAGGCCCATTTTCATTTATTCGATTCAAGTTTTCTTTCATTCTCTCTGTAGAATCCGACCCTTGTAAGATCCCGAAACCCTAATAAGACTCTACTATGTAAAATTCTCTACTATCAATAAAATCTCTCCGTTCTAGTTCTGTATCATATTATTATTTACATTATTAAAGACTTAGGTCAAAAATATTTTTTATCCGAAAAATGACGTGCTTAACACCTCGTGCTTAAAATTTTTATTTCATTTTTGGACGTTTTGGTATATTATTTTGTCAAGCTGCTTTGTCGTGCTTACATTGGTAAAATGATTTGTCGTGCTTATATTGACAAAATACTTTGTCATGCTTTGAAAAGAATTAGGTATTAAAAACCTAAGTTAGAAACCATAATAATAGATTAGGAAACCCTAACCCTAATTTACAAACCCTAAAAACCCTAATTAAGGAAATTAAACCCTAATTAGGTTATGTTAAACCCTAATTATGTTAACTAAACCTAAATTAGGTGTTAATAACTTTATTAAGTTATTTTAAACACAAAGATCAAAATCCTAATTCATGATTAATGGAGATTAGGGCAAAATTAGCTATTTAATAAGCATTTAGGTTGCTTACAAGGCACATGCCACCTCCTACTTCGAAATTGGACACCAATCTGAGTTCCCAAGCAGCTGGTCAGCAGCTTAAGATCAGATATGGGATATTTTTGGAGGCAAGTAGGTTAAAAAAAACCTAAAAGCCCTAACTTTGAAATCCTATAAATAGAAGCATAAGATCAGAGTTATAACACACAAAACTCTCATTACTATACATATACTGTCTTCTATAGCAAGCCCCATCAATAGCAACATCATAATCGAAGCCTAGATAGCCAAATTTTATCAACAAAGGTATAAACCCTAATTTTCCAATTGATCTTTGATGTTATGTTAGTTTTGTTGTTTTGATGTTTAGTTATATGTAATAACATACTAGTTAGTGTTCTGGGTTGATAAATCACGATTTCATAACATCTAGGTGCATCAAATAAGTGTTTTTAGCACTCTGAAAAATCGTGAAGAACAGGCCTGACAGCCATATGTCAGGGCCTGTAGATCTTTGTGTGTTAATATTTAGATGTGTTAATGATATGCTAGTTGTAGTATGTCTTGAGCTCTGTAATCTTAAAGAATAATCAAGTACATGGGATTAACAGAATGGAAGATATAAGTGGTCAAAGGTTATTGACCGACCACGAAATTCTCAAATCTAGGTTATCCAGAAATATCGAACTACTGTTTGACCGGCTCAGATCTTCGTGTCCGATTGTTGTTAGATGATAAAAGTGCTTTGTTTTTATACCCTGGCATGAGTAGTAGACCATGAGAGCAGTCTAACACCTTAGAAATTCATAGGATGATCGAAAATTATGGTCAAAATGCGTTGACCGTTCACGGTTTCACTTTCTAGAAAACCCAAAATGAAGAACACGAAGAACAGTCTCCGACAAGACTTTGACCGACTTTGATCTATGCCTTATAAGGTTACTAGGTCCTGACCAGTGTTATCTCGTTCAAGTATGACATGTATACTACGCACTACACTCATTAAAACAAAGATCTAATACACAGAATCAGGTCGGTAAGCCTCACAAAAGCGTTGACCGACGTTGACCGACTTTCTGGGTTACCCAGAAAGCCCAGAAACGCTTTGACAGGTTCTTTGAGCCTTAATAACTTGCTGCTAGATGTTGTTTAGAGTCTGGAATTGATACCTAGTTGTAGTACTATATAAGCACTATAACACCAAAGCACTTAACAACCTCAAATCGTAACAGGCTGCAAGAACAAGCCTGGTCAAAGTGACCTCTCGGCCTTGACCAGGGCTGTTCTTCAAGGCTGAAGAACACCTTCAGCAACGCTTTTCGTCGCTGAAGCCCTTTAGCGACGGACAGAAATATAAAATAATTAAAATAAATAGAAATAAATAGTAAATAATTATAATTTTGATTTTAAAAATTATTTTTAGTTATAATAATTAACTTTTAATATTTTGACATAAATTTCATAATTTTTTTTATATATTAATAATTTAGTTAATTAATAAAGTAATTAGTTAAATCATTTATAAATAATAAGTAATTATTTAAAAATGATTTAAATATTCTAAAAATTATAATAAATGATTTTAAGTTATTTAAAAATAAAACTAAGGTTTTAATAAATATACTAAATAATTTATAAATTATTTAAGTATAAATTTAATGATTTAAAATCATTTTAATGGATAAATAAATATTTAAAAATTATTATAAGCTTTCGAAAATTATTATAATGATAATAAAATTATCTAAAAATTATAATAAAGCTTATAAATAAAGTTTTACCAAGTTTTTAACTTATTAAATATCCGGTGAGATTTTAGAGCACCAAAATGGTACCGAACACAAACTAAACGTGTCTAGTTTGATTAGTTAGATACTACTATCAATACTAATGACTATTATAAACATGTTTAACATATTTTTAGGTATTCTAAACCCTTCAAGTAATTTTTAGATAAACGTTCTTCGCACAGGCAAGTATCTGAACCTTATTTCATTATTGCAAGTGTTCAAACCTTATCTTTTCATTGTGAATATAAACGTACTATGTTACGCAAGTTTTATACTTAATCTTATGACATTACTTGATTACCTTTCGATATCTTTTACCGAAACTTGATTATTATCACTGAAAAAGTTATTGCTATTGTTTCAGCATGACTTAAGAAATGAATCATTTATTCATATAAAATTGAAATATTGTTTATCAAGCATAAACTATTAGTCAAACCAAATTATTTTGGTAAGGCATCCTATACTGAGTTGAATTTACCCTAAATTGGGGTTTTCTATATGTGTGTCTATAATAGACAATAGAAGTAGGATGATATGCATACTCCTAGGATACTGAATAGGCTGATCCCCTATCTCAGATCCGAATACGCAAGTTTCTAAGTCTGTGTAACTGATAGAAATGGTTGAGTGAAATAAAAATTCCATAAATGGTCGTCAACCCTCAGTGAAATTGTTGAACTCTTGTTCATTTGAAAGTCAAACCTTTTGTTATATAAACTTGCTGAGCATGTCATAGCTTATTCTTGCAAATTATTTCCTTCGCAATTTTAGATGGTAATCCTGGCACTTCTGACAAACATAGTGGAAAGAGACCTTGCGTAAATTAGCTTTATTTACTGTCTTTATGTACTACAAGTCTTGTAAGACTTCTTTGTTGTAATAAGAACTCAAGTTGAGAACCATATAATTGAATTTGGAATAAATATATATATTATCATCTTTTATTTTCCGCAATCGTGTATTGATACATATTTAGATGATTGGTAGTACGAGTTAAAAACGTTACAGTATCCTTAGTGATTATATATCTGAGTGAGGGTATTGCCAATATGGACTATTCATGTTATTGCTAATACTCTGAATTTTGGATGGATATGAGCCACCGATATGAAAGGGATATTCATAAGATAAGTCTATTTATCCCAGTGAGGGTATCCAAACACAGCAATAGTTCTAGTTAAGAATTGTTATCTGTTATGGGATACTGTGAACCTTGGATGGATAGGAATTATATCTCATTGAATATCTCTAGTATTTGGATAAACGTGAACCCCAAATCAGATACTACGGATGTATAGATTTGGGGGCGTCACAGGTTGGTATCAGAGCTGTAGGCTATAGCTCTAAGAGAGAAGTAGAGTATCTTAGGATATAGTCATTGAGTCGGTAAAAATATTCAATTACATATAAAATAACATTAAAAGATTTATCTTAGATACAGAATTTCTTAGTATATATAACGAAAGAAATTTCTTGTGTAGAAATGGCTGATGCAGAGGAAATGCCGATAGTCATAAATCCACCTCAAGTTATGACCGTGCAAGACAGTGATCCTGAAGAAGAGGAACTACTGTACGATCAAGAGCTGTTAGAGGCTAAAGAGGATAAAGATCCTGCAACTGGTCAACTAATGCGGATTGAGGAACATGAAGCAGCACTCGCTGAAATGACTCAGCAGGCTGAAAACAAAACTGTAAATGTCAAGTTCAGGGCATATATGGCCGAAGGCAGGCTGGAGAATGAGAAGGCTGACACCACCCGACTGAGAATGCTTCTGCATAATGCTCAGAGGGGTAGGCAGGAGGCACATGCTAGGCTAACCAAGTTTGTTCGTGGAACTCATGGTTCATTCGATAGCCTGCAGAATCGAGTCATTAGGTATCCAGTGGAAGATAAAAAGATTCCATACCTTATAGATCGATCAGTGGTATGCCACGTGGTCCAGAATGTATATGAGGAAACAAGGAATTTTTAGGTTTTAATATATAAATCTAGATGCTCAATTATAGTAAAGAGCAACTTTTGTTGTATTAAGCTTGTGGTAGTAATAAACCACTAGTCGGATATGTATTTCCCGTTTATATGAAATATATAAGTTTTATTTTGAAATACCAAAGTTTCTACGGTGTACTTGTATTTATACATGGCTTTATTTTATAGAATCATGCAACAAAACAAGAGGAGAGCACAAACAGAGAATAATGAAGACTCTACCCAGAACTTATTAGACCTGTTATTAGGGGCTGTACAAAATAGACCTACTAATCAAACTACACTGTTTAAAGACTTTAAGTTAGTAGGACCACCTGAGTTTAAAGGTACTGGGAGCCTATTGAAGCACAAGTCTGGATCACTGAAATAGAAAAGTTCTTCCTGGTAACCAATGTTAGGGAAGACTAGAAAACAATATTTACAACTTTTTTCTTAAAAGGGGAAGCAAATTATTGGTGGGAATTTACTAAGAATTGTGCAGGGACAGAAGTTGTCTCATAGGAAAAATTTAAAGAACTATTCTTCGAAAATTGCTTTCCCCAATCATTGAAAGACCGTATGGAGGTAAAGTTTTTAGAATTAAAATAGGGAGAACTTATTTTAGCCCAGTATACAGCCAAGTTTAATGAATTAACACGGTTCGCTTCGCACCAAGTAGATATAGAAGCTAGGAAAACTCGAAGGTACGAGGAGGGTTTAAAACCCCAGGTTCGTAGTAAGTTATCAGTGTTTCAGCTTAGGACTTTCCCTGAGATTCTTGAAAAAGCTATCATTATTGAAAGTGAGAATGAAAACCTTATTAAGTATCATAAAGATAAAAATAATCAAGGTGAAGGGGTAAAATCTAAGGGAGAACCCAGTTCTGGAGGGTTTAATAACAAAAGAAGGTGGAAGACCACTGCTTCAAACAACTATGGGAAAAAGGTGTCAAGATTTAATAACAATAATACCTCTAACACCAACATGAATAATAATAAAGCTGACCCTTGTGTCAAATGTGGGAAAAATCATAAAGGAATGTGTTTAAGGAATAAATGTTTTAATTGTGGACTAGAAGGACACTACTCTCCTCAGTGTCCTACCCCTAACCAAAATAAATGTTTCATATGTGGAACATCGGGGCATATAAGTAGAAACTGTCCTAAGAATAAGAATCAAAGAGGAGCTCGAGGAGGGAATCAAGTACCAAACAACAAACCACCAGTAACAGTAACAGGAGGTCCAGGTCGTCCAACGGCAAGAACATTTAATATGTCGGTGATGGATGTTGTTGCTTCACATGACGTGGTAACAGGCATCATCCCTATCAGCACTTTAAATGCATATGTGTTATTCGACTCTGGAGCTACTTGTTCTTTTGTGTCCAAAAGATTTTCTAAAAATTTAAATACACCATGTGAGAAGTTAGACAAACCATTTTATGTTGAAATTGCAAATAATGAGAAAATACCTGTTGAGACTATTTATAGAAACGGTAATGTATACATTAAGGGACACAAATTCATGGTAAATCTTATTCCTATAGAGTTAGGTGAATTTGATGTCATCCTAGGGATGGATTGGCTAGTTAATCATAATGCAATGATTGATTGCCAACGAAAATGGATAAACCTAGTGACTACGTCAAAGTCTAAAGTAGTGTTCAACGGGAGTTGTTCACCTAAGCAGTCTCAATGTTTGACTATAACTCAGGCAGAAAGATTACTTAGAAATGGTTGTACAGGATATTTGGCCTATATAGTAGATACTCGAAAGGAAGGAGTTAAACTAGATCAAATACCTGTGGTGAGGGAATTTTCGGATGTATTTCCAGATGACTTACCAGGTCTTCCTTCTGATAGGGAGATTGAGTTTGTTATCGACCTTGCACCTGGTACGGCACCAGTTTCTAAAGCACCATACAGAATGGCACCAGTAGAACTGAAAGAGTTGCTAGTACAATTACAGGAACTCTTAGACAAGAAATACATACAACCTAGTGTCTCACCATGGGGAGCACCAGTATTGTTTGTAAAGAAGAAGGATGGAACAATGAGATTATGTATCGACTATAGGGAACTTAATAAACTGACCATGAAGAACAAATATCCTTTACCTAGAATTAATGATTTATTCGACCAATTAAAAAGAGCTGAATACTTTTCAAAAATTGACTTACGATCAGGTTATCATCAGTTAAAGGTAAGAATGGAAGATGCACCTAAAACAACGTTTAGGACTCGCTATGGACATTATGAGTTTCTTGTAATGTCTTTTGGGTTAACTAATGCACCAGCAGCATTTATGGACCTGATGAATTGAGTGTTTAAGTCATGCTTAGACAAATTTGTCGTTGTGTTTATCGATGATATTTTGATATATTCGAAAACACGAGAGGAACATGCTGATCATTTGAGAAATGTATTGGAGATATTACGCAAGGAACAACTATACGCAAAGTTTTCCAAGTGTAAATTCTGGTTAGAAAGAGTGCAGTTCCTAGGACATGTGATTGACAAAAGTGGAATTACGGTAGATCCAGCAAAGATAGAAACGGTTGTAAATTGGGAACAACCAACAACTCCAACAGAAATAAGAAGTTTTCTCGGTTTAGCTGGTTATTATCGGTGTTTTTTACAGGATTTTTCAAAATAGCAACCCCGCTAACCAATTTAACTCGAAAGACGGTAAAATATGTCTAGACAGATAAATGTGAAGAAAGCTTCCAAGAGTTGAAGAAACGACTGAGCATGGCTCCAGTGCTATCTTTACCAGATAATACATGAGGCCTTGTGGTTTATAGTGATGCGTTACACAAAGGATTGGGTTGTGTGTTGATGCAACATGGAAAAGTGATAGCTTATGTGTCACGACAACTCAAGGATTATGAAAAGAGGTATCCTACTCATGATCTAGAGTTAGCTGCAGTGGTATTTGCTCTAAAAATTTGGAGGCATTACTTGTATGGGGAGAAGGACGAAATATATACTAATCACAAAAGTCTCAAATATATTTTCACACAGAAGGAGTTGAATATGAGGCAGAGGAGATGGCAAGAACTGATAAAGGATTTTAACTGTGAAATCTTATATCATCCCGGAAAAGCCAATGTAGTGGCAGATGCGTTGAGTAGAAAGAACCAGGAGAAATTAAACATGATAACAGACAACAAGGTACTGATAAAAGACTTTGATAAACTCAAAATAGAGGTAAAAGTTCCAACTACCTCAACCCAAAAACTATTTGTTCTAGAGGGAGTTCTGACCCTATTGGAGAGAATTAAAGAAATACAGGAGAAGGATGAGATGTGTCAAAAATGTAAATCCGATATAACTCATATAAAGAATGTTAGTATCCGAGTTGATAAGGATGGAGTACTACGGTATGAGAATAGAGTTTGGGTTCCATCTGACCAATCAATAAAAGATAATATCTTAAATGAAGCTCATAATTCAAAGTTTGCCGCTCACCCAGGTAGTACGAAAATGTATAGGGACTTATGTCAGCATTTTTGGTGGTCTAATATGAAAAAGGAAATAGCAGAATGGGTCAGTAAATGTCTCACGTGTCAAAGGGTTAAGGCTGAACACCAAAAGCCGAGTGGATTATTACAACCCTTACCAATTCCTGAGTGGAAGTGGGAACATATAACTATGGATTTCGTGGCAGGCCTTCCTGCTACACAGAAAGGCCACAATGCCATTTGGGTAATAGTAGATAGACTTACCAAATCAGCTCATTTTCTACCTATCAAAGTTACTCATACCTTAGATCAACTTGCCAAGCTATATATAAATGAAATTATTTCTCGACATGGAGTTCTTGTTTCCATAGTATCTGATAGATATCCAAGATTTACTTCAAACTTTTGGGGAAGTCTTCAAAAACACCTGGGAACTCAGTTGAGATTAAGTACAGCATATCACCCGCAGACAGATGGGCAGAGTGAGAGGACCATTCAAACTTTAGAAGACATGTTAAGAACCTGTGTTATGGACTTCAAAGGGAGTTGGGAAGATCAATTACCTTTAGTAGAATTTGCCTACAACAACAGTTATCATGCTAGCATAGGTATGCCACCCTATGAAGCTCTATATGGTAGAAAGTGTAGAACACCTTGTGTTGGGACGAGGTCGGGGAAAGACAAATGCTAGGACCCGAGATAATTCAACAAACTACAAAAACGATTCAACTTATACGAGGAAGATTGCAAGCATCTCAAGATCGACAACAAAAGTATGCTGATCCACATCAACGAGAACGGAACTTTAATGTTGGAAGCCACGTATTCTTGAAAGTATCCCCTTGGAAAGGCAAGATACGTTTTGGCAAGAAGGGAAAATTAAGTCCACGATTCATTAGACCTTTTGAAATTTTGAGAAGGATAGGAGAGGTGGCTTATGAAATAGCTTTACCTCATGACCTGAACCATATCCATAATGTGTTTTATGTATCCGTATTACGACCATATAAACCTGACTACAAACATGTTACAAGTTACGAACCTATTTTAATCGAAAAGGATCTATCTTATATAGAAGAACCTATTCAAATCATCTATCGAAAAGAGCAAATTCTAAGAAATAAAGTGATATCATCAGTTAAGGTAATCTAGAAAAATCAGAAAGTTGAAGAGGCTACATGGGAGCTCGAAGATAAAATGCGAGAGAACTATTCCCACTTATTTACTTAACCTATACCGTAATTTTGAGGACGAAATTCTTATTAGAGGGGGTGAATGTAAGATCCCGAAACCCTAATAAGACCCGACTATGTAAAATTCTCTACTAATAATAAAATCTCTTCGTTCTGGTTCTGTATCATGTTATTATTTACATTATTAAAGACTTAGGTCAAAAATATTTTTTCTCTAAAAAATGACGTGCTTGATACCTCGTGCTTAAAATTTCTATTTCATTTATGGACTTTTTGGTATATTATTTTGTCAAGCTACTTTGTCGTGCTTACATTGGTAAAATGATTTGTCGTGCTTATATTGACAAAATGATTTGCCATGCTTTGAAAAGAATTAGGTATTAAAAACCTAAGTTAGAAACCCTAATAATAGATTAGGAAACCCTAAACCTAATTTAGGAAACCCTAACCCTAATTTACAAACCCTAAAAACCCTAATTAAGGAAATTAAACCATAATTAGGATATGTTAAACCCTAATTATGTTAACTAAACTTAAATTAGGTGTTAATAACTTTATTAAGTTATTTTAAACACAAAGATCAAAATCCTAATTCATGATTAGTGGAGATTAGGGCAAAATTAGCTATTTAATAAGCATTTAGGTTGCTTACAAGGCACATGCCACCTCCTACTTCGAAATTGGACACCAATCTGAGTTCCCAAGCAGCTGGTCAGCAGCTTAAGATCAGATATGGGATATTTTTGGAGGTAAGTAGGTTAAAAAAAACCTAAAAGCCCTAACTTTGAAATCCTATAAATAGAAGCATAAGATCAGAGTTATAACACACAAAACTCTCATTACTATACATATACTGTCTTCTATAGCAAGCCCCATCAATAGCAACATCATAATCGAAGTCTAGATAGCCAAATTTTATCAAAAAAGGTATAAACCCTAATTTTCCAATTGATCTTTGATGTTATGTTAGTTTTGTTGTTTTGATGTTTAGTTATATGTAATAACATACTAGTTAGTGTTCTGGGTTGATAAATCATGATTTTATAACATCTAGGTACATCAAAAAGGTGTTTTTAGCACTCTAAAAAATCGTGAAGAACAGGCCTGATAGCCATATGTCAGGGCCTGTAGATCTTCGTGTGTTAATATTTAGATGTGTTAATGATATGCTAGTTGTAGTATGTCATGAGCTCTGTAATTTGAAAGAAGAATCAAGTCCATGGGATTAACAGAATGAAAGATATAAGTGTCCTAAGGTTATTGACCGACCACTAAATTTTGAAATATGGGTTACCCAGAAATTTCCTAGAAATTTCGAACGGCCGTTTGACCGACTCAGATCTTCGTGTCCGATTGTTGTTAGATAATAAAAGTGCTTTGTTTTTATACCATGACATGAGTAGTAGACCATGAGAGCAGTCTAACACCTTAGAAATTCATAGGATGACTGGAAATTATGGTCAAAATGCGTTGACCGTTCACGGTTTCACTTTCTGGAAAACCCAGAAAATGAAGAACACGAAGAACAGTCTCTGACAAGACTTTGACTGACTTTGATCTATGCCTTATAAGGTTACTAGGTCCTGACCAGTGTTATCTCGTTCAAGTATGACATGTATACTACACACTACACTCATTAAAACAAAGATCTAATACACAAAATCAAGCCGGTAAGCCTCACAAAAGCGTTGACCGACGTTGACCGACTTTCTGGGTTACCCAGAAAGCCCAGAAACGCTCTGACAGGTTCTTTGAGCCTTAATAACTTGCTGCTAGATGTTGTTTAGAGTCTGAAATTGATACCTAGTTGTAGTACTACATAAGCACTATAACACCAAAGCACTTAACAACATCAAATTGTAACATGCTGCAAGAACAAGCCTAGTCAAAGTGACCTCTCGGCCTTGACCAGGGCTGTTCTTCAAGGCTGAAGAACACCTTCAGTGACGCTTTTCGTCGCTGAAGCCCTTTACCGACGGACAGAAATATAAAATAATTAAAATAAATAGAAATAAATAGTAAATAATTATAATTTTGATTTTAAAAATTATTTTTAGTTATAATAATTAACTTTTAATATTTTGACATAAATTTCATAATTTTTTTATATATTAATAATTTAGTTAATTAATAAAGTAATTAGTTAAATCATTTATAAATAATAAGTAATTATTTAAAAATGATTTAACTATTCTAAAAATCATAATAAATGATTTTAAGTTATTTAAAAATAAAACTAAGGTTTTAATAAATATACTAAATAATTTATAAATTATTTAAGTATAAATTTAATGATTTAAAAATCATTTTAATGGATAAATAAATATTTAAAAATTATTATAAGCTTCCAGAAATTATTATAATGATAAATAAATTATCTAAAAATTATAATAAAGCTTATAAATAAAATTTTATCAAGTTTTTAACTTAATAAATATCCGGTGAGGTTTTAGAGCACCAAAATGGTACCGAACACAAACCAAACGTGTCTAGTTTGATTAGTTAGATACTACTATCAATACTAATGACTATTATAAACATGTTTAACATATTTTTAGTTTTTCTAAACCCTTCAAGTAATTTTTAGATAAACGTTCTTCGCACAGGCAAGTATCTGAACCTTATTTCATTATTGCAAGTGTTCGAACCTTATCTTTTCATTGTGAATATAAACGTACTATGTTACGCAAGTTTTATACTTAATCTTATGACATTACTTGATTACCTTTCGATATCTTTTACAGAAACTTGATTATTATCACTGAAAAAGTTGTTGCTATTGTTTCAGCATGACTTAAGAAATGAATCATTTATTCGTATGAAATTAAAATATTGTTTATCAAGCATAAACTGTTAGTCAAACCAAATTGTTTTGGTAAGGCATCCTATACTGAGTTGAATTTACCATAAATTGGGGTTTTCTATATGTGTACCTATAATAGACAATAGAAGTAGGATGATATGCATACTCCTAGGATACTGAATAGGCTGATCCCCTATCTCAGATCCGAATACGCAAGTTTTTAAGTCTGTGTGACTGATAGAAATGGTTGAGTGAAATAAAAATTCCATAAATGGTCGTCAACCCTCAGAGAAATTGTTGAACTCTTGTTCATTTGAAAATCAAACCTTTTGTTATATAAACTTGCTGAGCATATCATAGCTCATTCTTGCAAATTATTTCCTTTGCAGTTTTAGATGGTAATCCTGGCACTTCTGACAAACATAGTGGAAAGAGACCTTGCATAGATTAGCTTTATTTACTGTCTTTATGTACTGCAAGTCTTGTAAGGCTTCTTTGTTATAATAAGAACTCAAGTTGAGAACCATGTAATTGAATTTGGAATAAATATATATATTATCATCTTTTATTTTTTGCAACCGTGTATTGATACATATTTAGATGATTGGTAGTACAATTTAAAAATGTTACAGTATCCTTAGTGATTATATATCTGAGTGAGGGTATTGGCAATATAGACTGTTCATGTTATTGCTAATACTCTAAATTTCAGATGGATATGAGCTACCGATATGAAAGGGATATTCATAAGATAAAGTCTATTTATCCCAGTGAGGGTATCCAAACACAGCAATAGTTCTAGTTAAGAATTATTATCTATTATGGGATACTGTGAACCTTGGATGGATATGAATTATATCTCATTGAATATCTATAGTATTTGGATAAACGTGAACCCCAGATCGGATACTACGGATGTATAGATTTGGGGGTGTTACAACCCTTCTTCTCAGATATACTCATTTCGGGCTTGATTTTGGGTGTTCCGCCAACGTGTGTTTGTTTTACGCACTACAGGTAACGTATAGACTTCCTTTTTTCGCTTTTTCACTAGTGTTTTACCATGATTTCTTCATTAAACGCAATGCAGTGAACATGTATGCATAAATAGCTTGATAAAAATGTTATAATGTAATGTATGCTTGCGCATCATCATATGGACCATACAGATGCTATAGATTTCATTTTAAAAGTTAGTCTAGACATGTGTTTTGACAATGCATTAGAAAAACTGTTTAAATTGCTATCTGATTGATGGTTTATGACTATATACCCTCATAGAGTGGTTTGATGCATGCCTACGTGCATGTGGATAGTCCATATTATAGAGAAAACTCTGGCAAAAAAATTTTGAGAGTTAGATGATAGTATTCGATGTGCATGCTAAGCTATGCTAGGATATAAAATGATGTGACATTTAATAATGTATATGCAGGACATGTATAATGCTACGACCTAAATTATATTCCTAGGAATCTTTTGTCTCTAGGTTATTGCAACTGCATTAAACTCAAAGTAAGATAGAGTCATACCTTGTCTTATTTTGATTTACATGGACTTATTGTCTAGGCATGGGTTCGAACAGACCCAATAGCTCCACTTCCCACTGGGCTTCATCCGGTGTTTGCCTTCAGAGGCCTGCATCAGATACTCCTGCTCTGCAGATCTCTCGACAGGTGCGCCAGCTTAGGGAGTCAGTGATTCGCTCTATTGATGTAGATATGGCTCATTTGGATAAAAAGGAGGGAGATATCCCCGAGCCTGAGGTTCCACCTCAGCCTAATGCCATGCCCCATTTTTTTCCTGGTATCCAGGTCATTGTTCCTGATCTACTAGATACCGAATTGAGTCGTCATCAATCCATCCATCTTCACGCGAATGATGTACCAAAAAAAAATTCACCTTAATTCTCCATTCTTGCCAACAATTGGTTTTTGACCTTAATGTCATGCAGGTTCCGAAGTTTACCCAGCCTAGGGGTAACTTGTTTAATGTGTACTCGTTATATTGGTCGCTTCACACTAAGTATCGAGCACGAGTAGACTCTTAGGATTTCCAGGCTTTCTTCACCATTGACCCTAGCCGTTGCCCTTAGGGCTATCTCCGGGTTTTATCTGAGCAGTGGTTTCATCAGAGCCAGTCTCTTTATTTTCTAGACTGTGAGGTTATGATGACGTCCATGGATTGGAGATATATTACTGGGTTGCAATTCATTGGTGAACGTGTGCCTTTGGAGGCTAATATTACTGCCACTACTGTTCGCACCCTTCTAGGATTTTCTCCTCAAGAGCGGGCCTTTAATGCCCGTAGTATCCGGTCAGGCTCTTTGAGCGTGGATGCAACCCGAGGTACTTTGCAGGAGCCTTTACCCAAGGACTTGGTGGAGAAGGATCACATCTTACGACGTCTGTTCCTGACCATCATGAGGGGTTGTTTCATTTCGAACAACTCCTCTACTATCCCTTTCAGTTTGGTGGGGGCTCTTCGAGACATAGATCGTATTGGAGAGTATAACTGGGGGTCATTCACATTCGCGATCTTCCTACATAGGATGCGACTACACTCAGAGGGAGTGACCGATGTTTGGCTAGGCTTCTACCCATTTCTTCTGGTGAGTCATCTTGACTGATTTTCGATTCTCCGAATCTTGATTTGTCTTTTCCCATGATTATTGTCGGGTTCTTTGGAATAGACAGTTCTCGGCTTACGAGAGGCTTCCTTGCCTTCGACCTTTCACTGTTCTGAGCTTGGATACCTACCCTCGGGGTCATCGATGGCATCAGTCCACTTTTTCAGAGGTCTTGATTTTAGTGGATTTCCCCCACGCCTGCCTTCAGCTAGAATTGTTGTCAACATCTGATGTAGTGTGGGTCCTCTATACTGCAGAGCATCTAACTGAGGGTTTTGAGGATGGCCTCCCGATAGGTCCTGAGTATATATTATCTACTTGTCAGATTTCTTTTTCTGTTTGATGGAGGTTGGGAGTTCTACCGTGGATAACGAGCTTTTAGGTGTATTACCGGGGAGATTCGCCTTCCTTTTCTTCCTTCGCCCCAGCGGTTCTGGCCTTTGGCTCTGCCGATCATAGAGATTCCTACAGCGAGGTATGAGGGATTTCACCTATCAGATGGCCCCATCACTTCGAATGACTTCTCTGCCTGGTGGGGCCCTTATATTATTGGAGCTCAGACCAGGGCTACCCAGTTTTTGGGGGATGTGGTTCTAGGGTCTCTTATGATGACTGATTGGATTGCTTGCTTTTGAGAGCTTTCTCATCTGTCCCAGATCTCTGATTTGACCTATCAGTTAGAGAGGATGTTGATGTATATTCACCATTTGGGCGGGGATCCGTCATTGGCTATCAACTTTTAATTTCCAGGGATATGAGGCTGGACCGTCAGGCACTGGTGGATTTGGTGATGGAGGAGGTCCTTTTGACTATCGCCCATATATGCAGGACATGCCCACTCAGGATGATCTGGCTCAGGTTGAACAATTTAATGACTCCAGTACTTTTATGGATGACATAGAGATCCTTCCATAGGCCTTTTGTTAGCCATCGAGCTCCTGTGCCCCATTATCCTGTACTTTTTATTTTTATTTTCCACATGTATCATAGTTATGACATTGATGTATATAAAAAACTAATGTATTTCATTTGAGACATATATATGATGTTATCTTTTTCATTTATTCAATTCATATGTTGTATTATCGCTCATTACGATGCATGCTTGATATATATATTGGATAGAGATTGACCCCTGTGTGGTCCTTTTGACACAGTTTTTATAGATGGCCACTTCATCCGTTGTTCGCTTAGATCACCTTCCGCCTAGTCGGATAGCCACCAATTTGAGAGCTTGGCTTGAAAGCCTACCGGATTTTGATCGTATCATCATTGGTCGTATGCTAGGCCATTCTATATCTCTATTATCTTTCTAGGTGCCCAACGGGTTTGTAGATGGGATGCTAACTCATTGGATCCCAGAGCACCACATTTTTTATTTGGGCTCGATGAGCTGACTCCTACTTTAGAGGAGTATGGTTACATTTATGGTTTGTCGATGGAGGGACCTTGTGCTCGGGTAGCGATATGGCATATGAGCCGCCAGTTCATGACTACCACTGGCTTGAGGAGTCTGTAGTTTTAGATGAGGTGGGTGGTAGCCGCATCATTTCTATGGACTTTCCGATAGACCATTTTGCTTCTGCCGATAGCTTCACTGTTCATCGGAGAGATTTCTCTATTTTTGAGGAGAGATGGCAAACTACACGGGTAGATGCCTTGATTATGTGCATAATCTCTTATTGTATATGCCGTTCTACACCGATCATTTAGATGGCAAGATGTCGATGGTCATCAGGGCTCTCAAAGATGATTTCACCAGTCTTCCCCTGATCTTAGTGGAGACATTTATATCAGCATCATTCTGCCGGACCGTCAAAGATCAAGAGTTTCGTGGCAGTCCATTTCTCCTGTATATTTGGTTTATGACCCATCTTAGGCTGATTGGCCGGCTCCGTCGCCATGGGTTCTGCTTTTGTCATGGTATGGCTTTGAACTTTTCTTTCCGCCTAGTTTCATGTGTGGACGTAACATCTTGGACGACATTCTTATATGCCACAGAGGAGCCATTTGAGATAGTTATGTATGCTGTCTATTGCTCTTTCCTGAGCTTTATCACTCATGTGGCTGACCTGGATTTCCTTCCTTTGGCCGGGTTGAAAGGTGTGACCACAGGTTTAGCCCACTTTCGTTATTTCAGTACGTCTAGACCTGTATATTGATCGCCATTCACTACTAGAAAAGCGACCTATAGCGACGGTCTTCGACCCTCGTTATAAGCTAAAAGACTGTCGCTATAGGCTATAGCGACGGTCGCCGACCCTCGCCTTAGCTGCCGTTGCTAACACCTATAGCGACGGTCTTACATATCTATACCGACATTCGGTCCGTAGCTAAAAAGAAACTCAAAAACGTGTTTTGAAGGTTTTTACCGACGATCAATACATATCAATAGTGACGATCCCGACCATCGCTATAGGATGGAGCTATAGCAACGGTCGCCGACCCTCGCTATAGCCTTTTCAGATTTTAAAAAAAATTAAATAATGCTGCAAATATTTATTGAACAAACATAATACAATATAAAATAAAACATAAAAAAATTATATATATCAATAGCTCTAAAGAAGTGTAAATATCACACTAATCGTATATTTTCAGTAATTGTTGTTTACATCTCATCCAAACACAAACACCACGAAACTAAATTCCTAACATGAGAAGTGCCTAAAAGTCTAACTGCAATTAAGTTCTTGAAACTCCAAAAGCAGCATCAGCTACCCTTAGATTTCTCCAGAGCTGCAAAAGAAATCAATGTCATCAACAAAAAAAGAGCAACTCTGTAGATAATGGTAGCAAGAAAAGGAAAAACAAAAAAAACAAACACCAATCTACTCTTTTGATTTATCAATAAAACCTCTCTAAGTTGCCTAGCATATTTTCATGTTCCGGATCAAGTTAATTTCAATGTTTCCATCCCCAAAAAACTATAACACTTTCACGCCACAAATCAACTATATAAACCACAAGTTTCTTATAGCTGTCCAACATTAGTATATTACATGTAATAAATTTTAGGATCTATGGGAGGACCATGAACAAGGAAGACAATCCTCTAAATTAAAACATTGTTTATATGTGTGTATGTGTATTCATACCTTTGCTTACTTGCCTCCACCAATCATCTATTTGCTTTCCTTTTTGAAGCTGCTCATTGTTCAAATATTCCCTGGTTGTTGTATTCAATGACCAGATCAAGCAGGATGCTATGGGGATTATTAGGGTCAGAGCTTCTCTCTTCTTTATGAAACGAAAGAATCTTTCTGGTTGTCTCCACCTACAAGAAGAATTGCCACTCCTAATCAAAACTACATTAGTCCAATTGTTTGGCCAGGCATTAGAACTCCCACAAGGCCATGCTAGTTACATACTAACATCCCAACTCTAAACCCAAAAACAATAACGAATATAATTATGAATTATCCATTTGAAAGCATTTACCGAATTGTCACAGTTACATATAGATATAGTAATAAAATAGAAAGACAATTGATACTATTCTAGAAGTCTAAGAACAGAAGCTTGTAATAATTAAATGGGAGTTCAAAGGTAATAAATATAAACATTTTATGAACTACCTTTCAGGAATCTGTATTCAAAGCATTCATCACAAGCTCAATCCGAATAATTTGTGCAAACAACCATGTAACATGATTTGTTCTAAGAATAAGTTGATCGCCCTCTGCAAGGCGTCCAACTAACTTGTCCACAAAATAAACAAAATCAACACACCCACTTTTCAAGAGAAAAAATAATATGTCTAAAAAGATAACCCATTCATGCCAGGAATTTACACCTGCAAGAAATAGTAAAATAAAATTAGCATAAAATGGAAGAAAAAACAAATTTCACTGCAGTTTACCTTTACATAAAGCAAGAAGAATAAACCATGAATCTTAGGAAAACTTTCATCCTTTTCCATCAAAAGGGAGTGTAATTCTCGTATAGTCTTCATAATCATTCTTGAAATCTTTCGCTTTCAAAGTTGGTTTTTCTATTATTAGAAGGAAAAGTTCCACTGCCTCTAATCTATAGGAACCCACAAGGTACGCAATGTCAAGATTCAGGAGTATGCACATATTCTATTGCACATCTATAGCACCTTTGAAAGTTTTTAACAATTACAAGCAATATTGAAGACCACTGATCACTCTAATCTCTGAGCAAGTACACTGAATACTTTTCTTTAATTGTTGTAAAAGAAGAAGCTTAGAAAATCTTTGATCTTTAAGTCCAGATCCTCAGATTTTTCAGTGATATCAAACAACCAGAGAAATCATGACCCTATTAAAATTGAAAGCTGCATGCTTACCACTATAGACTATGCCCCACTAATCTAAGATATGAAAAGAGCATATGCTTCATAAGAGCTTAAAACAACCAAACTCCCAAATACTAATATGAGTTGGCCATCCATGTCTAGCACTCAGTTGGATATAGGTGCTTCAATTAACTTTAGAAAGTGACAAACGGAACTTGGAAATTTGATAGTTTTCGCATTCAAGTGTCCTTAATATAACTTAATATTCAATCCTTGTAAGGAGAAAAAGTGGGGTCCCACCATGCATGCCGAATATACAAAAGAAAATACGACAAATAGAGAAAAAAGAATAATGCTTCATATGACTATCCTTAGCACCCATTAATAAAAAAATTCACACCCAAAAAAAGATTAAGTTATACCAGCAAGTTTCAACCTTAAATGAGTACATGAGAATAATTGCAGCCTTTAAGCTTAAGAAGATGTATAATCATCACATGAATAGATTGAAGGCAACATTAGAGTCACACTAGTCAATAAGCAGTATATAGTAAAAATAGAAACATTCAATTACCAGAATATTTTATTCATTTATTTATTTTGGCCATGAATAACTGAAGGATTAAGAATGCGCATATTGCCTGAATTTGTCAACTTCAAAAGTTCAACAATTCTATCAATTGTTGCCTCACAAATCAGTTTAGTAGTAAAAACGGCACCAACAGTAGTATTAATATTTACTCTTTTGATTTATTTTGTATTGCTAAGTCTTAATTTTAGAATATTTAAAAGAAACCCATTATAGAATTCTTAAACTATTTGTTCCCCTTTTCTATTGATGAATAATTTTGTATTACTAAACTTGCATATAGCTTCTCCAAAAATATTTATAAAAGAGGCAAAACAGAAGTTTAACAGGTTTTCATGTTTCCAGCCTCCTCGATACAACCAAACCCCTCACCCCTTAACATAATGACTATAATAATGAAAATATAAACTGTAAATACATACTTATGGTAGTGAGTAAAAATACATACCTTCCATTTTCTTTGCTTCGGACACGAGGCAATCAATTACAGAAGATGAATTGTTGCTGACAGGAAATACTCTTCCATCATCCTCAGTTTGAGACAAAATGGAAAATCCACAATATAACCCAATTAAAATATATTACAAAAGACATAAAAAAACAAATCATCTTGGAAACTATGACACTTGGTCCGTATGTATATGTACAAAATCCTAACATTGAAAGCTAAGGCGTCCTTTAGTGAGGGGCACAAGAGAAAATGATTTTATTAGCTTAATTCATGCAAACAGATGAAAGTAAATATACTTATATATTATATAATCATAGCACCAGTCTACTCTTTTGATTTATCAAAATAGAGAACTTAAAAAAATACCAACCAATAAAACAGAGTTAAAACATTGCTTCACTGGTTTTCAAGATAGATATAGAAAAAAGTCTCCTTCAAGTTCTTGTGAAAATCTGAAGCACATACTTAAAATTTATCAGCAGTTCACTTTGCCGCTTCATTTTTCTCTTCCTTTAGTCCATAGCGACGCTTAAATTTAGCAAGTTGCCCAAGATTTTCAGCCATCTGACGTCTGACTCTAATGTGATACACTTTGCCAACCTGGTGAATTTTGGTCATCATTACTGGAATCAATCGGCCACTCTGTGTAACATAAGATATCCATTGCAACTGAGGATGCACCCCTTTCTTCATGTCCTATAAAATAATGCCTAACCTAAGGACAACAAATTTACAAACTAATTTAATCCCAGAAGCAGATATCACCCAGTTGCAATGCTAAATCAATTATTCTGAACAACAATAATACTGCCATAACCGTTTTCTACATTTTCTATATAGTAGGACAAAAAACACATTATTTATACAAGTCCAAAATGAGTTTTATTTCGTACACGAGCTCCAATTTTGTTGGGACATTTTATTAAACATGTGGAGGGCAACATAACATAACAGACAGGTGCATAACATAATTGAAAGGGAGATTTGAGGGGGGGGGGAGAAGGCAAACCAAAAGAAAGGAAATGATTTTTAAAATTTTGGAGAAAGCGTAAAAATAAAAAAAGAACAAAGAGACTCACCTCTATGGTTAGTTAGCTCGATCGATTTGTGTGCTCCGATAACTAGGGTTTTGGGAAGATTGGAGTTCTACTACTAGTAGTAGTATTTATTTTCCCCTTCCGCACTTGGAAACTGTGACACTTGGTCCGCATACTACCTTCAGTTCAACGCCATGATCAGAAAACCAAGACATAATATCCACTATGCCGATTGGAGGAACCTTCGATTTGATTGACCTTCGATTGAGAGTGACCTTTGATTCGATTGAGGGTGACCCTCTACTTAGGGTGTGATTCGACTATGAAGATTTAGGTTTTGGCAATTTAGGGTAGCTGATGAAGGATATTAGAGGATTTAGGTTTTGACGTAGGGAGTCAGGGAGATGTCGAGGGGTAAATCGTGATTCAATTGAATCCATCGATGATAATCTGCAGTGAGATATCGAGGGGAGATGTCGAGGGGTAAATCCTCTTTCTCACGTGAGATTGGGGGAGATGGAGGGGATTGAGTGAAATAATATTTAGTAAAATAAGTTATATATCCATTCTCAAAACTGTAGCTATAGCCCATAGAAGATCCTCGCTATAGGATACATTTTTAAGCTTATTCCTATGGCCAGCACGGGACCGTCGGTATAGATACCCTATAGCGATGGTTCTATTTCGACAGTCGCTATAGCTCGTCGTTATAGGTCGAATTTCTAGTAGTGATTGTTGCTTCATAATTTATTATTTTGATATAGAGTGGCTCTCGTCGTCCTTGTGCGAGATCTGATAGAGCGATGCTAAGATATTGTAAGGTCTTTTTAGCATGGATCGTCGACTTTGAGGGTTTTATATGGGTATTTTTGGTTTTTGGATAGGCTTAATGTTTGAGATTAATATTGGATAAAAGGGTTTGATCTTTTTTTTTTTGAGGGTTAGACCGCACCATAAATAGCTGCCTACGTACTCCCGGGGATGAGGGGAGATCAGATCTTTTGTAGTTCAGGCTTGGCTTGAAAGATTAACTTGATTTTTTTATATCAAGACAAAGATTCAAGTTTGGGTGAAAAGGGGTCTCAGACATAATACCGTTTCACAGAGTCGAAATAGATCAACTGCGGGAATTCTTCACCGTCCATCTCTTCCAATCTTAGGGCTCCACCCGATAAGATTACTTTGACAACAAAGGGTCCTTCCCAATTATGGGAAAATTTTCCTCTGGCTGCATCTTGGCCTGGGATAATCTTCTTTACTACCAAATCATGCTTTTTGAATTCCCGGGGTCACACCTTTTTGTTGTAGGACCGGGACATTCGCTGCTGGTATAGCTGGCCATGAAAGATAGTTGCGGCTCTCTTTTCATCACTAAGGGACATCTAATCGTATCGATCTTGTATCCATTGGCCCTCTTCTATTTGGGCATCCAGTATCACTCTTAGCGATTCCACCTCCACCTCTATGGGGAGTATGGCTTTTATTCCATATACCAGTGAATAGGGTGTTGCCCCAGTTGAGGTTCGAATCGATGTTCGATAGGAGAACAGGGTTAAAGGCAACAAATCAGGCCATTCCCGATGATTTTTCGACATCTTCATCATTATCTTCTTGATATTCTTATTAGTGGCTTCCACCGCGCCATTCATTTTCGGACGATAAATAACTGAGTTGAGGTGCTTGATATTGAACTTGCTACACATTTCCCTCATCATCTCGTTATTCAGATTCTTGGCATTGTCTGGTACTATAACCTTGGGTTGCCCGTATCGACATATGATGTTGTTCCTGATGAAACCTTGGGGAAGGAAGCTGCTTCTACCCACTTGGTAAAGTAATCGATCATGGTGAAAATAAATCTGTGATCGTTGCTGGATTTAGGCTCGATGGGTCCAATCACATCTATTCCCCACATGAAAAATGGCCATGGTGATGTCATGCAATGTAGCGAGTTCAGAGGTGCATGAATAATGTTAGCATGGATCTGACATTGATAGCAGCTAACGAGTGTCTAATATTCATCTATTATGATTCCTTTATGCGTAGTTCATTGTATGTCTTGTTGTTAACACATGCTTAATAGGGTTTTTTATGGATTTAGGCAATATGGGAGCTTAAGTACTTAATCGGGATGATTTGGAGTTGAATAGGGGAAAAGAGCAAAAGCCAAGAAACAGTGAAATTCGCCCTGATGAAATTCAGTGGCCTAAAAACTCTGCGCCGGCAAAGAACCCTCTAGAAAAGTGCACCCACGCACCTTCTGAAGCCGCCCCAGCGCGCTCCTATATGCACTAATCCACCCCAACGAATTTGGCAAGTACAAAAACTCTGCCCCAGCGGATATGACAGACAGATTCAACAGTTTTCTATTTTCGACAGTTACTTTGCAGACTTCTATTTTAATTAGGATTGTGATTTCTTAGGAATGTGGGATCATGTTTAGGTATTATATACACATGTAAAACTGAGTATTATGAATATTATCTTCTATATTACATTAAAACCCTAGTTTTGGAGAATCAATATATGTCAAGCTAAACTTCTTAATTTAATTCTGAAGAGATGATGAACCTTATTCATTATTAATGGTTTGATCAATTTTACTTTATTTATTCCTTAATGCATGAAATTTATTCTGATTATCTACATAAACTTCTTGTATGCTATTCAATCTACTAATTTGGTTTCTGCAGGATTAAATTACCGAATTGATATCATCTGCTAGATTAGGATATAAAAGTAATATGCACACAAGCTAATCTTGTTTGATGATAAAGCATATAATTTGTAACAATCTTATTCATTTATTAATAAAAGTATTATTTAATTAAAGACATTTAATTATCTATATGATGATGTTATTATAATATGTGATAAACCCATAGTTTTAAGCAATGCTTTTAGAATCATGATGATGATCATGCTAATGAGATCTAAATTCTTAGATAGCTTAAAACTAAAATTGTTCCTAATCGTTGGATTACTAAAAAGGGAATTAGTGAATCCAGATAGATTGGTACATATGTTGCTTGCTCATTGGATGAGGATGATTAATCTCATGATCATTTGTGTGGAGACACTAAAGCAAGTATGTAGGTGCTTATTGGATAATAAGTTCACTGAACGTGGCTAGCTAAGGAATATCTAATGGAGTTTTACTTTCCTGTCAATAGAAATTTCTGTAGTGATAGTAGTACAAGTGATCCTTGGACTTAGATCATCATAGTATCTTGTGTATGATGAGTTATACTTTGAAATGCCCCTTAAGACCCTTACGGTATATCAAAGGGTATGCTTGGGTGTAATAAGTTATATATGGAGATAATGAATGATTAATAAAGAATCTACCACTTCTAGTAAAACAAGAGATATGTCCTATGTGATTCGATAAATGACAACCCAGGAATCCTTGGCCAAGGTGGAATGAAATTAGAAAGGTGTTTCTAATTTGCATTATTTGGAGTTGTGCATTTTGGGATCGAAATACATATAATTAAATAAAATAAGACTTGACAGTAATTCCATGTCTTATATTTAATTGGGATATTGTATGATGGAAGAATTGAATTGTACGACAACTATTAACTCAAAGGTTCTTTTATGATTAATGTTGAAATCTATATTATCTGGAAAGTCGTTGATCGCTAAGGAGGCTTATCCTTATTTTAGAATAAATGTTATTTATTTAAATGGTTTGTTAGTTTAATTTATTTATTTAAATAAGATTAGAATTGTTCTAATTAATTTATTTACAATCGATTTAATATGGAGAACCTAAAGGGTCACACCATAAAAGGAAGAATATTTATTAAAGAAGCAAATGACATAATCATAACAATAAGTTAAGTATATTTAATTTAATCTATGGTGATAGAATAAATTAAATAGCTTAATATTTATTATTTAATATTTTAGAAATATTAAATAAAAATTAATAAGTGGTCAGCCATATTGAGCATTCACAACCGTCCTTGGTGGCATCTTCATTACAGTTATAGTATGACAGTCTGCCTCTCACAGCCAGAGGAATAGTAGACCAGATGCTAGGGCATTCTCTAGACCTTCTTGATTTCCAGGTTTCGTATGGATTTTTGGATAGCATCTTATCATGCTGGATACCTGAGTGACAGGTTTTCGCTTTGGGCTCCACGAGTTGACTCCTACCTTAGAGGAGTATGAGCGTCTTATAGGCTTAGCACTGGATCTGCCTTGTGCTCGTACAGCCATCTGTGACATGAGGAGACCATTTATAACTATGTCGGGTCTGAGACGCCAGTTGTCACTGAGGAGATCATTTCAAGACATGTGACATCCATTGACTCTCTGATCGATCGCTTCGGCCGGCTAGACAGCTACGAGCGATATTCTGGTGATTTTATCATTTCGGTAGATGAGTGGTAGCTTGCTCGTGTAGACGTCTTATTGATGTGCGTCACGACTCATGTATACATGCCACTATATTTGGACCATTTGGATATCGGCTTGATGGTAGTAATCCGTGCCCTTAGACAGGGTAGTATTATTCTACCGATGATACTGGCCGAGACCTTGAGGTTGGCTACATTTTTTCGCACCCATCCCGAGGGGTTTTTTAGAGGTAGCTCTGTTCTGCTGTATGTATGGCTCATAACGCATTTCCGTCCGATTGGCACCTTTAGACACCATGGGTACTGCTTTACCCATGAGATAGCCATGTCCTACTCCTTCCAACTAGCGGAGTGTTCAGATGCAGCGACATGGTCGGCCTTTTTATCAGATATTGAGCATCCCTTTTCGATCTTACCATACTCAGGGCTTGTCTCCCCTTACAGCTTCATCACTCATGCAGTCGGCATGGATTATTTGCCCTTAGTTGGATTAAGAGGGGTGACCACTTACTATACGTTTGCAATCATGGGTTACTTTGATCAGTTCCAGAGCCTTCACTGATAGTAGTGTGCATACAAGCCAATCATGTATGATGATAAAGCACGTACTTTGTAAACAATCTTATTTATTTATTAATAAAATATTCATTTATTAAAGGCATTTAATTATCTACATGTTGCTGTTTTTATAATATGTAAATAACCCATAGTTTTAAGCAATGCTTTTAGATTCATGATGATGATCATGCTAATGAGATCTAAATTCTTAGAAAGTTTTAAAACTAAAATAGTTCCCAATCTTGGGATTACTAAAAAAGGGATTAGTAAATCCGAATAGATTGGTACATATGTTGCTTGCTCATTGGATGAGGATTATTGATCTCATGATCATTTGTGTGGAGACACTAAAGCAAGTATGTAGGTGCTTATTGGAAAATAAGTTCACTGAACGTGATTCGCTATGGAATACCTAATGGAGATTTGCTCGCCTGTCCATAGGAATTCCTAATGTGATAGTAGTACAAGTGATCCTTGGACTTGAGATCATCATAGTATCTTGTATGTAACAAATTATACTTTGACTTATTCCTTAAGACCTTTCAAGGCATATATAGGGTATGCTTGGGTATAATGAGTTACATATGAAGATAATGAATGATCAATAAAGAATCTACCACCTCTAGTAAAAGAGGAGATATGTCCTATGTGATTCGTTAAATGACAACCCAGGAATCCTTGGTCAAGGTGAAATGAAATTAGAAAGGAGTTTCTAATTTGCATTATTTGGAGTTGTGCATTTTCTAATCGAAATACATATAATTAAATAAAATAAGACTTGACAGTAAATCCATGTCTTATATTTAATTGGGACATTGTATGGTGGAAGGATTGAATTGTATGGTAACTATTAACTCACAGGTTCTTTTATGATTAAAGTTGAAATCTATATTATCTAGAAAGTCGTTGATCGCTAGGGAGGCTTATCCCTATTGTAGAATAAATATTATTTATTTAAATAGATTATTAGTTTAATTTATTTATTTAAATAAGATTAAAATTGTTTTAATTGATTTATTCACAACCAGTTTAATATGGAGAACCTAAAAGGTCACACCATAAAAGAAAGAATAATTATTTAAGAAGGTAATGGCATAATCGTAATAATGCATTAAGTGTAATTAATTTAATTTATGGTGATAGAATAAATTAAATAGCTTAATATTTATTATTTAATATTTTGGAAATATTAAATATAAATTAATAAGAGGAGTCTTATTAATATTATTACAATTATTATTATTTTAATTTCTAAAGGAGTTTAGTAATTAATTTAATATTTAGTACTCTCATTTATTCCTAATAAGATTAGGAGACAAATAATTAATGAATTTAATTAATTATTCCCATGTGGTGGGAAGCCTAAATTAATTAAAGAGTTTAATTAATTAAATGAAATCCCATGTCTAATAGGATTAGAAGGGTTGACCAATATCTATATAAGAGAAGTCTTATAATAGATATCAGTTGATGCAATTTCAATTGTTAGAGAGTACTCCTTTTCCATAGAGGATAGAAAACTAAGCCAGCAACCCTCCTTCTTGATAATTCACCTTCATTGGTGGCTCACCTCTAGAGGCCAAACACTTGGGTAGCTAACGTTAATCAAAGGAAGGAAATCTAACCCGGAAATTCAAGGAGATCTCGAAGAACAAGGAGTTGAACTCGTACCTGTGGAAGCTTCGTTCTACAAGGGTATGATTTTATAACTTCTTATTTATCGTTTTAAATTAATAATTTGGCATAAAAGGATGATCCGGGTAATAGTTTTGTAGAAATTTTTTAAACTCTGATATACCATGCTTCCGCTAATTTTTGCAATTTGATTGCGTCACGATTTCGTACAAACCCAACAGTGGCATCAGAGCCAAACCTTTATGCATTATTAATTATTTTGATTTATATACATATGGGTATGTATTTAGAATAATTTATTGGGCATAATTAATTGTATAAAATTATTTTTTTTTATAAAAAGAAAAAAAATGAACGATTTTCCACCTTTCGTTCGCTGCGACGCTGAGTCGTCATGTTCCGCGTTGAATAAACTAAGGGTTGCAGAATCAAAGATATGAAAAGATGAACCTGCATCATGATTTCAAATTCTTTTTAAAAGGCAACTCAGGAGACTTCCATTTTTTTTTAAAAAAACCGAAGCTATAAGTCACTTAATATATTATATATGTGTGCTTGATTATGATCAAAGGACAAATCACGTGAACAAGGCAGGATTTCCGAAAAGGATTTTGAAAAGTGATTCATATTCACTTTACCATCATATTATATATATATATATATATAATATTCTAAATAATTTTATTTTTTTTAAGAAGGACGGTTATATATTATATATAAAACAGTTATATATATATATTATATTTTAAATAATTTTATAATTAAAATAAAGAGTTTATTTAATCTTGAAATTAGATTTTATGCAAATTAAAATTGTCCATTAAATGATACTATATATATAGAATATTTTAATTCATGAGATGGATATTTATTTTGATATATATGGTGATATGTATGATAATAAATAGGGATTGATTATGGACTATTTGACCAATGCGATTGGATTTATTTTAGTTGAATGCTTGAATGAATGGATTTTATTAAATGGGGTCTGCGTACCTCGTCTTCTCTAATTATTTTCTTGATGTAAAATTCTATCTCCCTCCTATGAACTTCCCCTTGACTGCTGATCAAAGTTTCTATTTAAATTAAATAGTTTAATGATAGAAATAGTTAGAATTATCTTGAAAAAATTGGAGACCAAGGAGCAAGGAGCGCGTGAAGACCCATTTGTATGGAGCCCGGGTTTAAATGTAATAGTTACGTTTAAATTTAAATTCTTGCACTCCTAGGTTTGACCTTTTGGTTCACTTGGTGGCTCTAGTGAACCAAACTAGAATAAAAGTCCATAATCAATCCGGGTAGAATATAGTATTCTATATTGCATGCTAAATATTATATATATTATATTTTATGCAAACATGCTTCGCATGTTTAATAAAATGACGCGTATTTTATATATATATGTGCATGCGCGCTAAACAAGATGAGACAAATAATAACAAAACCCTCAAAGAAATAATATTAAGTCTAAAGCGTTCAAATGATATTTGGAACATCGAACGTCGCCTTCTAGCATGATTAATTAATAGAGTGTTAAATATTTAATATGAGTTTGTTGTGCTATCCACAAGGCGAGTATTGAGTATTTAAGATGTTAATTAATCACATTTGATGCTTATCAAGAAAATTGAACGATCTTGTCTTGTTGTGCTATCCACAAGGACGAACATTTTCTTTTTGAATTTGTGGAAGTGCTAGGCTGGACTTAACTTAAATTATTTTAGTTCGGATGTGCAAACACTTGACCATTATGATTTAAGAGGTAAAATAAAAGGAATTACATGGTGATGTAATTGACAAGAGTTGTCTACCTATTTATTTGTATATCGCTTGTTGTGCTATCCACAAGTTATATACATTTAAAATGGGATCCTTATTCTCACTAGCAAATCTTTAATTAGATGTTGCCGAACTATATAAGTGAGGGTAATATAGTTTGATGAAAATAGTGGTGATACCAATTTAAAATAAAGACCTAAATTTATTTTGGTATGCAAAGTTAATAAAATGAATGTTTGCTAAAATGTTGTTTTCTTTCACATGCAGAATTTTAAAAATGTCTAAATCACTAATCTCACTACGAAGCATACTTGATGCAAACAAGCTTACCGGGCCGAATTATGAGGACTGGCTAAGAAATCTGAGAATTATTCTCACTGCTGAAAAGATTCTTATGTCCTAAATTCAACTGTCCCTGAATCTGTTTCAAAACAGCCTCTGAGGAAGAGATTGCCACTTTCAATAAGTGGCAAGATGAGCATCTGTGGCTCAATGCATCATGCTCGCATCCATGAATACGAGCTTCAGCGTCAGCACGTAAATATGGATGCTCCTGCTATGCTGCTTCACCTCAAGGAGTTGTATGGTGAACAGAGTAGGACTGCTAGATATGAGATATCTAAGGAGCTCTTCCGATCTCGGATGACCGAGGGTACTTGCCGTCGAGACTCATGTCCTAAAGGTGATCAATTTGATTGAACGCCTTGGACA